>QYAM01000008.1:174063-583899 GCA_003988965.1 Neobulgaria alba
GAATATTCCCGCACTTGTCGCCTCGAGAGTCCAGGGTATTCCCCGGCGTAGTGGTGGTCGAGATGGAAAGTTCATATTGTAAGGTGAGGTAAAGAGAGTATACTCAGCTATATCAACAATAAGAATGTTTATAAGAAAGTCATAAATAATTATATCCTCACCTCCAAAATCTCAAATGCACCCACTCACAACACTATCCCACCCATCCCAGCCATCCTCTCGCAAAGTATAAAAATTCCAACGACACATTACAACCTTCCAAAAAAAACGTCCTATACAAATCCTTAATAGTTCGCATTCCAGAACCGAACCGACCTATACAAATACCAACAAGTCGTAGCTAATTCTCCTCCTCTTGTTATATAAATATAAATATATCCTTCACACTCAAGAGAATTTCAAACCAAAAAAATTACAATCTCCACCACGCCAAGTTATTACGGTAAAAATATTTCAAGTATTTCTCTACCTCCCCCCCCCCCAAAATCACATTTTCAAAACCCAGAAAAAATCACATCACAAAAGATAATCAAGACCCTATCTTCCATCGATCTCACACTTTCCAAAAACATACTCAAATAAAAAATTACTTGAATCACCGAACCAAAAATCTCCATGAAAAAATTTTTTTTTTCATAATTATGTAAGACAGAGTATCTGAACAGGTATCTGACTACAAATCGAATCCCCCATATCCATATCCATATCCATGTCCATCCATCCTCATCCCATCCCCCCTAAATCCCTCAAATCATCCATCCATCCATCCATTCATTTTACATTTCCAAACAATCAAGCACACAAAAGAAAAAAACGATGCTAGTAAAATTATCAAACTTAACAGGAGAATAAATAGAAGAAGAAAAAACTAATGCACTAAGATACCACAGAAAATCAATGCAACAGCCTGATGAAAAAATAAGTACGTCTGAGCCCAGGCAAGCAAAAAAATGCTAAAGCGCAATGATGAATGCCAAAAATGCTCGCAGAGAAGAGATCCTATCTGTTTCCACCAAAACTTCCCACTCCCCAAGGAAAAGAAGAAGAAAAAGAAAACAGAATATTGTACATGGTCCATTCTCCATCCCACATAAGTAGCCATTAACCATTGGATTCTCGCTCAAACCTCCAGAACGTCCATATCCTCCTCCGTAGCTTGAGCAGGCATTGCCCGTTCAGGGTACCTCTCATCATCTCGATCCCACATAGCACCCGGTCCCGTGTAGCTTGGTTGTTCCATCAGTGTCGAGCGTGGTGCGGGTTCGGATCCCGTAGTCCCGGTCAGAGGAGCTTGCGGCACGTAAGTAGGAGAGACGACCCCTTCTGAACCATACGGTAGATTTCTTGAGGGGATCTCACGTCCTGAAGCACCTTCCAAACCCAATCTACTGGCTAATACTTCTGACTGGTGGTGGGCGAGCTGCTCCAATTGCATCACCGGATCCTGCATAGAGTAAGAAAAGCACCTCACGGGTTAGAATTGAAAAGAGTACCCAGTCGGCCTGTGAAGGAACTCCTTCGGCGCCGGGGAGTTCGCCTCGGTCGTCGCGTTCCTCGCCCCAGAAATTGGGTCGTCGGATTGGTGCGGGGGTCACAGGCAGACTTGGACGTTCGACTTCGGTTGGGAAGTCGGTTAGTCTGGTGCTGTGCCTTCGAGAAACCGGGCTGGATACCTGGGAGACTCCTGAACCATATCCTTGAAGTACTTGGATGTTGCCTTTACGGGTTTTTTGTAAGGATCCAATGTACCGCTCAATTTCAGGTATGTCGTCCCAGGCATTTCTGCTGGTGAAAGTCTGCCAAGGATCAGTAGGCGTGAGGTGGAATGTTGGAGTAGTAGGTGTAACTGGGGATGCTCCTTTATCCTCCTCAAGTGTGTCAATTGTTGCCCTGGTTGATTCGCTTCCTCGTCGTTCTGTAAAATCCACGTTATCTTCAGGGAATACTCTGGTTGCTTTGGGGGCATCCTTCTCCCATGGGAAGATTGGAGTAGGCTTTTGATAACTCGGTGTTTTTGGCACCTCGTAGTACATATCCTTTGGCGGTTCGGGGTAATGATCGGGGGCCTTGAAAGGCGTAGGGTCCGAGGACATCTCGTAGTGGGTACCGGGGAAGTTGGAGGCTTCCGGCCTAGAATCTGCTGGAGGAGGAGCTCTGGAAGGAAATTAGTAAACGGTTCAAGTACTACAATTTGCAAGAGACTTACGTTCTGGCATCCCAAGTGGAATATGGAATCTCCGGCGACTTCCCCTGGCTGGCGGTAATCTCTGCTGGAGGAATATAAGCTTCTGCGACGTCTCTTGGTTGTTTTGAAATTTCAGGTAAGGATAAAGGTAAAGCCACAGGTCGTTCAGCAGTTACTGGGACTCTCTCACTATCACTATGCTGCTGATATTGATACTGGGGCGGCGGGGTCGTGCTTTGTGGTTCATTGTAATGATATTGTGGCACTACCTCAACTTCAGTTACTGGGTGATAGTGTTGCTGTGGTGGTGCCTGATATGGGTATCTCTCACCCTCAGGTTCATGAGAATGTAATTCCTGGCTACTGGGAGCCACTACTGGGTGGAATTCTCCCTTTGTATGGTAGTGCACTATCGATGTCGCTCCTCCGGAGGACTCGACGGGCTTTGGCTGGTCAATTGCTGGATCTGTGTCGCCACGAGACGTACCCACTGATTTTGTATAATGTCGGTCATAAACTACCCACCAACGTTCAACCATTTCGTCGTAAGGAGTTGCCCCTTGGCTCGCATTCCTCCCCTTAGTCCAAGGTTTGTCCTGTCCAATGAAATGTGCCATGCTAATGCTGGATTGAAAGTGCCGGTATGCTGGTAAGTACTGGTAATGAGCAGATGGGGTTACGTTGTAGGTGAAACTTAGTCGATTGAAAGTGTTCTTGAAATGCATATTTAAGAGGCCTTGGTCAGCCCCGTCAAATGATATGCCTCGCTGTGCCATGGCAAGCAGCGCATAGTAGTCACTCATGTTTGGCGTCAAAACCATTAAGCCCGTGTTGAAAATGTCGGGCCACCCAATATCTGGTGCCGCTGAAAATTCGTATGGCAGATCAAATAACTCGTCTGGCGCACGCAAAGAGACGATATCTGCATCGACGTATACAATCTTTCGAAATTGGACCAACTTCCACAACGCAATCTTCGTGAAAGTCGAATGGAGGTCGGTACGGTTCATTAGGTACAGGTTTGCTGGGGTCTCGTTGATCAATCTGTCGACGGGAATGATGAAGTCGTAGAGCCTCTTGAATAGCTATTAGCATAGTTTGGGACTTCAATTGGGACTTGAACTCTTACTTGAAGCTCGACCATCGCGTCTACGGAGACGGAGTCGGTTGTCACCAGGACGGCCAATTTCTTGGTCGTTCCATTGTCCCGAAGTGAATGTGCCAACACCAGTGCGCCTGGGAGGTAGAAGTCGTTCAAGAGCAGCTATTGCTTGTCAGTCCACGGCGCTCGGATCAGATCATGGCAAGCTCACTGTCGCGTAGACATCTTCTCTCTCGTCTGTCGCCATTGCCTCTTCTAACTCTCCACGGCAATCTTTCTTCGCAGTAGCTCCCTAGACAGTTACACTCGGCCAATTCCTCCGACGGGGGCAGAGCAGCTGGGTCGTGAGCTGGAGGAGGACAGTGTGAGCTGCAGAGGCTGGAGCTCGACGGCGGGCCCGGGTATTAACGAGCTTCGGTCGAGGTGGAAACTGGGTCGCAGGGCAGGGCGGGGGGATGCTCCTCGGCCAGGGTGATATTGTGGCGCAACGATCAGAGCCGTGGTAGCTCGATAACGGAGTGGCCCCAGGAGATGCAGTTCATTGCGGAAGCTGCACCAAAAGCACGCGAAGACATTTTACAGCGACCGGCGGGCACATCGACGGCAACATTCCACGTTGCCACGCCGGTTTGCTGCGCTCTGGAGGAGGCAGAAGCTCTCCTGCGACGATCGGACCCTTCGAGGCTGTCGTCCAAATCTCCAGGCCGTCAGCGCCCAGTGCCCGACCCTGATGGGTCGCCGATTGGATGTGCGGCAGCTCAATCAACAGACCGCGGCCTATCAGCGTTTCATCACAACAAACTACCCCGCGTCCATCCATGCGGATTGCTGCACGTCTGCATATCCTTCCATGCCATAAAGCGCGAGGAAAACATACTGCCGCCAGATTATCCAGAGCTACGCCATGTCGGGTGACGGGCAGTCGAGGCAAAATCGACGTCGGAGCTCCAGAGCAGAGGGCACGCCTCGAGCTGTCCTTCAGCAGGTTGGTTTGGAGGCGCGAATTGGTTGGAGATATCGGCGACTGTGACGTAAGGGATTTCCTCCCAACGCCCCTCTGTAATCTGCCCATTTTCAGGTCTCACTACATGAACCCAACGTCGCCGTACGGGTCTCTGATGCACTGTTATCGAAGCAGACGCCTCCTGCATGCGACGCACGACCTCCTCAACGCGCGTGCAAACCGGTATGGATTTCCCTGAAATACGCGCTTGCTACGGGATTAAAAGGCGGCTAACTCGTATTGGAGGCTCTGCTTGGACGGGAACGTGCAAGAGATACTGGTCTTTGACTTCAATTGTGTTTTCTTCTTCCCATGAGGATTTACTACAAATAGCAAGGGTTCCCAACAAGAATGAGACTCTGTATGTCTTTGATGATTACTTAATCTTTATTGGTCCTGTTTCAGACTTTCTTCCAAGAGCTATATTTATGTCTGATATAAAATTCACTCCGGCTACAAAAGGTCTCTGTGGAATGAGACTTCAAGTTCGAAACTCAAGCTTATAACGTAACTTTGACATGATTTATATCTCTAGGAGATGGACTACAGAGTATTATCTATCTATCTTAACATGCAACCTCCCCCCAACTACCTATAAGTAGAGATGATTTGCCCTCAAACTCCATCCATTCCAATCCCTTTCCCCTATTTAAAATGTAGCCGAAAATTCTCCATCAACTTCAATAATCTTCTCGACTGCCCGTTTATACCCTTCCTCTGTTTCCAGTCCATCGACATACGCATTCAGTTTCGGGTACTTCTCTTTCGTCAACCCAGCACGAGTTCCTCCTGCTATGAATGGAAAACTAAGTAGGATATCTGCACCCGTGAGGTTTGGACCGCAAAGGTATTTTCCAGAGTGAGGTGAGGAGGCGAGGAGAGATTCGAGATAGGTGAAATGGGCTATGAAGTTTGGTGTTGTGAAGCTTGTTAACTGGGAGGAGATACGGTTGGTTATGGGGCGGATGAAGAAGGGGACGGGGGCGTTTTTTATTTCTATTGGGGAGGGAGGGAGGTCAGTTGATTAGTTGGTTGGGGTTGAAGAAGGGAGGGAGTAAAGAGAAGGGGATAGGTACCACCGGCTACGAGAGTAGTGAACATCAAAGGCATCATACTTCCCTCGGCATAATGCATTAAATATCTAAATCTCATCCATTCTTCAGTTTCTCCTCCAACTTTTCCTTCTTCACCATCTTTCCATTTCTTTGGTAACAGAGTTGTCTCAGTTCCGAAATGATCGAGTAAGTACTCGATAATAAATGCAGATTCTGCGAGTATTACGGGAGTGGTTGAACCAGGCGGCGTTATTGAAAGGATGGGAGATTTTCCAAGAGGATGGATTTCTTTAAGGACAGGAGGGGCAAGCTTCGTTGTGGGAGAGCGGTGGTAAATTGAGAGGCTGTAGGGGAGGTGGAGTTCTTCTAGAAGCCAGAGGATTCGTTGGGAGCGAGATTTATCGAGCCTATGTTGGGGGTTAGAGGGCGTTTGAGTTAGTGGGGTGGAAGGAAGAGGGAGGGGTACCAGTAGAGGATGATTTTTGGTTGTTCGGTGGTTGTGGACATTTTGAAGGTTGAATTAGGGGGTTGTAATTGAGAATTTCAGCTATTGTACTGGACAGAGGTTTCTTGTAGGTTGTAAGAGAGGGGCTATAGGAAATTTAGTTGAACGGTCCATCTTTGAGACAATAGGCGCAAGAGATCCTCAACTACCCATGATCAATCAATTGACTTACAACAATGCCTCTTAAAACCAGAGAAGTAATATAATCTCAATTGAGTACGCGAGATAATCTTGAATCGAGATAAGATCGAAACAAATAGAGCAAGAAACGATATATACTTCCCCGGCAACTAGTCGAACGAAAATCTCTCGGGCTGTCTGACAAGTCTGAGAGTTTAAAAGCGGGACGAGTGAGGCAGCCTTTCCCAGTGTAGAGAATGATTTGGTTTAATTATAGCCTATTAATCAAATCAAATCAAGCATTTTAATTGGGTAATCAAATAAAATCATACAGTAGGAATTGGGATAGAAATCGTTGGAGTTTAACAATTGAGCTATAATTAATAGGTCAATTAAAAAGAGGAGATGAGTTCATGATATAGAGGAAAATCGTGTACTACTCGAAGTGAGAAGTTTTTAAGAAAAGTAAATAAATGTCAAACGTTACACCTATCGGAGTTTAGCCAAACGCCGACCTTGGCGCCTCACATCGCGAGTCTCAATTGAAGCAACTGACAACGACAGACCAGAAACCACTGAGCTGCCACAGCCAACACATCTCTCATCATGGCCGGTCACCACGACAGTCGTAAGCTTCCTCTCTCCCAATTGATTTCAATGTACACTAATAAATACCTCTAGCTCTCGCGCTCGATCCAGCATACGTCAAATACGCCGGTATGTCCTCCTGTTAACCCGACCCCTCCTTCTCGATTTAAATGGAACGGAAGATGTTGATTGGATATAGGTGCTGTGAAGAATCGATATAAGTACTTTAGGTGGACGGCACGAACTGCGAGGATCACTTTCGGATATGCTGTTGTGGTTCCGGCGTTGATTGGGCTTTTGGCTTATTCTACGGAGGTATGGATGTTTGTGATTTGGCTGCGCTCGGGTTTTATTAATAGTTCATAGGGCAAATATGATATGAGAGGGAAGCGTAGGGGAGATACAATTGTGGAATTCTAGGGATGAGGTTTTGGGATGGAATGCAATGCGATTGAATCGTACATAAAGTACTTGGGAAATGGAATGGAATTGACTGCGATTCATATGGATACGAAAATTTATAACTGTGGATTCACTCTGCCGTGAATTGAAATCCCGGGCAACCTCGAAAGTGACAGTCTGGAGAATTGGTAGGGAGATATCATGAGATTTATGAGACTATTAGGTCTTCAAAACATTCTCCATGAATACTCCTCGAAACGCTTAGACATTAGTACAATAGGACACCACAAATCCATCTAATTTCGCATAAAATGCTTGCAAATATCAGTATCTACCTCTTCCAGGTCCAAAGCCTCCACCAGCTCCTCCGAATCCTCTACCCCTTCCACCACCACCACCACCACCACCACCACTCCCTCCAGGACCATCAGGAAGCCTCTCTCCTCTCCTCCATTCACCAGCAGGTACAAACCCCGGGCCAAAATTCCCCGCTCCCCTTCCCCCTCTCCCTCTAAACCCACTGCCAAACCCATTTTCCCTTGGCCCCATCCCCGCTCCTCGCCCTCCAAAATCTATTCCTCCCCTTCCACCACCAAACCCACCACGCGCAGGGCCAGCCGGAGGCGGCGCAACGTTCCCATTATCTAATGGTGGCATAACAGCACAAGAAACATAATCCCCAATAACAAATCTCGCATCTTGTAAAGTCTTCTCGGGTTCACCACTTAATGGGCCAGCCATTTGACCACCCCCTACAATCGCCGCTTCTTCCTCATCAGGTAATATTCCAGGTCCATCATCTCCAATCACTACACTTCCTAAATCCTTCATCATATATCTTCCTGGTCCCGAAGCCGACGAATTTCGCGTATCGGGAAATATAAGTCGGAAAGCAAGACGCGTTCCAATTGCAGGATCAGGGAGTATTGTAGGTAAAGCGGAGGTAAGTAGATGTGAGAGTTCGCGAAGTGTACATGTTGGCCAAGTGTAAATTTGTAAATGTGGAGGTAGATCTTGAGTTCCGAATTCTTCAAGTCTTAAAAAAAGATTTCGTTAGCTTTTGAATGTGGAGGTGTTCTCGCGAGGCTGAGAGACATTACCTGTGGAATCCTCCGTTTCTATAGAATAATTTTAGATGAAAGGGTGTCGTAGATTGACGATCTATTTTCGTGGGAGGTGAAGCCATGATTGGTGTGCAAGATACAATATTGTAAGGGTGAGCTTATGGGAGTTTGGGAGATGGTGAGGGATGGTGATGGAGCTCCGGCGCAAGGATGGTTGAGATCAATGGATGGGTCTGGCGAGGCTTGAAATGAAGGGATGCAAACTCGCCAAGATTTCAGGCTGTTTCCGCCTTGTTCAAACTTCAACTTGTTATCTTTCAGCCGTGTTAGGTCATACAGTAATAGACTCTTGCTATTAGAGGTGAACCATCCGGTTAATTACTGGCGACTTCAAAATCCTGTCACTTTCAAATTCGATTTACTTCTAGAAGCTGCGGCGCAACAGGCCTACAACACCACGATCATCTGCTACATCCGCGACGACAGACATTCTTCTGCATCGAAACAATCCTCATCTCCGCCTTTCTGAACATTACCATCACCATGGATTTCGCCTCTCTCATGTCGAACGCGATCTCAAAGGCTCGCCCCGCCAAAGAAGCCGCCGAACCGACGAAGAAGTACATGAAGCGCTCCGAAATCGAGGCCGAGCGACGAGAGAAATATCTTGCCGAGCAGAGAGCAATCGAGGCAGAGAGAGAAGCAAAGATATCCCAAAAAAGGAAACGACAAGATGAGGAAGCAGAAGCACATAGAATACGAGAGGAGAAGAGGCGCAAACTGGCCGAGGAATCGAGGATACGAAGGGAAGAACAGGAGGCTGCAGAGGAGAGAGCCATGAGGAAGAGGTTGGGTCTGCCGGAATTGGTTAAGGAATCCAGTGAGGAGGTTGTGGTTGATGATATTAAGGATGAGGAATTAGTAGAGCTATTGAGGGCGAAAGGGCATCCTGCGAAATTGTTTGGGGAAAGTCATAAGGAGAGGTTGGCAAGATATCGGGAGGTCAGTATTGTGATGACTACAGGGCCGATTCCAACGTCTTTGGAATTAGTGGAGGAAAAGGATATGAAGGTCGAAACTATGCCCAAAGGTCCCGAGGAGAGGAAATTCTTGTTTCGACAATTAGCTTCCTACTTTACCATGGTTCTCACCGAGTGGGAGTCTGCTTTAGTTAAGGAGAAGAGGGATACATTTGCCAGCAAGGCAGCTTATAATGCTATGGTACAAAGTAAAGAGAATATGACTCCAGTAAGTCCTCAATTCCATCAGAACATCAGACACTAGCCAACTATTCTCAGTTATTTCGAAAATTCGAAAATGGAGACGTTGATGAGGGACTTCTGAAACCAATAGTAGAAATCGTCAAAGCAGCTCAGGAACGTCGATATGTTGATGCCAACGATGGATATCTCCGCTTGAGTATTGGTAAGGCGGCCTGGCCAATTGGAGTTACCATGGTTGGTATCCATGAGCGTAGTGCTCGAGAAAAACTGCACGAAAGTGATAAAGGACATGTTATGGGAGATGAGGTAACGAGGAAGTTTCTGCAGAGTATAAAGAGATGTTTGAGCTTTGCACAAGTTAGGTGGCCTCCGGAGGATATTAGGCAGTTGATGGGCTAGGGAGTATTATTTTTAATAACCTTCCACCATGAGGCCACGACTGTAATATAAGGCCCCTAGTTACATACAAACTAAATGCCTAAAAGGAGACATAACCAGATAAAAGCCGTGGTTTGTACGAAGAGACGAAAATGCGAGCACCTAGATTGTAGGTAAAGACTGCTAGTAAAGTAGCGTTGCCAAAAATATGCCTCTTAAATACATCAGTAATAAGAGCCCTCACATGTAAATACACCGTTCTAAAACCAGCAAGGGTTTTACACCCATCGACAAAAGCATATACTTGAAATACAGCAAACCAACCGATTCTGAATATTTAAGCTCTAATAATCGCATGTCCAAGCAGTGGTTAGTCTTAGTTAATCACGTGCACGCGTGATGCAAAAAGATCTCGTCGCCAAATTTCTTCTAAGCTTTTCATCAACATTTACACCATCACCACAATTAGCTAATTCGATTGGATAAGACGCCTCGGACCCGTAATACGCATAGGGTTCTTTTAGGCGTGAAGTAGAGCCGACCTATAGCCTAATTTTCTCCTGCTCAGGCATGTCGCTTTACTACGAGGCGGCTGAGCTCTTGTCTGCACCTGCCAAATCAGGTGGCAGCTTGAAGTCGAGAATATTCAGCAACAAGGAATTAAAGTCCCAACCAGCTCAAATATATGCTCTCGCCATTGAGTCATGTAAATGGAGCTCCATCCTGAAGGAAGTTGTAGAGCATTCCGAGATTTTGAGACTAGAGCGCAAGGTATGTGCTCACATCCATGAGAACTTCATATATTAACATAATTCGACTAGTTGACTCCTATTTTATCTGTTCTCTTGGTTCATGATCTTCTACTGGCCAAAAGAGGCATTGCCTTACCAGCGACCCACGGCCTCAGAACATCAATTGAGCGTCATAAGGGGAGACTCCAAGCAGAATTTACCAAAGCCAGAATCCGGAGAAAATTAAGCTCTGTTGAGGCCTTAAAGGCATTTGTTGAAGAAGGTCTGGATAATATCAGTGAAACCTCGGAAGCGCCATATCCTCGTTGGGTCCGCATCAATACCCTAAAAACCACCCTTGAAGACCAACTTGAGACTACATTCAAGGGCTTAGAGCGTGTGAATACCATTTCGAAAGTGAGAAAGCGGGGTTCCAACTCCCTTTTCATCGATACACACGTTCCAAATTTGGTTGCCATATCGCCTAATATCAATCTTACTAAGAGTGAGGCGTACAATTCTGGAGCTATCATTTTCCAGGATAAGGCATCCTGCTTTCCAGCATATCTCCTCGATCCATTGCCCGAAGATGGCAATATCATTGATTCATGTTCAGCCCCAGGCAACAAGACCACACATATTGCTGCTATTCTCTTAAGTCACAGCTCGGAACCGGATCATTGCTCGCAAACCATCCATGCCTTTGAAAAGAATAAAGGGAGAGCCGAAACTTTGGAGAAGATGGTCAATTTGGCAGGCTCTGATAGTTGGACAAAATTACACCCTGGTCAAGATTTCCTAAAAACCGACCCAAATTCGGCACCTTACAAGAAGGTTGGAGCACTTCTTCTCGACCCAAGTTGCTCAGGAAGCGGTATCATTGGTCGGGATGAGATGCCAGAACTTCACTTGCCAGTTTTGAAAGAAGCCGTGGTGACAGCCAAGCACCCCAAGAAAGGCAAAAAGCCTTTAGAACCAACTCACGAGACTCGAAAACGCAAAAGAGAAGACGTCCAGCCGGATATTGGTGTAATGGTTGATGATGATGGAGAAGTCACCGCAGTGAGCTCAGAGATGGATCTCAAGGCTCGTTTAGAATCACTATCGAAATTTCAACTTGAGCTGCTTATCCACGCATTCAAGTTCCCGGCAGCAAGAAAGATCACCTACTCTACCTGCTCTATTCACGCAGGCGAGAATGAAATGGTAGCCCGGAAAGCTCTTGAGTCTCCGGTTGCGAAAGAACATGGTTGGAGAATGCTTAAGCGTAGTGAGCAAATCAGAGGCATGAAGGAATGGCCTGTTCGAGGTAGCTTTGAGGCTGCAGATGGTAACAAGGAAATCGCAGAGTCATGCATTCGAGCAAACAAAGACGATGAACACGGAACAATGGGTTTCTTCCTCGCTGGATTTGTCAGAGACAAGAGTGCCCCAACCGACATGGATGCTCAATTCCTTCGAGATGACCGCGGACATCTGATCAGAGATGCTATGGGGTTTCCAGTGGCTGTAAACGCTGAGGAGGTCGAAGTGGATGATCAGGAGGAGGCAGAGGCAGAACATGATTGGGAAGGTTTCGGTGAAGAAGCTGCAGAAGTGAGCAAAGAAGTCACACCATCTTCAGCTCCAGAGCCGAGCGCAAAAAAGTCAAAGCCCGCCAAAGAGAAGGTCAATAAACATGCATATAACGCAATGCAGAACCGAGCTCAGCTTATCGCTAAGCCACAGAAGAAGCGAAGGAAAGGTGGAAAGTAGTCTAGTTCCATTTTCATAATAAGTTGTACAATAATTGTTGAAAGATACCCTTGCTACAAACCGTTTTTATGCTGACAATTTCAATACTAGAACATAAGTTTAGTGGATCATTTGATCTGAACAGTGAACTTTCTCCGTCTTACTGTCAGCCAATCAAACCAAAAATGTTTTTCGTTATGTACAAAAGGGGTTACAGTTCCTTCTAATTTTCTCTCTTCTTTTCGAACTCTGGATGTGAAGTATGGCAGCATTTCCATTAATTCCATATCTTAGAGAATCAAAACCTAATATCAAGCTTTCGATTCCCTGTCTTATCTTACCCTCTAATTGGGGTTTCCGGGCTTAAGGCTCTTTAACCCGAAGGATCTAGGCCTGGCCCAACAGGCCAGGGGTAACGGGATGGCGGCACTGACGGCAGCCAAAGAGCCTCTCAGCTTGAGTGATTCTCGGCATTTGGGTCGTCATGCAGAATCTAATCGACAGATCTTTGGTACGAAAGAGGTTAGATACCCAGCGAGGGCTTGAAGTTATGCAAGCCATACGTAAGAATGAGATGTATAATGATCATTGGGTTGCATCGTGGTTGGTGGTATTTCTAAGCTTACTCGGGACTTCTTGAAAGCGACGTCTGGGGGGAACGATGATAATTACACTTTTGGACATGGGGAATTCCTAGGATATATTGTAAGCTTAGTATACTTGCTCTCTTTCTTTTATATCTTCTTTCTTTCTAGTTCGTAAGTTTCGTGCCCTATAACTGCTATTCTTGCGGTTTCTTTTATCCTCAGTTAGATTTTCAATTGAGGTTCTCTCTTTTCCTCTCTGCTTCCTCAAAGAGTATTTGTCATCCCAGACAATTCAAGAACAAAATGGCACAACCACTTTCCTCATCTTCTTCAACCACGGCTGCAGAACAAGAACCATTACCAGAAAAGGAAATGGAAAGGAAAAGGGAAATCGACATTGAAGCAGTATCCAAAAAACAAAAACGAGCATCCCATTGGTCTTTAGTATTCGACCAAACACATGTTACTCAAGAAGTGATAGATTGGCCATATAGAGGTTCCGGAACGGAAAAAGATCCCTATGTAGTAGAATATATTGAGAATGATAGGAGGAACCCCATGCTATGGCCAATGTGGAAGAAATGGGTTATCACAGTACTAGTCGCAGTTGTAAGTCCTTCCCTCCAACCTTCTAATTTCCCTCCCCTTTCCAAGCTAAAAAGAAATCCTAACACCCATATTAATTTTACAACAGGCAACTCTAGCAGTCGCATTCTCCTCCGCCGCCTACGCCGGTGGAATCAACAAAATCCTCCAAGATTTCTCCATATCCACCGAAATCGCCACCCTCGGAATCTCCCTCTTCGTCCTCGGTTTCGCAATCGGTCCCCTCCTCTGGGCACCCATGTCCGAATTCTTCGGTCGTCAATTCCTCTTCATAGGCACCTATACGATGCTCACGGCTTTCAATGCCGGAGCAGCTGGATCACAGAACATCCAGACATTATTGATATTAAGATTTTTCGCTGGGGCATTTGGAAGTTCGCCATTGACGAATGCGGGGGGAGTGATTGCGGATATATTTCAAGCTGAACATAGAGGAATGGCATTGAGTGTTTTTGCTGCAGCGCCATTTCTAGGTCCTACATTAGGTTCGTTAGAAGAAACCCCTTTTTTAAATATCCCAAATCTAAGATTTTAGGATTCTTCTTGAGAGAATAAGCTAATTAATATGAACAACAAGGACCAATTGTCGGAGGCTTCCTAGGCCAAACAGAAGGTTGGCGTTGGGTCGAAGGTCTAATGGCAATCTTCACCGGTCTACTCTGTATAATCGGCACCCTCACCATCCCCGAAACCTACACCCCCTTCATCCTCCACAAACGAGCCATCAAACTCTCAACTCTCACCGGCAAAATCTATAAATCCAAACTAGAAATCGAGCAGGGAAGAAAAACCGCCGGACAGGAATTTAAAACCGCTTTATCCCGACCTTGGATCCTCCTTTTCAGAGAACCCATCGTGTTGTTATTAAGTATATATATGGCCATAATCTACGGTACGCTTTATTTAATGTTCGCTGCATTTCCAATCGTTTATCAGGAGAAAAGAGGGTGGTCGGAGGGAATTGGTGGATTATCGTTTATAGGCATAATGATAGGAATGATGGCCGCAGTCCTCTATTCCATCTATGATAATAAGCGATATACCCTCATCTCTCAAAAATTTCACGGAAAGGCACCTCCGGAATCAAGACTTCCTCCGGCAATTATAGGTTCGGTTTGTTTACCGGTTGGGTTGTTCTGGTTTGCGTGGACGAATGGTCCAAGTGTGCATTGGATTGTGGGGATTATCGGAACGGTGCCGTTTGGGTTTGGAATGGTGTTGGTTTTTTTGAGTATTATCAATTATTTGATTGATTCTTACGTTATTTATGCGGCGAGCGTTTTGGCGGCGAATAGCGTGTTGAGGAGTTTGTTTGGGGCGGGTTTTCCGTTGTTTACTACTTGTGAGTTTGGTTCGCCTTTTTCTCCCCCCCTCGTTTTCTTAGACTTGGGTTTTGCATTTTTATGGTGGGAATGCTGATTATGAATGAATGTAGATATGTATGCCAATCTAGGTATCCATTGGGCATCTTCTATCCCGGCTTTTCTGGCATTGCTGTGTGTACCATTCCCCTTCCTGTTTTATAAATGGGGCATGACTATTCGGTTGAAATGTAAATATGCTGCGGAGGCGGCGAAGGAATTGGCGAGGATGAGAGGGGAAGTTATTGAGGAGGTTGGGGATGAGGAGGATGAGGAGGGGAGACATGTTGGTGATGATGGGTTGGTTGGGGATGATGGGGGGGAGAAAAGGAGGGAGGAGGAGGAGGATAAGGTTTATGGGGAAGATGGTGGGGGAGATAGTAGGAGGGTGGGTGATAAGGAAGAGAAATGAATTGGCCTTGAAGAAAAGTAGGTGTTAGAAGCTATTATCTTCAAGCTTAAAAAAGTTCACTAGAGAGGAGAGGATACCAGATGAGGTGGGAACATGATATACATATTTTTAGCATTCTGATATCTCCGCATAGCGCCATATCCTTATCCTTCTTATCCAGCATTTCTTCATCTCATTTATATTCCCCTCAACGCAAGCCAAGCATTGTATTTATAATTAATCCCTAATTTAAATTCCCACCTTATGAACATTATTTTATATTTTATATTTCTATCTCCTTAAACACCAATTAATTATTAATTATTCCTTCCTTCCTTCCTATCTATCTACCCCTTTCCCTTTCCCCCCCTCTCCCGACCCCCTAACCCCCCTAAAAAAAATCCAAAAAATCCAAAAAAATCTTATAATAAATATATATACATATATACATATATACATATATACATATATACATATATACATATACCCCCCCCCCCCCCCCCCCCCCCCCCCAAAAAAAACTCCCCCTAAAAAAACCATACTTTAATCTTAATAAAACAATTAATCTTCAAAAAGAAAAAAAAAGTCAAAGCTAGTAGAACAAACAAACATATATAAAATATATAAAATAAAGATGTAAGCTAGCGGGGGGGTATAGTGCTACTAACTAACTAACTAACTTATAAAAAATAAAAAAGATAAGATAAATGAGCTACAAACAATCAATCAGGTTGGTGGGTTAAAAATGAAGAAAAGAAAAGAAAGATCCCTCCAACCACTCCTCCCCCCTTCTTTACAATATATCCACCACTAAAAGTGTGGTGTATGCCTACTATGTACAATCTGTCTGTCATGCAGGCCCCATCCAATTTCTTTCCTTCCTTCTTTCTTTCCTTATCACACAGGCAAAAAAAACCGTACGTACGTATAAGCCATTTCGGTCATCCCCAACAAAAAAACGCCTTCCAAAAAAAAAAAGGAACAATCAGCCAAGTAACTCCCTCCAAAAGAAAGCCCCCAACAGTCCGCAATCTTCTCAATCTTTCAGTTCCGCAGCAATTTCCTCTCTAACGGTCCTACACCACTTCCAAACAGCCTCCTCAAATCCTTTCCATGCTGTCCGATTAGTACCTTGCACAACACCCATGACGTCTACTTCGAGAGCAACTTCCCATCTAAGTTCCGCAGCTTTAATCCAATATCTAAGATTCTCCGCCATTCGATAAGGTTTCCCGAAATCCGTATGCCATTTATCAATCGCACCAAACGGCCTCTTACTCTTCCTCAACGCAGCATTATGTAATCTAACCAGTCTCAACCCAGTTCTTAAATCGTCAAGGAATTCCGTTGGCAAATCTTCATCATCGGGAACGTCGTCTACGGATCTGAATTCGGGAAGGGTGTCGGAATCAGGATCCATGGATTTCATAAAGGCGAATTCTCTTTCGACGGGGGATCCGGGGTATTTCTCATCAAGCCAGGTCCAACTTGATCGTTTCTTTCGCTCGACTTCTTCCATTTCTTCTTCTTGTTGGAGCATCTTGTAGACACTTTCTATCCAAGTTTCCATAGTGATCCGTTCTTCACTTCTCATTCCCATGGACCAGTTCCTTGCTGCCATTTTCTTGAGCACTTCCATGACAGAGAGTAATTCGTAGCGAATCTCTCGTTCCGATTTAATGGCTGATAGACGTGCTGGCTGGTTGTGGGCTGTGTAGTAGATTTTGGCAGCTCGGATTGCAAGGGTCATGATATCGAGGACGTTCATACCCTGTAATTCAAACCAACCCTGATTATCCTCAATTGGTTTTTTAGGATGGCCGTCGGCTGTTTGAGGGCGCGAGGGTGATGTGGGAGGAGAGGTGGGGTTCTTCTTTGCTTCCTCGAGGACCCGGGCTGCATCCGCGAGAGCTTTTCTCAAGTCGCTTTTGAGCTCTTCGAGTGATGGCGGATGGGGGATTTCCTTCCGACGGCTGTTGTAGGTGCTCACAGTTGGTGGCAACATGTGGGGATGGATTTCGTCTTCATCTCCACTGAAATACTCGCCGTCATCTTGGATGGGACTCTCCACCATCAAGCCTCCCATCTGAGGTTGAAGCTCTGGGCTATTACCCATTGAAGCGTAGGAGGAGTCGGAGTCCATAGTAATATTCCTAGGAGAGAGGAATGACGTGTCCAGAGCGGAGAGATCTAACGTATCCCGATTCTCCTTCTTCTTTGCAAGACGTCCTCCCTTTCCATCAAGAAGGCCAGTCCGCGCAAAGTAGTATTGTAGATGTACTATGCTACCCAAGCTGAGGACACTCTCTCGTGATTGTGCCGAAGCAGCAAAATTGGTGCCTTCGGGACGAACATAGCCACGTCTCGAACCTCTGGAAAGTCCACCAAAGGATTGTCGTTTGGTATAGCTCGCAGACGAGGATCGCGATATCGAAGTCCCCGTCGAACTGGCCATGCTACTGAGAGACTCTCGTCCTACGCTGGCCATGTCGGAGAGCGAAACAGTAGAACCCGTCGAAACACAACGAGACAGTTCCGGACAGGCTCTAATCGCAGGCGTTGGTGACCTGGAAGGAGACGGAGAATCTCTTCTGAACGATGGCTGTTGTCGAATTACTTGTCGGGACTCTCGTGTGGTCGCCATAGTTGTGAAGGGTTGATGCGGCGTGGACGGATCCTTTAGATGGCTGAGTTCGCTCGAGGTTGAATTATATAAATAGTCTGGAAGGTACTGAGTGTGCCCAAGGAGCGTGAGTGACTCTGGCCCGCAGCAGCCTCTGGTTTGGAAAGGTGTCTATTATGCGTACGCGTAGGTATTATCGACACGGTTGCTGTAGGAGGACGTGATCCCGCTCAGTCGACGGATCGATCGAAGACACTGCGGCCGTGGAGCGCGGGAGAAGGGGGTCGGGGGGGTCGCCGAGGTGGAGGGGACAGGGGCGTGGGTGCTGAAACGGGCAAATTGCGATTCGGCAGCAGCCAACAGGGCATGAATTTCTGGAAGCCTTCTGTTCTGGTGGGTGGTGTATCAGCGTGGGCGAGCAGTGGCGGCGAAGGGCTCGAGAGGCACGAAGAAAAAGGCCGCGGGCGAACACTCTGTCGGCTGGTCTCCTGCTGATTCAGGCCCACGGCGTGCGGTGTTGTCTTTGGCCTGCGTGCCCCGGCAACCACGTCAAGCGCGTTCCCACGCCCAAAACGGGCAGTTCGCGCCTCCATTTTAATTATACTTGGGGATGCCAATCAAATCCCACCACCGCAGGCTATTGAAAACTCACATTGTGCGCCGACGGGAGAAATGCCATGGCTTCAGGAGGACACCATCAGCCGCGAGCATTCTTCGTCGGCCAGGCTCTTCTCGCTGGTCTTCTCGTGATCAGCCAGAGTTCGCGGCGAGCGCGTCGATGGGGCCTCGGAGGAGTTTGATGGCCGTCTGGGCTCGGTGGGGACCTACCTGAAATCCGCTCCATGCGTGGTCACGTGGGGGTCTTTTGGGCGATGGCGGAGGGCATCGTTCTGTTGGGAGCATTGGGAACATTGGGAGGCAGGATGGAGCTTCGAGGCGATCGCGGTCGAGCGAGTCTGGCGCCGAGGCCAGGCGTATCGGTAGAAGAGCCTCGTCTTTCAGGAAGACACGTTGGGGAGTTGGCCTGTCCCGGTCCACCTCGTGAGAAAGGTGCCAAGACCCAGCCGGACAGGGAAGCGACGGCAGCAGCGAGCCTCTGAGCCGTTTCCAATTCCCCGGGCAGAGAAGTCGCGACTCCCAGCCCCTTCCTTACTCGGCAATCCCCAGACAGGTCAGTCAGTACCTGAGGTGTTCACTAAAGAGACCGTTCACCCCCAACCAGCCCTCACTGGATTGTCCCTCGCTGTCCCGCTTCCTGCATTGGCTTCGTTTCTTCTGGACTGACTCTAACCTCGTCTTCCTTCATGGGCATTGAAACCCCGCGCCGGAGCACCAAAACACCGATTCTTCGTCCTCGTCAGGATATTGCTCCCAGCTTCATGGACAAGCTAATGTCGTGGAAGGTAACGAGGTCCGAATCCAACACCGCGCCATATTGCCCACCAAGGCAAGCAGTCATCCGGTCGTACCTGTCCCTCGGCGCACGGTTCCAGTCACACGGAAAAGTTGGACTTTGCTTCATCATATCATTCATGTGATAAGGACCCGAGGGACACTCGTACCATCAATACCTCATCGGCCTTTGTTTCTGCAATGGTAAGCTGGAGCAGAGGTGAAGTTTGGCCCAGTGCCTATGATGTCTTTTCCGCCTTCAAACACCGTCCTCCGAAGCTGGACCCTTTTTTAGCATGGCTTCGGCTCGTTGCATCATGGCCACAGCGCGACGCGAGTCTCGAACGTGGCTTCCAGACGCCGTCGACGGCGTCTAGCCTTGAGAAAGTCGACTATGAGCAGAGAAACGCAGATCCCCGTCGGAGTTAAAGGTGCTCTTATGTCGGATAAGGCCTCGTTCGGTCTCTCAAACGCATCGCTATGCCTTCGTCGCAGTCCGCTAACTCACGGGAATATACGCTATTGCCGCGATCTAAACAGGCAATTTTAGTCCGGACCAGAGGTTTGGAACCTGCATCTTCCAGCCACTGCGGTAAGCCACTGAAGCGGAGTCCTGGACTATAAAAGACGCCATTTGTGTGGTCGTCTGAGCGAATGTGGTTCTCCATTTAGACTACCCAAGTTTTGTAATGCTGAATCACGGTTTCCAGGCAAGGAAGATATCGGATACTCTTGATGTCACTTATGGGGACGGCCCATAGTATTTGCCACGACCAATACTGGTGGTTTTGGAAGCGCCCATTATTCTCCTCATAATGATGTTTGCTAAGAGGCCTCAAAGTGGGCCCCTACCTAGAAAGTTTAAAAGATAGAAACGAGTCCTACTTTCATTCCTCTTTTTGCTTTCCAGACCTTTTTCAATACAGGTTGCAGAAACCCACTCCTGCTCATTTTACCCATTCAATCTCAAGTTTAGCGCGCACCTACCCATTCGGAGAGGCTTTCGGTTTACTTTTGGAGTCGATTTTTGCGGTGATTGACCTGTCTACATTCTCCTTCTGGTATAGATTTATCTTTACACTCTTCCCGTTTCAAATATAAACAATTGACCCCTATAGCCCAACACTTGCCTTGCTGTCCAGCCCTAGCCTCGGAGACAGCAACCCCCAAACCGGAAATCTTAAGATTTCTATTGCTTTTCTCCAAATTCCTGAAAAGTTTTGCAATGGCGCCATCAAGAATCCTTTCACCAGGCAACGCCTTCGGCTCTGATAATTTCATCATTTCCAACGCTCCCAAAAACGTTGGGACTAAGAAACCTAATGTAGAGTTAGGAGCCGGACTCAAGAAAATGGACGATGTCGAAGATGAAATGGCAGACCTCGACCGAGCGCAAGTGGAATACAAGCGAGAAATAGACGCCAAAGAAGCCCAGAGGAAAGCCAAAGAGCTAAAACAGGACGAAATCTCCAACAAATATGAAGAGATCGACACCGATAATTTCGTACCAAAAACAAAAGACGCCAGCTTCCGCGACTACGAACCCGAGAAATTGAAGGCTGAAAAGCCACATGTCGTAGCCACCTACACAGAACAACATGCCAAACAAACCGTCGAGTTCAACCGACACAAGCGAGAGGTCTACATGAAACAAGTCCACGACAAAATGACCATCATCGAAGCCATGCACAAACTCGACAGCTTCGTCGATAAATCCGATCCGGACACCGACCTCGGACAAATCGAACATCTCCTCCAATCCGCCGAAGCAGCTCGAAAAGCCGGAAAACCAGAATGGATGCAAGTCACGGCCCTCATCCACGATCTTGGGAAACTCCTCTATTTCTATCCGGAAAACGAGGACGAAATCGTCGGTCAATGGGAAATTGTGGGTGATACATTTCCCGTGGGTTGTAAATGGTCTAATCGTATCATCCTCCATGACTACGGATTCGATAAAAATCCCGATACGTTTAATCCTCGATATAACACCAAATACGGGATATATCACCATGGAATCGGACTCGATAACATCATGTTATCTTGGGGACATGATGAATATCTTTATCATGTTATTAAAGATCAATCCTCCCTACCTCCAGAAGCATTAGCTATGATTCGTTATCATAGTTTTTATCCGTGGCATTGTATGCATGCTTATAGATATCTGATGAGTGAGGATGATAGGGTGGCTTTGAGGGCGGTTTTGGAGTTTAATCCTTTGGATCTTTATAGTAAGGCGGATGAGAAACCTGATGTGGAGGTTTTGATGGTATGTTGTTTGAACCCCTTTTCCTTTTGTTCGTTTGGAGATATGGTATATGTTAATATTTTATTTTTTTTAGCCATATTATGAAGGACTTATTAATAAGTTCTTTCCTAAAGGAAAGCTTATTTGGTGAATACTCTTAGGTTAGAGGGTTGTTTTTTTTTATATGTAGTGATGGGAGATTTATTTTTAGGTAAGTTCTTCCCCCCTTCTTTCTTTCTTTCCTTACTAATAATCTTCAAATAGCTTTATCATAAGAATACTTTTAAGGAAAGAAAGATGTTTTTAATCTTCTTTCTAATCGTCTGTTTGTTTGTTTGTTTGTTTGTTTGTTTAAATTTGGGGTTTTAGGAGAATTTCTTAGTAAGTGGGATGGGATTGGATGGGGAATGTTAATAGCGTGGATTTTGATTTTTTATATACCTTATTTATTTATTTATTTGGGGGGGGGGGATATATTTAAGATAGATAGAAAGTTTTAGTGATGATTCTTGGTGTGGTGTGGTATACTAGCTAGGTTAGTGGTTGGTTATGATGTTAATAAGTGAGATCAGTAAGTAATAATCATAAGAAAGAAAAAGTAAAAGAGGATATCTCAAGTATAAGTAAGTAAAATAAGAAGATATACAATCTAATAAGAACAAACTTATATTCTACAATATAGTTTCTATGGCTGAGGTTATTTAAAAACAAGAGAGGGAGGGTGATGGTATATTTTAGATTTTAGATAAAAGGTAATAACTCAGAAGGTTAAGGAGGGATTTATCCCTCTATATAAATGATGTCATCTTTCCTTATCTAAAATACCTCCCTCATTTAGTTCAGCTATTCCGGAAATGGAAATGTTGGAGAGTGGTAAGCTAGATTCTAGATTTGATAGGGTGGGTTTAGTGTCGGGATTTGCGGGTTTGGAGTGGATCTTTTATCTTAGTTTGAATTTGAATTTCCTTGGGCTTCGTGACGTTTGGGTTGTTTGTTTGTTTGTTTGGATGAGGGGTTTATTTTAGTTTGGTGGGGGTGTGAGGGGATGGAAGGGGGTTTTTCTAGATTTCTTAGAGTGAAATATTTGAAAGGAGTTGGGGTATATAGAGTTGATCTGAGTTTGTCAGGAGCACGGCGTGGGTATGAGGGAAGAGAATGTCCATTGCAGTTTTTGTAATCGGGTTATTTATATGAGATCCTAGTTTCGAGATTGAAATAGAGAGTTTTAAATAAGAGAGAAGAAATTGGGATATATATCTTAGATCTTCCACATATCGTCTCCCATACCACATCTCAATCACCAAAACGCTTTTTACTCACCTTTATAATTCCCTCTATCTCCATTCTCAAATCAAATAGTATCTTACTCCCGGACGCAAATACTCCAAACTTTAAGCAAAAGATTTCCCCTTTTACCTACCCATCCACCCGCCATCAACAACCAAAATATGTCCATTAACATACGCACTCCCCCTCCCCGCCAGGAACACCACACTCCCCGCAAAATCCTCCGGCTTCCCCCACCTCCCCGCCGGAATCCTCTCACTAATACTCCTCAATCTCTCCGGATTATTCAACAACGCCTCATTCATATCCGTCGCAATATACCCAGGCGCAATCGCATTAACATTTATACCTTTACTCGACCATTCGTTACTTTGTGCTTTTGTGAGTTGGCCTATTGCTCCTTTTGATGCTGCGTAGGCAGAGACGGTGAGACCACCTTGGAAGGTTAGAAGGGAGGCGAAATTAATGATTGAGCCGCGGCGGGAGGTGATGGGGGAAGGGGGGAGGGTGAGCATGTGTGCGCCGATGTCGCGGGAGAGGGTGAAGATGGAGGTGAGGTTTACTTGGATGACCTTTTTATAATAATTAGTCATTCGGCATTGCCAGATAAATGTGTGGAGGCCAGTTTCGAAGTGTGCAATACATACCTCAGCCCAATCCTCGTCAGGGAATTTCTCGCTGGGATGGCGTCTTTGGATTCCAGCGCAATTGACTAGAATTCTGATTTCATGACCATCTCCGATGATCTTTGGAGTGAGAGCTTTGACCTCTGCGTTGTTGGCTAGATCGGCTGTGTAGATTGTTGCTTTTCTACCGAGTGCTTCGATTTTTTGTTTTGTGGTTTGGTTGGAGGTATCACGCTGGGGAAGTTAGGATATATTAACATTATGCGGCTTCTCGACAGATAAGATGTGGAAAGGAAAGTAATAATGGGATGAGATACATACCTGCAACAAAATGATATCAGCTCCAGCTCCCGCAAGAGCAAGAGCAACGGCTTGGCCGATGCCTCTGGTACCACCAGTGACGAGTGCAGTGTGATTCTCGAGAGAGAACAAGGATGCAACTGAACTTGACGCCATTTTTCTTAGGAATCTCAAATGTACAGCGTTCAAAAACGATAGAAGGAGAGAATTAAGTTCTCAGGCTTGATAGCCAACGCGATAAGTGAGCGAAGGTTGTTGAGGTGTAAAAGAGCAGAGAAGGATGGAGGCATAGAAGATATCTCATGCGGTGTTTCCCTTATCCCCAAAGTTGAGTGACCCCTCCAGAATCAGTCGACCCCGCCATTGCCGATCGGCCCGACAGTTCCCCAGCAGAGCAAAATCAAGATTTGCAGGCATAGGACCGGGCCGTTCTGGACTTTTGCGGGGTTAGCTACCCTGTTGTGATTAGAGCGAGCTCCTCCGTCAAAGACCGATGTCAATCAGCGACCTCAGAGAGCAAACATCCCGACATCATCGGGTACTACTGAGAAATTCTTCGTCGGCAACTTCATTCTCTTCCTCTTGCGTACATTCTCACATATACACTTCGTTTCTTACTACTACATCTGAGGCGAAATTGTCGGAGTAGAAATCAAGATGGCAGCAACAAACGTTGAACACGCCATAGCGCACTCCAACGGCCACACAAATAGAAATGTAAGGGATAGTGAGCAAGTTGTCGCCAGCGTTCTCTGCGGAAAGAAACATTTGAGACTGGTTTGTCATCCCATACCCAGATTACCATAAACTTCTTAAAGCTGATCTCGTAGTAGGAACACCGTAACCTCCCCACCCCAGGAGAAAACGAGGTTCAAGTCCAAGTCCTCACTACTGGTCTCTGTGGCAGCGATCTCCACTACTATAACCACTATGCCAACGGGGATATCCTCATTCGTGAACCTCTCACTCTTGGTCATGAATCTGCAGGGGTGATCACGGCTGTTGGACCCAACTCTTCCAATGAACTTAAAGTTGGAGACCGAGTTGCTTTGGAAGTGGGTATGCCATGTGAGAAGTGTGAGCTGTGTAACGCGGGGCGATATAATATTTGCAAGGAGATGAGATTTCGAAGTTCGGCGAAGAGTTTCCCGCATTTTCAGGGGACTCTACAAGCGAGGATTAATTGCCATAAGGATTGGGTTTATAAGTATGTAATTTTCTTACCTCACGTTCTGCTTGTCTTCAGCCTTTGCAACCTTCACACTTTTTCAAGGACTTTTTATTTTATCCTCACTCGATTTTATACCTTAATTCTGATGACTAATACTGATTTTCAGACTTCCTCCAACCGTTTCCCTCACCTTGGCCGCTCTCCTAGAACCACTATCTGTTGCACTTCACGCCTCCCATCGGGCTTCCCTCTCTCTACATCCTACCCCCTCCACACCAAAGAAGACAATTCTAGTCTTGGGAGCCGGTGCCGTTGGCCTTCTCTGCGCAGCAATCTCAAAACTATCCGGAAGCACCAACGTAATAATCGCTGACATCCAATCCCCCCGCCTGACCTTCGCTACCGAGAACAAATTTGCCGATCACTCCGTTCTTGTTCCTATGAAACGCCCTCAAACCACAGAAGATAAATTATTTTTGGCCAAAGAAGTGGCCGAGCAAATCAAGGAGAAGAATGGGGAGGTAGATTTAGTGTTTGAATGTACCGGGCAAGAAAGCTGTGTCCAAGCTGCTATTTACGTATGTCTAATTATATTCACCCAGTTACAAATTCCATATCTATCTGTAAGCTTTGAAGAAGAATTCTAGCTAACAACTCAAAGGCCACCAAGCCAGGTGGTCAAATAATGCTAATAGGAATGGGCAACCCCATCCAAACCCTCCCCGTCTCCGCCGCCGCTCTCCGAGAAATCGATCTCAAAGGCGTTTTCCGCTATTCCAACACCTACCCTGAAGCCATCTCCCTAGTTTCCTCTTCAAACCCTCTTCTTCCAGATTTAGAAAAATTGGTTACGCAGAGATTTAAGGGATTTGAGAGGATTACAGAGGCGTTTGAGATGGCGGGAAGGGTTAAGGATGATGAAGGGAATTTGGTATTGAAGGTTATGGTTGATACTTGGGAAGCGCATGAGAAGTTGTAGAGGAGGAGTTTGTGGAGCGTGGGAGGAGGTAAAGCGGAGTTTTTTTGAGATATTTTGAAGAGAGAAAGGGATAAATAGAAGAAAGGCGAAAATAGGATGCAATGACTTCAAAAAGATCTTTTATCTTTGATTTCAATTGATGACTTGCCGAATTTGATGATGCCAGGCGCAGCAATCAAATTTTCACCCAGTTCCCAATTTTATCCTCGTTCCGCTCTTACCCGCCTAAATAAAAGTGTTGAAACTAGTAGCACCCTTAAGGTCCTAAACTAAAGAATAAGGCACGTTGAAGTATCCTTGCTTAAAACTCCCAATCCGGCTTTCCCAATGCAATTTCCTTAAGCCCTGATCTCCATATATGTAACACATTCCCAAACCAATTCCATACAACTCCTTCCATAACCATTTCAAAAAAACACAATTTTTCCATCCCACGGGTATACCCACTCACCTAACCCCAACCCATATTCCTTTCCCAAACGCCTCTCTCAAAAAGTAGTACAAGAAGCCCCTCCCACCCCCGAAAAAGCCATCAAAAAAAATCCTCGAATTACAATTTCCTCATCCAACGCTAAAAGCATCAATCTTAAAACTTAAGACGCTCAACTCCAAAGGAACGAATGGTATTCAATTTGTCCTCCCAAAAGAACGAAAGATCTCAGCAATGATACCCCAACATCAATGTATCAACTACTCCCACTGGTTCCGGAAATCTCAATACCTCAAACTCGGTTCTCCTCTCCCTTTCACTATCCCATCTAGAAGTAACTTGCCGATCCAGTGGATTCATGATTATTAGTGATTGTTGGAGATCTATACGTATTAGAAAAATTTAGTCGAAGGAAATTTCGGCACTCGAGAAAAGGATATATGAGAGTGAGATTTCGCCGTACTGGATTGCTGAGGTGTTTGGTGATGATATGGATGACGGTTATGATGAGGTTGAAAGTAAAAATGAGCGTGGGTATATGCGTGAGTCTGAGTCCTACTTAATCTATAAGTACGCCAAGCTAATATAATACCTAAGAAAGTAAGTATGAGACTTAAAATGCCGATTATAATGCTTATTTTATTATCGGTTGAGAGGGTTTGCCGAGGATGGAGAAGATGACGGGTTTGGAGGGGGTGTGGGATAGCTGCTTGTTGGGTAGCTGGGGGGTCAGGTTGTTAGTATATTTGTGGATGGGAAGGGTTACAAGAGAGGGTATTTATTGGTGGGATAAGGATGCATACCCATCTTCAGCCCCCTCTAAGCCTTTCAAACGGCACCAATGCGAGTTGTGTCAAGCTATCAAAGTATCATAGAGAAGAAAGAGAACCGAAAGAGGGAAGGAAAGCGAGCTATAAAAATGGCAACTTTAACGAGTTCACGCAGTATAGAGTCATACCTTAAAACAACAACAAGGCTCAGCTTACGAATCTTCCAAACTCATATTTCCCAATAAATCACCTTTGAAATAGAAAACCTTCCACATGTCCATCTCTCTCAAGAACAACTCACACCAAATTTCCTGATCCCCACTGCAATCAACCTCCTTATAACCTGTTTTTTCGTATTTAAAAAAACAGCCTTGCCACGCGTTACAACTCAACGCCAAAAGCCAACGTGGTAAGGTTAATTTCAACTAAACCTACTTTCCTCTCGTTGAGTATGTTTTTCCCATGGGCTGATGCAGATGAGCCACAAATTTTGATTGTTGGCGTTTTAGAGTGAGGCTGTGAGGTTTGCCAGGTTACTATTTCTGGATTTCGTCTCGGATATTAGAGGCTCCGATGGAGTTTGAGTTACAAGCCTTGCCAGGAAAATTGAAAAAGGTGGGTTTATGTTTTTTTTTGGGTGAAGAGTTGGTTAATTTTCAATAATTTAGACGGATAAACAGAGATAACTCATATTCCTGTTTGGTTCTCTAGTAAAATACTAGATTATAGAAATTGGGTCGGTAGAAGAAGTATCGAGATTCAAGAGTGCAGAAGAAAAAGAAATAAGAAAAAACGAGGAGCTTTCAATAATAGTTAATCTATATTCTAAGCTCGTTTCACCCTCCCGGAACGATCTACTTCTTGACCTCTAGAAAGGCGAGATCTATGGTCTATGATATATTGAAAATAGCTCATCCTCCCCGCCTCAATCCCAAGTAACCTCACAGCAAAGAACCATAATAATTGCAAAAAAAAAGGGTATCTAAAGTAAAGGGTATCACATTCTGGATTAATGTAACGTACGTACTGTGCCACTATCGTACACACAGAAATGGTATCTCATCTCATCCTCTCCATCTATCAACCATTTCCATTTCCATCCCACCCAACCACCCACCCCTCCCTAACATATCAACCCCACCCTATCCCTCCAACCTCATCGTCTCGAACCTTAGAGACGAAGAGCAGCACAACCCATATATCTACAAAAAAATCTCAATTCCTACTCCTCCATCCCTCTCACTTATCCCTCCTCCCCCCCTCCTCCCAAATCCACACATCCATCCATCCATCCCAACCCATCCCATCCCACCCTCAAAAAACAAAAACAAAAACAAAAACAAAAGACCAAGGTAACTAAGTTCCCCCCCAACCATCCGTCCATCCATCCATCCATTCCGTCCCTAGAAATATTCCACTCATCTTAAAATAGTCGTTTCACCACCAAAAAAAAGAAGTAGAAGAAGTTTGTCCTCGCGCGGAGGGAAAATGGAGTAAGCGAAGGTATAATAAAAGCCGCTATCAAGTCCACCAAAACAAGGACAGCGTCCTATCCATGCTTTAGATAACGAAGAGGGAAGTGAGGAAGAAACAAAACGCCTTAATAACCATGTTTTATCCCTAATGCGAAGAAAAGAAGAAACATGGTATTAAAGTTTTTATCTACTGTGCATATGGAAAAATCGCTAAACGCAGCAAGCAAGTAGAGTTTGAGTTTGGACTGGAAAAAATATTATATCGAATGAGTGGAGAAAGATCTAATTTAGCCACGCCATGGCTTTTTATCGTTGGCTTTATTACTATCCAAACTGGTTTGTGAGCGATTTCTCATCGCACTTGCTGCTCCTGCGACGGCCTGAGGGGATTCCCTTCCAGTTATACCTGAATCCCGACGGCCTCGAGGCTGTGGAAGTAAGGAGACACGTCGATTTGCGGCGAGTGAGCTGGCCGGCCTAACTGGTTTAGTTGATAGACTGCCGAGGAGGTTAGGATCGTTGTTCTGTGATTGTAAGGACATGGGCTGCATAGATGCTCGTCGATTGACAGACTGCCTGTTGGCCGATACGGATGATTTGCTTGCAAGATGCTGTTGTACCGCAGGCGATGATCCTAGTACTTGTTGAGAGTAAGGACCAGGACCAGAGATTCGATCTCGATATGATGCTATTTTGGAAACGGAGTTGCGAGAGGGTGTGACTTGGAGGCCTGGAGCGGGAGAAGCAGTATTCTCTCGGCTAAGTGGAGATTTCAAAGGAAGTTTTGATTCTGAACGATTGGCATGGACTGATGGTGGTTTCGTCAAAGCATGGGGACTTGGTGTTGTCGCACTTAAAGGTAAGAAATTGTGTCCAATAATGGTGTCTTTTGTGTTGACACTTGAGTTCCAACGCGGCCTACCATCTAATGTGCTTCCATATGATGGTCGGCCAGAACGGCTGCCAGTCGGGGTTGCTGAACCCTGTCGAGGCACTGGTGATGGTGAAAGGCGCTCTATTACAGATACGGTCGAGAGACGGTTTGCTGCCTTCCGAGCGGGTACGTTCGAGCTTGGTGGCTGACTAGCAGTTCTGTTCCTACTACCAGGCTGTGGCAAACTACTCCTTCGTTTTCCAGCCCGTGGTTTGCCATTTTTGCCAGGAGTGGATGGTTCGAGTTGGCTGGCAAATCCGGTCATAACTACTGAAGAGGCAGGAGAACTGCCAGGGGTGTCATAACTTCCAACTGTCGAGCGGTCGTTAGAGAGCATACTGGAGATGGAGTCTCTAAGTTGCTGGTTCTTCCTCTCATTCTGAATTTCCAGGAGACTAACATCGAGTGCGTGCATCCGACCCTTCAATGCCGACCATTTACGTTGCATATCCGAATGAAGACGTAAAATTTCGCCATTTACTGTCAACCGATCATTGACACCCTTCTCAATAATGGCTAGAACTCGGTCAATCGCTGGACCATAATGTGCCTTTTTCGCTTCATAACTCTCAATCTTCTTTACCATCAAAGCCGGATTTTCTAGATGCACTCCTTCATCTAGTGCTTCACTAAGTCGGGCTACACTTCTATCCACAGACTCGTACATTTTCTGTGCCTGTCGTCCTGCTCCTCTGAATACCAGGACCCAACGATCCTCTCCAAGCTCCCGGCGAAGGGATTCTGCATCTCCCTCCAAATTTGCGTAGCTAGTTTCAAGCCCATCCTTTCTCGCTTCAAGCTCCTCGCATGCAGTAGGAAAGATTTTCTCAGCTCTCGCATGGAAATTAGACAGTCTCATGGGAAGAAAGTTTAAAGAAGCTCGAAGGGGCTGCATCCTGGCAAATAACGCAAGCAGACTGGAGTCGTCTGGGGCCATAATCGTAGGATTTGGCGAGTTAGGGCTTAATGGAAAGTTACCTACTGCACTGAATCGGTTATTTGAACTTGCGTGCAGCCTTGTTTTCGCAGGCGGTGTTTCTTCCACGATGGTTTCGAGCTCGTTGACGTCAAGGGCATCAGGCTCTTGCATTAGAGACTTGTGTCTCTTTTCCTCCATTTCGAAGACCAACTTAGCTAATATTTCCATTTCGTTTCCAATGTCTCCGAGCACAACATTCCATAATTCTTCCCACTCAATGGCAATTTCGACCGAGTTCTTCACTCCTTTAAGGGTCTTTCGTATCTTGTCCCATTCTACTAAGATGGTCTCTACCTGCAAGACAACCTTTTTCAATTCCTCCGGAGAGACAGTATTAATGTCTGAGCGCGCTTGTAATGATTCGATAGCCGAAACGTAAACATGAATGAGCTCTTCGAAACGGGTAATAGCATTATCAACTTCTTCCAATCCTTCTCGGCCTCCTGCCGCGGCCCATTCAACATCGTCCTCGCCATCCAAACCATTAATGACCTCAGATGCCTTCTGTATCCAACTTCTAATTTGTTCCGCTGCTCCCATCAACGCTTTCGAGGCGGCTTGTGATGTCGGTATAGCTTCGACTTTTGTGGAGAGTGATTCGGCATCCGGAAGTTGAAGCGAAGTTAGCTGAGCCAATTGATTTGCAAATGAAACGCGTGATAATGTGTAGATGGAGCCTGTCCGCTGGAGACCAAAAGGATTGAAATATGATGAAGCATCGCCCGAAAAGTCTGCCGGTGTTGCAGGTGCAGGCGGCGTGTCCTTGGATATAGGGGGAGGAGGTGTCTCGTTGTCTAGGGGGATATCTCTTTGGATATGTGCTTGCCGTGTATCTGTCATCGCTTTCGTGCCATTGACATTAGTATGCTCAGGTAGACGGTACTTCAGCGAGTCCATGTCTACCTGCTCTACCTGTGTTGCCATTGCCCCGTCTCCCGAGCTAGCAACTGAAGAGGTCCGGCGTGTCTCAACTTCCAGGACCCTGGAGTCCGTTAAGGAGAAGTCGCTATAACAGCTCCCGCCGGTTCTCTGCGGCGTCAGGTATCCGCTGGCACCGCTCCAGGCGCGCCCGCGACGGTGTATAGTGGTCGAGTTCGTGGAGTTAGCTCGATGGATGAGGTCAATCTTGTGTATTTGGTCCTCAGGGATGCGGCCGATGCGATCATTCGATGCAGAGCGCACCAGGTTGTCTTTGCTGGCGTCCTTTCCGAAGCCGAGAGCTTTCAGACGCGCAGCCAGGCCTGGCGAGGGTTTGCGAGGCTGTCGGAATTTGTGTTCGGTGGATGAGGGTGATGGTTCAGGCGTGTGCAGCTCTGGGTTGGGGGTGAGGTTGAGGTTGTTGCTGGAGCTGGGAATCGAATTGTCGTCGGACCAGGGTCTCGCCGTCAACGCTGTGGAGTCTGACCGCGACAGTGACAGTGCATCACGAAGCGCTGTCATTGGGCTCGACGGTCGAATGCGTCTGCAATCCGGATAGGGCGTTTGCTATCTCTTATTGACCGTGTCCTGTATATAGGAGGACAGAGCCGCGGCGCTGCAAATGACAAGTCTCACTTGGGGTTCGCTCGTCTTTCGGGGTGCTGGGTGCTGGGTGCTGGGCGTGTGGGAAAGTGGCAGACCAGGGCCAGTCAAATATCAAATCTCAACCAGCGCAACCCTGCTTGGTATCAGGAGGAGCCAGCTGAAGAATTGATGGGCTGCGGGTAGGATCAGCAGCAATTGCGCCTACGGGCGAGCCGTTGTGCGAGAGCAGGAACGAAGGAGTAAAGGCACCAGTGCGGTCCGGTGCGACGCGTTCCTGGTGCTTCGGCAGCTAACAGCGTCGAGAATGGGCAAGGCGAGGGGTTCGGATGGGGGTGGCGAGTGGATGCGCGTAGGTAGCCAGATTCTGGTCGCTGTCGTTCGTGGTCGGTAGCTTCAGGGCAGAAGGAGAAGTAACAGGTGGAAGGGCGAGCATTGGGTGGCAGGTAGGTAGGTAGCACAGGTGCAAAAGCTAGTGTTTGGAGGAGGAGAGATGCCTGCGGGTAGATAGGATCTAGTATTCCCCTCTATAGCCGAAGAACGATAGCTGCCCTCATTCATGTTTCACGCCGGGGTAGTCGTTCTCGAAGCCGTGACCTAAGATGTCCGAACACTGTCCCGACCCGCTGGTAAGGCTGGGTCTGTCAGAAGGCCACACGCACACGGGGAACTGGAAAAAGAAGCAGCGCATAAATTATTGCCGACCTAGAGGCACAAGAATCGAATACAAGGGGGAGAGTCATGTGAGACGTGAGGGATTCAATGTATTATCGCTTAGAGCTCGGCAAAAAGGAGGGATTTGCTATTGTTGGCATTGTGTCATAGGGAAAAGGGGAAAGATTGACAAGGCGGAATCTGATTGGGCAATTCTAGTTCATCGAGGACAAAGAAGACGTCCCTTCTATGCAAACCGTGGAAATCAAAGTATCACCCCAATATTAAGGTAGTTATCCTGATCTATGTTCATGGGCTAAAACAAATCCTAAATATATACAATCCATCGCCTTAAAATTACCTATCCGGGTATCAACACTTTACCAAGATCCCAACTATACCTCAGTCGACCGATGACCGATTCATAAATTACAGAGAATTGGTATTTCCCCATACCCCACTTGCCTCAACTACTAGGTTTATTGCAGTACTCACTGCCCACAGGGCTATCAACGACCATCCAATTCTCTTCGTCATCAACCAATTGCTCATTGGGACTGCGATCAGAAGGCCAACAAGCGTCACGATCAACGTGATCGCACTAACCATGAGCGTCCCACTGACTTCGATTTCATACGGCTTGTACTTAATGGCTTTCCCAGGATTTTTGGCATGTTTGTGATTGGCCTCTGTTATGGTCATGTATATCCCGCTCATCCCAATACCAAGGAGGATGTTCAACAGGGGCCCTCCAAAGCAAGCCGAAAGAGCCATTACTGGGTATCCAAGACGTGCCACAGTAACGTCTGCAACCAGATCTCCAAGAGAGTTACCAACAGCGAAAATGGTGAGACCCAGGATCGCATCGGATATCCCAAGAATAACTCCGAATGCTTTGAGAACACCGACAACCTCATTGGCGATAGTAGATATCCAAGCAATAGAGACGGCGAAGCCAAGAAAACAGAGCAAGAACCGATATTTAGGAGGCTCAAATGGCGATGTCGTAAATATTAGGATGGCGAATGCAACGAGAGAGGCCAGTAAAGAGTAGAAAAGCATTCTACTCAGGGTATAGACTGTTCCCGATTCAGTGTTAGCCCAGATGATGATGACCATGAATAGTGGTGCCATGAATAATTGTACAACAACAAGCCATCGATTCCAATCCTGTTCTGAGCCTGTTAGAGGGCCACCAGGAATAGCTATAGAGTGATTGTCCACCGAGCTTTGTTTTGTGAACAGTGAGTTAGAGTGAGGGTTATGATGTGCGTTTTCTATACCCACAGCAATACTTGCTACATTAATGCTTGCTGCATTATTGTTGCTGTTCTGGTGATCATAACCTCGAACTTCAGGAGATCGTGAGGTGTAACTCTGAGCATCTGTAGCTCGCCTGTAGCGAATCCATTCGTGTTCCCCTTCAAGAGCAGGACTGTCTGGCACCAATGGATATGTGCTCCGTCTTTGCAAGTCGAGAGGGTCGATCTCATCATCATCTACTTGGTCCTGATCCTTGTCCTTCGAGTCGTTATCTACAACTGGCAAAGTGATTGCCAAAAGAAAATAACTTGGAGCCATTATAACCGCCACAAACCTGTCCCAGACAGTCTTGTCATGCCAGGTATACAATACAGGAAAGAGAACGGAGACAAGAGTGTCAGGGCTTGGAAGGTAAAGGTAAGGCCACCAACGGATAGGCTTTTGCAGGTATCCTGAATCGGGATTGGTATACACGGAATCCGGAGTAAGGGTTGCATCCGGCAACACGAGACTGGGAGCTCGGGAGCTGATGCTTGAAATCGGCAGTGGAGATTCTGTATATTGAGGGAATGCAACTACTGGAGAGTGTGAACGTGAACTCGAGTTATCTCTCGACATGTTAGGAATTTGAAGTGATAACCGTTGAGAGCTCCTAGATCTCTGAGAGGGAGAATCAAGTGACCCGTCTTGTGGCTCAGCGTCAGAGAATTCAACTCGGACATGTCTAGCACGAGGATAATCTTCTTCAGGAGGCGCGAGGGTATCACGTTTGCGACGTTTCTTGGAGGATCGGCTGGCTGGCCGAGAGCTATGTGCTCCATCAAAAGAAGGTGGAGGCGAGACAGAGAAGGTGGGTGAGACTAGGTTAGGTGAACTTGACAATCGTGTATTTGAATCATGTTCAGCCTCCGAGTCTTGGGGAAAGGCGGGTGTCGCCGCCACGATTCCAATGTCCGGGACATGTGCAACAGTAAATTCGGCTGGATTGGGACGTATATTGGTCGCAGCATCATTCATAGAAACAGCTCGAGTTCGTGTAGGAGAGGTTCTGGGGTTCTGGTTCGGATCGCTCTCCATATTCAAGAGATCACCTCCAGAATTATCTGAATATCGCCCAGATTCCGATGCTGGTCCATCAAATTGGTTGATGTTAACAGTCGGATCATCTGAGTAACGACGAAGGTGTATAGGCCGGGCATGAGAAGCCCGAGTCTTCTGGAGAGATGACAAAACAGATCTGAACTCCAATGCACCAACAAGACTTGGTCGAATTGGAGTTATGGTGCTTCTGCGCACCCCTCGAGGCCTATTGATGCGCATACTACTAGCCATTTCTGCAGCCAGTTGCCGGCCTTCGTCCTCTTCATCCTCACTTCCAATATCAAGTTGCGTAGGGCTTGGGCCACGCTCTAATGCACTAAAGTCCTCTTCATCTCGGTATCTTCCTTGCCGGGCATGGTTACCTTCTTCTTCTTCTTCTTCTTCTTCTTCTTCCACCTCTATTTCCTCATTGGTGGTTGCCAGATAGTGACCCCGTGCAGATACTTCTCTTTCTCGCCGGATTCGCCTTTGACCAAGGTACCAGTGCCAAAGAACAACAAAAATCACGTAAAAGACGTAGAAGCCAACCATGGCGCAGCATTCCCAGAGTTGCAAGCGGCCATCAGCTAAGAAGATCATGGTGAAACTGGCCGATATAATGAAGAAGCCGACATCTCTGACGAAAGTCTTCTTGCCAACCTTAAACTCCCGAACGATACCCATTGACCCAGCCACGACAGAAGTGATGAAGCCAGCTGCCCCAATCAATTCCCCAATGGCCAAGCTTCCACTGTGCGAAGACATAGCAGCAAAGGTAGAGAATACATCCGGACTCCCATTTCCAAAGGCCAAGAAGGTGACGCCGGCCATGCTTTGACTCATTCCCAGGATATATGCGATGGTACTGAGGTTGATGGTAAAGAAGTCCGATGCAGCAATGCCAATCGTTAAGAACAGAAGGGACAGCCATAGTGACAGAATGATAAAGGCGACCGGCTGTGCCTTGTTGAGATTGCAGTAGTATAACGATAGGTATGAGAACAGTCCAGCTTCCTCGTCCGGGCAGTTGGCTTTGATGAAAGCACATTTATCTTCGGCATGGTGTACTAGTCGACACTGACGTGAGAGTGAATTGTTAGCATCTGCGGCATATGTGAGGGATAGATCGATTGGAGGGGGAGGGGAGGGGCAATTCTCTCCTAAGTACCTCTTCATCTCTCTTTACGAGCCTGTTGCTATCCAATGCTTCCAATGCCCTCCGCTGGGCAGCCCCGTACTGTGCTCCTTGATGATACCTTGTTGCCTGCTCCGCAATGAGGCTCAGGACTGCGAGCAACGACAGGCAAAGGAAGGTCGTATAGAACACGCGGAACTTATACCTCCTCGGTACTTGGGCAGCGCGAACCTGCACCGCATGGGAAGATGGTTGCGGCATGTTTGAAAACCATGGCCTGTAGATAAGTAAAGCTCACGGTGATGTGTTGTCGAGGTGAAGGAGGAGCAATTTGATGCAAAGCATTTTGAAAGTACCGCCAACAAACGACCTCCTGGTCATACCAGCCAAGAAACCACGGAACGATAGCAAGGCAATGACGATTCACAACGGCCGAACGAGCAGCCTCTCACAGCACGCTCCAGAACTCCCGAAAGGGAGTGATGGCGCTAAGATAAGTCCGGCGGTCGGTACCTGATCGCTGTGCAGTTGCCACGGGGCTGGCCCTCCCGCGTGGTAAACAAACCCTCGCGTCAGAGGCTAAGAGTCAACAACGAGAACCTCGAAAACCACGACCAATTCGTGCAGAATCCTCACGACAACTATTCGAAATGCCGCGAGTCGCCCAGAACCCCCGAGGGGCCAGCCGCGGACGGACTACCTCAGGATCCGTTGCTGCTCCGCCCTTCAAGTCGCCAGTGAAAATTCCCCTGAACGATGATAAAGTCGAAAAGGCCAAGCGGCTGCAGTCGCGGCACGCCCTCCATGATATACAGATGAACCAGATCAAAGCGGCAGCTTCTCCCATGCGAAAGCTCTCGAGTTTTGAGCGTGCGGGAAGTGCCTCGCCAGCCTCAAATCCCAAAACCCCCCGGCGGACGACGGACATGGAGAATGATCTGGACGAAGGAGTAATGATGGTAGGAGGATCAGCAGTTACGCCGATGAAGAGGGTGCCAATATTGGCAAATTTTGAAGAATGGATGAAAATGGCCACGGACAATAAAATTAATGCGGCTAATTCCTGGAACTTTGCGTTGATCGACTATTTCCACGACATGTCGTTATTGAAAGAAGGAGATGGGGTCAATTTCCAAAAAGCTAGTTGTACATTGGACGGTTGTGTGAAGATCTACACGAGTAGAGTAGACAGCGTAGCTACGGAAACAGGAAAACTTCTGAGCGGCTTGGCAGATAGTGGGAACAGCAGAAAGAAGAAGGGAGAGAATGAAGAAGGGGAGGAAAGTGAAGAAGAAGAAGAAGAAGTGGAAGATGAGGATGGAGTTGTGAGGAAGAAGACGAAGAAGCGGGTTAGTCTCCTGAATTTCTTTCTCTCCATACTGCCATTTGGTATTGCAATCAAATTTGAGTTCCCTAGCAAAGGCAAGATTTTCCTCATGATAAAGAATATCCTTTTGAAACTTGCATGCAATACCTCCATCTGGGACAAGCTTTCAAGCCTCTTAATGCCCCTGTCTCTGATTTGCCAATGGCCAAGTGGCCTTAAGGATGTAAATTATGTTGGTTTCCTCAAAAGGAATTCCTATTGGATTCGGAGGTTGGTGGAACGTGTCCGATTGATGTAATATCTCTCTACTTTAAGAACTATAGTGCTCTGCAACTGGGTTCACAATTTTCTACTGCTTACATTCTTGTTTTTCACAAAATTGCTGCATTTTCTTTAGCTGGACATATTGTCAATTGCTCGAGCCTAGGTAGTCTCCAAGCGAGCGTGGTCGCATTCTGCTTAGAACAGCATTGGATTTGTTACTTAAGCAGTCCCTAATGCAGTAATTTTCGTGAATCGAATGTGTGATTTAGTAGTATAAACAACGCTTGCGCCGAAAAACAGCCTTTTTGGCATGCTGCTTTGTGGATACATTTTCCCTCAAACTCATTTCCATCCTCAGAGTGACAATCCAACAATGACGTTTTAACCCCTCGCATTTCCGTATTCTAAACATTTTAAAGCTGTCACACAGACTAACGATTAAACAGACTCAAAGATCTTCTGAAGCAACATTGGCCACTTCATTTTCTGCAATTCAACTGAAGAAATTCGAACTTGAGTTTTCTGTCGACCCATTGTTTAAGAAAGCTTCGGCAGATTTCGACGAGGGTGGCGCAAAAGGGCTCCTCTTAAATCATCTTGCTATCGATTCACAAGGTCGTATTGTTTTTGACAGTAGTGATGATGTAGGTGATGCTTCTGGGGAAGGCCAGGGAAGGCGACGAAAAGGAGACGCGATTGAGGAAGAGGAGGAAGTCGAGCAAGATTCCATGGCCGAGACTACAGTCCTGGAAGATGAGGAAGATGAAACAGATATCGAAATTGATGTTGGAGCACTAGGGGCAAGATTCTTCCCAAATTTGGAAATTTTGTACGAGCAAGATATTTGCCCTTCACTCAAGAACTTTGACCTAGGAGATGCTTCTGGATCCATGGATATTCCCTTCCTGAAAGCCCCAGACGATTGGCGTCAGGACAAGGACAAATCCGGCGATGCTGATAGCGGAGCTGTTGGTGACAAGTCTGGCATTTTCTTAGATGATGATAACCCAATCGGCTTTGACGATGACGATGACGTACTTGGAGGTTTTGATATTCCAGTGGACACTGGGTTCGGAGAGGGTGGTGAGGCATGGGCTCGTGATGCAGCAGTTGAGACAAGAATGCGTGTTCACGATGCAGGCTTTGACAACGACGGTATGGGAGGGGGTGAAGATGGCGATGGAATGGGCAATGGCGAGTTCAACCCAGAGACTGGCGAGTATGCAGTTTCGTTGGATCACGGTGCACAAAACCAGGGAGGACATGATAACATTCTAAGCTACTTTGATGAAGCATTACAAAAGAATTGGGCAGGTCCAGAGCATTGGAGAATTCGGAAAATTAAGGACATCAACAAACCAGCGGCTGCAACACGGACACGGAAGGAGAAAGAGTTATTCGAAATCGATTTCGTGTCACCTCTCAGTGCTACCTTAGCAGAGAGCATCTATACGCCAGCTTCATCGAACTCGGTTATTTCTCTTCCAAAGAAAGACTGGAAGTCTAAGACCAGAAATCTCCTACCAGATGACAAGCATTTCAATTCAAAGCAGTTACTACGTCTTTTCCTAAAGCCAAAGGCTCGTATGGGTAGTCGTAAAGGCAACTTCGGCATGAGAGTTGGTACATTCCACCAACCCAAGGAAGAGGTACCCGATGGGGAAATGGACGAAGCATTCTGGGCACGGAAAGAAGGTCCTATCGGGGTTGACGAAGATGCCCCTGCTCAAGGCGATTACGATGCCAACTTCTTCCAAGACGATGGATTACCTATGGCTGGAGGAATTGACGACGACGATGACATTGAGTTTGCTGACGCCCGCGAACATTTCTCACCAGGCACTGAAGGACGCGGCGAAGACGGCATGGCCGGAACTAACAATGCTCTTCATTCAATGACCCAACTTCCCGAAGGGGAGGAGGGTGCCTTTGGTAATCAGCTCGTCACGCAAAGTAGGCGGCTTAGACCAGAGTACGTACAGTACGCGCGAGTTGCAAAGAAGGTTGACGTCCGCAGGCTCAAGGAAGAGCTCTGGAAGGGTATGGGAGTGTTCGACGATGTGGTAAGTTGTCGGTGCGTGGCTGCTGTGCCCTTTTACCGTGCTGATCTTTTACAGGCATTACCTTCTCAACCATCAACGACTGGCTGGCTCCCTACTCCTGGCGCTGAGCTGGATAAGGGAGTCGACGAGACGCTGAAGTTCACGACGGTGATGCAGAACCTGCAGAACGTGTATCCCAAGCAGGCAATGAACGACATCTCGACAAGTTATTGTTTTATTTGTTTACTGCATTTGGCCAATGAGAAGGGGTTGGTGATTGAGAAGCAAGAGGGGCTGATGGAGCTGGAGATCAGGAAGGATCCTACGGCGGAGATCACAGTTGGCGCATAGGGGATCATGTGGTTGGGATTGCCGGTATTTCTGGTTATGGTTATATTCGTGGCGTTGGGGGACAAGGCCATGCTGCATCAGGCCTTTAGGTGAAACGTGTTAGAAGAATGACCAACGAGTTTGCAATATTCCAACAAATAAGTATTACTCTAAAAACCAAATGAAAAACTCCCCACAACAACGAGCTGGCCGATTCCTGGCCGCGAGTGGATGGAAAGTTAAATAAATCTATTTACACCTCTTCTCGCTACTTCGCGGCGGGGTGGGAATCGAACGTTTCTCCTTCGTAAAGAGCGCATGGAAACCCCGTATCCTGATGATCTGTAGGAAGCGGGTCATTTAAAGGTGTCACCGTCGAACGATTCGCGAGCGCCATGTTCCCATCGGAGGCTAGTCAGATGGGTTTTCTGGAAGCAGGATATGGTGAAGTGGAAGAGTTGCCGAGGGGCCCCCAAACACGTGAGGCAGCCAGGGGGGGTACCTTATTTAATCCTTATTTATTTATTGTCTGGGGGCCAAACCGCGAAAATTTGTCAGTTGGGGAGGGGGGGACGAGAGCGATCCGGGCCCAGCGGGAGGATGGACTGTGCTGGGCTTTATTGTTCCCATGATGTCGAGCAGCCTCTGGTCAGATTAGGGGCTTGAGAGGCCAACCACCAGGGCGCGCATCACTGCCGTTGACAGTGTCCTGTGTCCTGCTCCGCCAGCGGACGGCAAGGTCCTGGGGCTGGGGTGGGCAGAGGCCAAAGTCAGAATTTGGCGGGCGGCGTTCTAATTTCAGCCCTCGCCAACGGGGGCTCCGCCTCGGTCCCTTGTACCCACAAACCCACCATCCGCACGTCCTGGGCGGCCTCCTCACCACACGAAGCTACTCGCCCTCGACCGCGCATCCGGCCAGCAAATGGAGCGCGCCCTCAGCCCCGGCCACCATCCCCAAACCGAGCCTGGCCATCAGCGCGACCACGATGCCACTGCTCCCTAGCGAGGTGTTCGCGCCCCAGAAATCCTTCGCGCCCTGCGCTTCACCCTCGACCCCCTCCCCCCGCCGCAAGAGCCCAATGGAGGCCCATCGCTCCCCGTGCCCGCCAGGGGCCAGCCGGCGCTGGCACGCTGATACGCTCTTTGCTCTTTGCCATGGTGACCACCAGCGACCACCAACAGCAGGCTTAATTGCCCGTGTCGGTATCTCCAACTTCGGGAACGAGCCATGCCCATCTCAAGTCGAGCCACCATGTCGAGGCGCAGCCCTGCAGTGAGATGCTGCTGCTGCCCGCTCTGCGCGCTTTCGCCGCCTCCCTGGCATGTACTCTTTTAATCTGGCGGATGCCCGCTTCCACCCAGAGCATCCTGTCTCGATTTTGGATCTTCTGTCATTCCTGCTTGCCCCCCAGAGAAAGAAAGCCGTGTCGCATATCCATCGCCCCAACTCTGTCCTATGCCTCGTTATTGACCCCTTTGGCTTTTTCTGCTTTCGCGACGGTCCCTCCGCCTCCGGCCTGGTCATGATTGTTTCGCGGGTGAATTCTTGGGTATTGTCGCTGTCGGCGGTTGGAGCTTATGCTGCGCAGCATGGGCAGGTTGGGGGCCGCCAGTACGACGCACTGCTTGGGCGAAGTGCAGGTGGTGAGCTGAGTGGCTTTACGACGAGCTGGGTCAATAGCAGCAGTCCGTTTATACTTGGGAACCACGACACCATCAACTTCGTCATTTCTTCCACCGATCCTGCGTCGTTTGTGGATGTGATTCTATGCCAGACTAATGCCGTCGCGGGAGACACCATCACCGGAGGAAATTCATGGCAGGTGTTGAGCGTATTGCAAAGTAAGCGTAGTGGGCAACTGGGCGAGCTCAAGGAGACTAATTGTGGTTGAACAGGTGTTTGCTTCTATAATTCCAATCCGAGCGATTGTGGAGGCGCTATTCTGCAGAAGGCTGCTAACAATCCATTATCTGTCGATGTGGGATTCGGTGGCTCGTCAGCCAATCTCAACAACTATTTCTTCTGTTTTGCGGGCAGCAAATCAGGTGTTTGCTCAAGCTACAGCCCAGTCTTTAATATTGGGGACGTGAAGGCGTCTTCAGTTACTGCTTCCGCAGAATTTCCCTCGACACCTACAACGGCCGTTACAATGTCTCAAACAACGCCGGGAGCTCTTTCGCTACTCCAAGAGACTGTTTCAGCTACTCCTAGTTCCATATTATCTTCTACATCTCCTACCACGGCGCCCACCATAACATCAGTAGATAGCAATGGAATTACCCCATCTATGGTCACAGTTTCACTTCCTCCAACAGGAACAACAACAGTAACAGCTACCCCCGAAGCAACAGATGGTGCAGCCGTGGAGACGGCGTCCTCCTCTCATTCATCCTCGAAATCGCTACCGATTGGCGCAATAGTTGGAATAGCCATTGGGGGACTTCTTGTTTTGATAGCGCTACTACTTCTAGCACTCTTCTTCCTGAGGAGAAAGCACGCTCAGAAACGAGCTGGAGAAACCAACACTTCTTCTCCAGAACAGGCTATGCTTACTCGTGAAATGCATATTGACTCGTTCAATACAACCCCGACAGAAAAGTATTCCTCACATGCGCCTTCCATCCTCCCTCTTCCCGTCCTCCAACCGACAGATATCCTCTCTACAGACTCGACTCTACTACCGATTCAACATCCATCCCCCCAACCATATACATCTCCCCAATCGCGACCCTATTCCGGCCTCGCAGCCGCAATTCCATCTCCAAGACGAAACCCCACATCCGCAACGATGGAAACGATCGTCTCCCGAAACATCTCCTCCTCCTCTTCAGGCTCTACTACCTTATCCCCCTCATCCCACCAAACATCCTCTCCCTTCGAAACTTACCACGACGTAGTCCCCATCTACGGCGACGCTCGACACTCCCCCCAAATATTCACCGGAGGCCGAGTACCCAGCCAACAAAACCAAATCCATCCCTCACCATTAGCTGCATCAACCCAACCAGAATCAGCACCACTATCACAATCTCTCCCTATTACCCCCGCATCTCCCACCCTCTCCCAAACATCGACATATTCCCAACCCGAAAATCTACCCTCATCCTTCCCTCAACCCCCTTCGCAAAACTACTCCCCAACGCTTGCCTACTCCCTCTCTCAACCTCCGCCTCACCCGCCACCCTCACAAAGTCTCCCACAACCACCTTCCTCCCACCAACCCCAACCACCTCCCCAATCCCAAACCACCACATTCCTAAACGCCGATTCGGCCGAACGCTCACGATCCAGTGAAAGAGGATTAATAGGCGGTGACGAGGAAAGGATAATAGGTACGCGATCGAGGACGCCTCAGACGAGTTATTTAAGTGAGGAAATGGTAGAGGAGGGAATGAGTGAGGATGAGATTGCGAGGTTAGAAGAGGAGGAGAGGAGGATTGATGAGGCGATTGCAGAAGCGGAGGAGAGGAGGAGAAATGCTGGTAGTGGGTTAGGTGGGGGATTGAGGTGACAGTGAGTGACCTTCAATATTATGAAAATATTTGAACTTGATATCGATGTTTGCGGGAATGGAAATATCGACATTCGCTGAGAGTAGAGGAAAGGAAAGGAAAGGAGTCGGGATTTATACAGTTGGAATTCACCATCTTAACGGAAATCAAAACAAGCGTAAGGGAATCCAAGGGTCGAGAGAGGGAGCACATTCGGATAATGCATGATTTAAATGATAGGGATGAGGGATAGGGGTACGGGAAGCAAGCAAGCAAGCATTGTATTGTATTGCATACATATTATTAGTAAATCTAGAGATACCAGGTGTTTTTAACTTGTTTTTTACTTGTTTTTTTTTAGCGGGAAGGCGAAGGGGGGATGGATTTGTTTATTATATGGTATGAATTGATTTTGTGTTTTTTGGGGGTATATAGTATATATATAAGTGGAAAGGTTCTTCGCTCGCAAGGAGGGTTAAATAAATAAATAAATAATAAGGATTTCTAAGACGTGGAAATTTTATTTTTCTATTTTTTAAATGTTTTTGAGTGAGGGATGAGGTAGGTAGATATTAATTATAATTATAATAGTTAGTTAAGTTTATCTTAAGTTTCTTATTTTAGATATAGAGTATAGATAGATAAGTGAATGATTCGACCCCCTCTTAACTAGGTAGGAGATTATTAATTGGTATATATAAGTAATTCTAGGTATATGTATGTAGTACGTAAGGAATAAAGAAAATAAAGATTCTACCTAGAGAGATGGGAAAAGAAAGTTTATATTTATCTACCCATTTCCTACCCTTGTCACCATTATAAAAAGTAAGATATAACTCAGGAAGAATCAAAGTATATATTTCAATCATCCATCATAAACCTTTACGGAACTAATATCAAATAACACAGCAAAAAGAAGATATAAAAAAGGGAGTTTTTTTTTCTTCTTTTATTTTCGGCAACTCCATGTATCATTTCATTTCATACTTTCTCTCTCTTTCTCTTCTCCTAACTATCTATAATAAAACCTCCCTCCTTCGCTCACACCCTGCTCATGCAAAATGGACAAACCAAAAAAGGAAAGGGGCCACGAAAGTGGTGGACGTATAAAAAAAACCCCCCCCAACACCATCATGTAAAAGAATAATACAAAAGAAAAGGAAACGAAAAAATCATCAATCCTCTAAAATGTCGCAGCTAGCCAGCCTAGAATAGCCAAAGCCAAAGCCAATGTTATGCGTGTGTGTCATCAATCCATCCATCAAACGAAAACTCCATCCAATTGAATAAATATGCATATCGAAAGGAAGAAGGGAAAGAAGACCAAACAAGCAAGCCTATCCACCAATCTCGAGGTTACCACTCAAAACCAAAAAAGAAAAAAGGCAACTACTTATGCCCTCTCTCATCCATTCAAGAAGGCGAGGAAAATCATCCAAGAGACGAAAAAACGCCAGACCCCATGCGTGCATATGTAAATCATCTAATAACCATGTCCGTGGTAACCCTGCTGTTGTTGCTGCTGATTGCCTCTACCCTGTCCTTGAGGCGGAAAATATTGTTGCTGTGGTGGATATTGAAATGTAGGAGATTGCCCTCTTTGATCCATGGGTGTAGCGAAGCCTGGAGATGGGGGAACGAAACCTGGGGACGGAGGAATATATCCTCCACCTTGTACATAAGAACCGGCTGTGGGTGCCGCGTAAATTTGAGACTGTCTCTGGTTTTGAGGAGGATATTGTTGCTGGTATTGACCCATATTTCCGTACTGAGATTGGCGATAATCTACAGGCTCGGGAGTGTACTGCTGATAGATCGCTTGTTGTTGTTGCCGTTGAGCAATAGCTTGTTGAACTGCTTGACTATTGATGCCTTGTTTAATCTGCTGTTTCTCTATCTCTCGCTTACCAATGGCACCTACTAATCCCGCTGCGGGTGCTTGCTTTCCGGGATTATGGGCCATGTTGATCAGTGGCTGACCTGTAATTCTCGCAACATGCTCTTGCTCTCGTGCCGAAAGACTTGTCGCAATGTCACCATTGCCAGCTGGAGTGAGGGTAGCACTGACTCCTCTGGAACCCGGCCGCTGTAAAAGGTCGGCAGAGCTGTTGCGAGAATGACCACCCATTTGAGCTGCGTAATCACCAGGCCGATTTCGACCAAGAGGCGGCGTCGGTGTTTGTCCGCGAGCGACATTGCTAGAAGAGAGGCGGTGCTGTGTATACATCGGATTGTTTACAGCAGCCCGTTGTTGCACAAATTGCTCAGCAGTGATTGGTTGTGGAAATCCGGATTGTGGAAACGCGGGACTTCCAGCAATAGTACTCATTGCTGGCTGCCACGGTAGTGTCCTGCTATCCGCTGATCCTGTTCGGTAATGGCTATTGTCGATATAGGGGGCAACGACAGGCCGACTTGGAGACCTGGAATGTCCCGAGCTGTTAGGTCTGTTTGCAGGGCTTTGCTTTCTGGGTGCTCGATCTGGTGGATAATTGTTCATTGCTGGGCCAGGACTTGAAGTTCGTCCGTAGGTCTGGAGAAGACCAGGACTCTGGCTTCTGGATGGCAGCTGCGCCGAGGCGTAATATGTTGGTCCAAAGTCTATCTCTATTGACGACGAGTTCTGAGTGTGGCCACGGAAGGATTCTTGAGACTCAGAGTGGCCAACAGTCTTCTTTACGCCAGCTCGGGGCTTTTCAACGGACCTCGAGGTCTCAGTTGAAGGTCTAGCAGTACTAGCATAATCTGGAGTGCCTGTGGATGCTACATCATCATAAACACTGCCAATGTCACTGTTTTGACGCTGGATTTGTATTTCTGGCCCTGGAGTAAATTTTCGATGGTCAGGGCCGACCATGTTAAAGGCGTCTTGGTTAAAGACATGCTGGTTTAGGGTATCACTACTCGATGCTGTTTCTGCGGATGTTGGGGTTTGGATGCTTGAAGTTCGGGTTGGTAGGGGTTTACGAATGACACTCTCCCTGGTTTGAAGGCGAGATGGTTGAGAAGATGCACTCAAGGTTGAATCTGTTGATGGCTGCGAATTGTGACCCGGCAATGGTGGCAGGGCTATTGAAGGAGGATTAATTGTCGGTGGCTGATACGTACGAAAATGGGTTGCTAGCTTACGAGGGCTAGACTGGCTTTCTGGGGCATTATCCTGCGCTACGAAATCTGAAGAAGATTGAGATGGGGTACTGAATGGAAATTGATGAGGTGGTTGAGGGGGGATTACTTCTTCAATGAGATTGCCGCATTCGTTTGGTGACGCATGCTCGAAGGAAAATCGTGGGTTCGTAGCTGTTACCATGCCTTCATTTGGACCATTTCTATTAGCAGGAAATTCGTTTGTGTTGGTGTTTGGTAGTACCCCTTGCCCGTTATCCTCCGAGTATCGACCCATATTCTGGCGTCTCTGATCTTCACTTCGCCTCGATTCCTCCTGTATGACGGGGGCTACCACTCCACCTGCACCTGCAAGTTGAGATAGGGTTCCATTCGACATCCGACTGTTAGCCCTTCGAAGCTCGGGTGAGTGATAGGGTTTGGCGAGAGGCTTGGAACCTGGACCATGAGCAAAGGCTGGCGGAGTTGAGACGGGTTCGGGGCTTGTGGTTGCCTGTAAGTCCTGAAGTTCTCGTACAGGAGTTGACCTGTCCATTTGCTCATCTTCTGAGCTCAGTCGTTCGGGTGTTGTGCTGACTTCTTGCATATAACGCAAGCCCGAGCCTGGTGATGGAGCAACACCTATTGCGTGTGGAGGAGGGGGTGGAGCATCGCCATACGCACCATCGTAGCTACCGGAATCTTGTGGTCGAAAATGGTCTAGATCCTGCGTTTCAGACACTGACCGACGATGAGCGACAGGGCCTGGTTTTTTAGGTGTAAAAGCGCTTACGCCTAGAGGAGTGGAATCATTTCGAGGCGCAGTGCCAAAGGGACTGTCAATAGATGAATTCTGGGCCCATGCCGCTGATGGCGTTGATTTAACAGAGGCGCTATCGTCAAATTGTACCCGACTGCGAGAAGGACCAAAGCTGTTTCGAGTGCTTCTCCTGCTGCTGTATCTGCTGTTGGTCTGGCTTCCATTTTCGATGGCTGTCATACGCTTTCCGGTAAGCTCTTTCATCCTTTTCCTCCATTCTGCCTCTGTCCAACTCGAGCTTCCTGTTTCCAGAATGAGACCCGAGACATCTAGAATTTCGAGATAACCATATCTTCTGTGTTTTGGCATGGCAAACATAAGACTTCGAACATCCAATGTGTCGGCGACCAATCTTCCAGGTCTACCATAGAGACCAAATGTATCGAAAACCGGAAATAGCCATCGAAGCATTATCTCAAAACCAGTGACGGCCGGGTGTACTTCAGGCATGACAAAGACAAAACCTTCAGTCGTGGAGGGAGGATTCGAATGTATAGTTATATTTCCCTCGACTTTCACAAGGGTTGATGCGTCGATCAGTGGCTTTGATTGTGGATAAATCGCAAATGCAGAGTAGGCATCAGAAATAGTGGCAATCGGGCGGACCTTTTTGGTTTTCCTGGTATCGTAGAACTTAATGTCGCCCTTCAAGATCGGTGGTCGGGACCTGTCGTATGCAGACTTCTTCTTCAGTTGTTTTTGGAGCTTGGCGACTTCTTTTTCGTCTGGGGGTGAAATCACACACCAACAACGCCTCCAGGGTGTCCCCGCACCAAATCGAACCCGTGCCCAATCTCCATATGGAACTTTAGAGCGTTCCATGATTATGTTGATGTTATTCAATCCTTTCCCCTTGCCTGCAATCAAAGCACCAGTGTAGGCTTCTTGCAGCGTCGAGTGCTCAAACATAGCAAGACGAATTCCAGCAGTCCATTGAATCAAAGAGTGGTGAGAGTTAAAGTGCAGTAAATATCGATTCTTTCCTGCAGTAGAAACACTGAGAACGTTCTGCAATGGGGCTTCTGTGTCTGAGCGCGTTGGAAGTGATTCGATCTACACTGATTAGATCGTGGAACTTGGCACAAAATTTCTAAGCTTACCATCTTGATCGAGGCATCAGTCAGGTTGATGAATTTTGGCAGCACTTCACCGTCTTGCCCAGCAGCATCTAGTTCGGCGGCATCCCATAACGACAAAACCGTCCCCACCAGCTGTGCAAAGCATTCCGTCCAGGTTCGATCCGCATTCGGTCGGCCATCTACTTAGTGTTAGATCTATATGAGTGGTAAGTTGGGAAGGCTAACGTGTATTTTGGTCGTCTAGCTTCAGAAAGTATCCCTCTTGATATAGCTTGTTGGCATGGCTGTTCAAGAATGTAAAAATGGGCTGCAACTCAGGCAATGTGTCTTGTGTGATATCCATGGTTGTCGGGTGGTACGTCTGTATCATGGACATGGGCCGGGAGGATACCACACGTTCTCGTTCTTGTGGCTCGTCGTTGAACGATCTCGGGGGTTGTTGCGAGGCAAGCGTGGGACTATCTCTGGCACCATCGTCTCTAGGAGTGTCGTACTGAAAGTTTTCCTTCCTTGATTGTGCGGCGGATGCAGGCGACGGACTGGAATGGGTCTCCCGACTACTACTATTCCCAAAGCTGGACATAAAGGAGAATACTAAAGGTGAAAGTGCCCATTAGTTTCCGAGTTCCCTATTCCAATTCACTTTTCAGAGAGTTGGGACTTGCCTCTATGTTTGGTCCCCATCTTGAACGGCAGTGCAGGCGCAAGTAACGAGCGTGTTTGTGATAGCTATCTGGAGAGAGGTTGAATCCGAAGATCCCGCTGCGTGCGTTCAGTATTTCGACATGCGCAGATGTCTGGTTCCTTCCTTGTCCGCGGGGCCCGGTTGGAAGGGTGGCCGAGAGTGAAGCAAGCAATGCAGTGAGGAGCGTATAAACAGCCTTTGGTCACAGTCGAGCGAGTGCTGGGTGCTTGTCGTGGGCGAGTGCCGGCGTTGGCAGGGTAGGTCGAGGAATGGAGGTGAAATTAGGGCCTGGTCGGGTCCACAGGCACGGGCGAGACAACGTCACTGAGATCTCGTTGGCGGGATCTCCGGAACCGGGTGAAGAATGGAGGGACTGGGCAGTGAGCGAAGAAGACCACGGCCAAGAGGAGCACGATTGTCTTCCCAGGCCCAGAAGTGAAGCACGATGTCAGAGAAGAAGCCGAGAAGATAATTCAGCAACGCTTATGCTTAATCATCATGCCCGCGGTCGAGACATGCGCACCTAGTAGAGCGCAAACCGTAGCGCACCTCGTCCGAAGATGCGCTGCCGCAGGCCACTCGATGCTCGTATTGGACGTTGTCGGGTCTTATCCCTGTGGGGACTACGCCAGGTGCTGTACGCGTCATATAAAAATATCCGCAGCAGCTTGGTCGTGGGCGAGCGCTGGGAACTGGAAGATGCCACTCTCCAGCGCCTGTACGAGTCGCGGCGAGAAACGCAGCAACGGCTCGCCAGACGGCCAGTGTACGGTACGAAGTCTGCATATGGCCAACAACACCACGAGTTCACTCAGTACGAGGTCGGCAATGGCAGGATACACGACCCGGCCCAAAGCGTTTGGCCTGCGCTTGCCCTGCGCTTGCCCTGCGCTTGCCATGCAGTGCGGACGGTGGGCTGCTCGGGCCGGCGTTGACCTCAAGCTCTGGATTCGGCGGTCCAGTGCGTGAGATGTGAGATGTTCCAAGGGCTCCTCCGCCCACGCGACTATTGGGCATGTCCTGTTGGACGAACAACAGGTACAATTCCGTGCGGTCAAACATGTTCGAGCTACAGTTTTGTCCACCCGTCCAGCCACACTCCGCTCACATATTTCAACAGGCCATGGCTGCGCCGTAGAACTAGCCACCCTAACAATTCGTATCCAATGGGCGGAGTCGATCCACGCTTCAGACGAAAATCTTGCTTCGCTGGAATACGTATGCGCGTGGAACTTCTCGGATGCAACCGATATCAACGCTTACCCCAAAGGTATCGTTTTCAATGGGTAGATTTACCATCTTCAACACGCCAGCGTTTTCTCCGCAACGAATTAACATTATTTCAACCAATTGTGGCGTAATCTTGCGATTGTACCAAGGAATTTCTCCTGTTCCAAGGTCTTGGAGTTCCGCTTGGCTACCATGTCCAAGACTCCAAGACTACACAGCCCTTTCACGCCGTTAACTTGCCATTCGCACATTCCAACAAAGAAAAGATTCCTGATGTCCCCGAAGCCAAGATCTAATACAGATTATCCAAACACTATGTAGGTCGTGCCATTTCATTTCATTATTGGAAAAAAACTTGGGGTCCTTTACCCAAGCCACACGCGTATTATGGCAAGCTAGCCAGTGGAAAAATGCCGCCACATCTACAGCAAAGAGTTTAACGACGGGATATTTCCTGGGTTAAATTTTGCAACTGGTGCCAATTAAGAAGACGAATGCGATTTCTATGCTTACCTAGCGAGCGTACCGACTCGTTGATTGTGAGTTAGCCTTTGGGGGAAGTATAACAATTCCTTTGAATATAGACCAAAGGAAATGTAGGGCTGAAGCCTTTATTAGTAGGTGTAACCTTTAGTCTTTTATTCCAGTAAAATGCTAGATGCCAGGGGAATTCCCTTCCCTTGGGTACATCAACTTTACGGGGAGAGGATCGTGACATCACATGATAAAATAGCCTAGTCATCTCTTAGTCAGCCGGTAAGTGCTTGAGATTAAGTCCCTACCCCAAATCAATCAATTAACACTAACGCAATATATAAGGCATATAGTCACCACAAGTGACTGTATGGTGCCCGTGTTGTAGGTGTGCCCACAAAGCCTAGGCGAGAATTCTATCATTATTTACAGCTTCAAGAGTCGAGGTCGAGTCTTAATTCCAAATCATAACACCCCCGCCCCCAACCCCCCTCCCCAATTAGGTCATGCGGGGTCTTCTACTTTATAACTTCGTTTTAGGCTGGACAATTACTAGTTTTATTAACACCTACGGGGAGAAAATAAGCTCCTCCCGCTTCTAAAAACCAAATCTCCGTCTATCTCCGTCTCATATCTCCGGGAACAGTCATATGAATCAATCAAATGCACTTTATTCACGCAGTAAGGAGCGAAAGCTAACACACATAACTCCACACAACTTACACGCCAAGATACAAATCCCCCCTCCTTCACAACTTACGAAACCAATCAACACATCTTAAACTATTATTGACACTTTCCCTATACTCTCAAAGCACTCACACAGGTATCCCTAAAGAAAATCATCAGAATGGCAGCCTTCAAAAACGTAATCATTGTCGGAGTAGGTGTTCCACCTCCCTCCGTCCCCTTCTCACTCTAACAACCCATAGGCAGCATCCAACATCGGCCCCTCAATCGTCTCTGCTCTCCACGCCTCCAAATCCAACTTCAACCTCTCAATCCTCAAACGCACCACTTCAACCTCCACCTATCCCCCTTACTGCACCCAACTAACCTCCGACTACACCCCCTCCTCCCTTGTCTCCTGTTTCCAAAACCAAGATGTCGTAATCTCAACCTTAGGATTCGATGCAGTTTCTCAGCAAATACCCATGATAGATGCAGCTCTCAAAGCCGGTGTGAAAAGATTTATCCCCAGTGAATTCGGTTGGTCAAAGGATATACCTGTGCTTCCAGCCCTAGAGGCTAGATTGGAGGTTAAGAAGAAGTGTCTGGATTATTTGGTTAAGAAGTGCGAGGAGAATGAGGGGATGAGTTGGAGTGTTGTTGCTTCGGGGGTGTATTTTGATTGGGTAAGTTGCCTAAGATTCTATTTGGAGTTCGAGGTTTATAACGCTAATGACTGATATAGACTATTAAAAAAGTCCCAGTAATAGGATTCGTACATGGAGATCATACAGCTAGAATTTTTGGTTCTGGAAACGAACCAATTAGTTGCAGTACTAGTGCTGCTATCGGACAATCTATCGTTGGCATTCTTACTCATCCGAATGAAACAGCCAATCGATATTTGAAAATATCTGCATTCAAAACTACGCAGAATCAATTGTTGGAGGTTTTTGAAACTGTTACCGGGAAAAAATGGGATGTGACGAATGTTAGTTTGAAGGAGATTTCAGAGCAGAAAGAAGAATTAGTAAAGCAGAAAAGATTTCAAGAGGTTTTATTCGGGGTTATGGCAACACAACTTTTTGAGGATGGGGCTGGGAGGGGGGTTACGGTTGAGATTGGGGAAAGTGATAATGAGTTGCTTGGGGTGAAGGAGGAGAGTGTTGTGGAGGTTGTGAAGAGTTTGATTTGAGTGTATGGAGGTCTCTTGTCCGAAAAAAGCGTTGACATATGCGAATTCGCATAGAAAAAGTTAAGCTTGTTGAATTGGGATGGTAGGTAACTTGAGACTGTGATCCAAGCTGGTCAATTTGGTGAGCTGGATCTGACTCGATGTTAAATTTAGCCTCGAAGGACCATGCATTCTCGACGTAAGCTCAGTATAACTAACATCTTTTCTTTATTTCGCTTTATCTACTTTTCACATCCTCTTTTCCACTTCTCTGGTGAGATTTCGACAGAAAAGTAATGTTTGCGATAAAAGTATCTTAAAACTAACCTTTATATAAAGACTTAAGAGTTTTCAAATCCAATTACTTGAGATTATTTTTCTTCCAAAAATGTCACCATGAGTTTTCAGAGTGCTTGAGAAGCAATGACGGTTTAGTCCATTACATTTTATTCCGCTCTGCTTATTGAATTGTGAAGTGAACCAGAAGTCTCGAAACATCAACTAGTAATTTGCCATCAAACCCTCATAATTAAGGCACCAATAAGTCATGGCACTTTGTTGAGATAACGACCAAAAAAAACAAGCATCCTCCTCCCTGTACTGGTCTTGCGACGCAGGCTCCATTGCCAACTCTCTTCTACGACGCTGGGATGAGGAGGTCTGCTCTTCGTATTCAAGCTGTGCAAGCCATTATTCCCAAATCCCGCCGACATTTTATCCAGGGCAGTCCGCGATGGCATCCAGATGTGACATCCTCAACGTCCTCCTCCAACGCTGCTGATAGTCCAGTGCTCCCAAGACATACCATTCCTTTTCGTTTTGAGACGGGCCAAGCATTATTTGCGAAGAGACCTCCTAGACCATTTCCTCCTCCATTTCTGTCTCCGCCCTCGGGCTCCTTTTCGGATCCCCTCAGTACCCACCACAGAAGTCGGGATAGAAGTGTCTTTGTAAATGGTGAGCTTATTCGTGGTTATACGAATGGAGACGATGCTGTATATGCTAGTGATCATTTCATTGGTGTTAATGATGGAGTTGGTGCTTGGTCGACACGACCTGGCGGACATGCCGGGTAATTTATTCCGTTCTTGTATCTGCGACTTTGCTAATCGGATTTCCAGTCTCTGGTCACGGTTGATATTACACTTCTGGGCTTTAGAATCCGAGTTAGATAGAGATCGAGCGCGACCTCCTGGGGAAATCTACGAGCCGAAACCCATCGAATATCTTCAAAAAGCATATGAACAGACTCTCAAAGCTACATCACAACCTAATAAATGGCAGGGAACTACAACAGCGACAGGAGCACATCTACATTACAAGAAATCAACGGATCCAAACACTCCGGCGACTCCACTAGTATACGTAACTAATCTTGGTGACTCTCAAGTTATGGTCCTTCGACCCCGACAGTCGGAACTTATATTCAAGACGAAGGAGCAATGGCACTGGTTCGATTGCCCACGGCAATTAGGCACGAATAGTCCCGATACTCCTCGAGAGAATGCAGTAATGGATATAGTACCTATAGAAGAGGACGATGTTGTACTGGCGATGTCAGATGGCGTAATCGATAATTTATGGGAGCACGAGATAATTGAGAATGTAGTTGAGAGCATACGGAAATGGGAGAGCGGACAAGGTGGACAAAGTACAGATGACAGAAGTGGAGGAGCTGGTGGCGGTATGAGGTTCGTTGCTGATGAATTGGTGAAGGCTGCTAAGGTTATTGCTACGGATCCATTTGCTGAGAGCCCTTTTATGGAGCATGCAGTAGAGGAAGGCCTAGCAATGGAAGGGGGTATGTTTAATCAATCACAACATTTCAATCTTCCCTATTCTGACATTCTTTAGGTAAATTAGATGACATTAGCGTGGTCGCTGCTTTGTGTAGAAGAAAGAAGGTTTGAACAGTTTGGGAAGTACAGATGATCTCGCGACGAAATACGACGACATAGGCTCCTAAGCATTGCCTCGTATAAAGAACTTTGATTCTATGATATAATCTGGGATCCGAAGTCTCCTAGCTGGAGAAGCGGCTTTGATGACAAGGGTGGAGCCCCAGCTTCGAGACGAGGGAGGGCGCGGAAGTAGCTTGCTTCAAAATTAGCGGTTCGTTATATACTGGGAATGTTTATCAAGTTGAAGAGGGAAGTTGGCAGTGGCCCGAAAGTTCAGGTCGTTGAGATCAAGAGATGAGTTCCCTTGCTTCAATCCTAGCATGAATACAATGAAACATAATTACATCCGGCCTGTCTTTAAATTTTGTTCTCACTGTGAAAATAGAAGACTCCTTCCTTATTGGAAGGGCTAAGCCTAATTGTAGAATTATGGAACTAAACTCACCTATTACAGGCCGTGATTCCGTTCCTCATGCCAAGAGTTATTGAGTTATGGTGGTCACGGGCGATAAATCCTTATCGCGAAACCTTGAATTTTGTAGCGCAATCCCGAAAATATTCGATAACAGCCTCGCAGCTTTGACGCACCCTTGACGTACCCGAACTACATTTTCCTCAAGATGGGTCTCAAACGGTCAAAACAGTACAGAAAGCTGATGCAGCAGTATGGCATGGTGTTTGGCTTTCGCGAGCCATACCAAGTCCTTCGTAAGTTTCCCTCTCTCCGTTCAATGAGGCCTTGTTAATCAATCCGGATGACAGTGGATGCAGAGATGATCAGAGATGCAGACAGATTCAAGATGGATATCATCCGGAGCTTAGAGAAAACGCTTGTAGGTCAAGTTAAGCCGAGTATGGAGCATCAATGGCAATCTAGGCGCATTGCTAATTAAGGGTCAGTGATTACACAATGCTCAATGCGACATCTCTATGCGGCTGCCAAAGAACCGGGAGTTTCGTACCTCATTGACAAAGCGAAGACTTACGAGCGTCGGAGATGCGGTCATCGACCAGAGGATTATCCAGAGCCTCTCAGTACCAAGGAATGTCTGGCGTCAGTTGTTGATCCTAAGAACAATAAAACGAATAAGAATTGCTACGTGGTGGCAAGTCAGGATATAGAAGTACGAAGAATGATGAGGGATATCCTTGGAGTGCCGCTGGTTTACATCAAGAGAAGTGTTATGGTTATGGAACCTATGGCAGATGCTTCGGCTGGGAATAGAGAGAAGGAGGAGAAGATTAAGTTTAGAGATGGTCTAAAGAGGAGTAGTGGGAGTTTGAAGAGGAAGAGGGATGAGGATGAGGATTCAGAGGACGTAAAAAATCCTGCGTCAAGTGGAGAGGGTGAGCAAAAGAAAAAGAAAAAGGTCACCAGAGGACCAAAAGGTCCAAATCCACTATCTGCGATGAAGTCGAAGAAAAAAGCTGAGTCTGGAAATGCGGGTGCAGTTGGTAAAAAGGAGGCCAAAAAAGAGGGAATTACTGCAGGGGAGCCGGACGGATCTGAATCCAATGCCAAGAGGAAGCGCAAACGGAAGCACAGAGCTGGAGTCGATGGGGAACCAGGAGGAGTTTCTGTGCCAAAAGACCCGGAAGGGGATGATTAAGCTAATCTAGAACCGTTTTGATATCGGGAGTTTCGTAATTTGCATCAAGTTTCGGAGTTAATACCCAATAAGGAGCTCGGGTCATTCGCTCTAGACTATTATTCACAATTCTTTGTTGAACATCCAACATTCTTATAATAGATACCAAATTACCTCATCCTGCTCAAGAAGTGATAGACTAATAAACCAATACTCTGCGACCAAGTTGCAAGGCCTATTCCTCGCGTGGGGCACGTTATTGACGAACTAAGGACCCCTGTATCGCAGCACTGACTCGGACTGAAGTTCTGTACGCAACGCCCGACCAGTGCTTCAGATATTATGCGTGTGCTAAAGACGAATACTACATCAGCACCCAAGGGGAATCTTTGGTCTCAGAACATATCTTCATAGAGCAGCTTTAGATGTGCGGCAAGCTCCCTGCGATCCGAGGCCGTGGACAACTCGAAAAATATGCCGGAGAGCGCAGAGCCTACAATCCAAGGAAAGGCCTCTGTGGTTAGCAATGGCGAAGCTGATGCTACAAAGAACCAATCACCACCGGATCTCGACGATTTCGGCTTGCCACTTAAAAAGCCAAAGGCTGAAACACCAATAGTGTCGTATGTTGTGGAGGATGGAGCTCGGGAGGAACATATAACGACGACAGAGGATACGAAGCCTTCGGATCCTAAGGAGGGGGCGAGCAATGGAGGATCTCCACACGCAGCAACTGCTATAGAGGTGCGAAAGAGGCCAGCACCGATCGAGATCGGGGACTCAAGCGACGAGGACGAGGAATTCAAGGACGCCGAATCGAGTCCGATGCCACCTGCGACGCCAACACCAGAGATGCAAGAGCCTATCAAAGAAACGATAGTAATAGCTCCGAAACCGGAACCGTCTCTACAGCCTTCACCAATTGTACACGAAAACAGATCCAAAAGCAAAGAACGCCACCATGAAAGAGACATTCTGGAAGCAGGTTCGAAGTCTCCAAAAAGGTCAAAGCCAGAATCTGCAGAGAAGGAGCTAGCCGACAAGAAAGACAATGCAAGGGATAGCAAGGTGGAATCGGCACAGAAAGCAGCGGCTGGCAAGGAGGATGCAGAAAAGGACACCAAGCCAGAAGGCCTTCACGACATTCGAGACGACTTGCCGAAAAGCGATCCACATGGAGGAAACAAGAGGAATAGCCAAGTTTGTGCTATTACTTCTAGCTCCCACACGCAAGGTCAATCGTCAACCGCTGGACTGGGAATTTCAGAATGGTCGCATCAGCAGATGGTACCTAAGGAAGGTAAAGAGGAGGAGCCTAAGGAAGAGGATGAGTGGCAGACCATGCCGGCATATGCGCCCTACGATATATACGACGATGATAATAGACTTATTGCAAAGGAAGCGGTAGCAGAAGAGACAGAAGCAGATGCCTATGCAGGACTTGGCGGAGCTGGAAAGGGTTATACAAGGGTACAGCTTGACGAGGATGCGCAATCTGCTACAAGTCTTGATGAGAACACACAATATTTGTTTAAAGAAGTTAATGGTGGAACTGGTGCTGGCGAGGCAGAAGATGAGGAGCAGCGAGATGCTATATCGCAAATGCAAGCTACTAAAGATCTCCTGACTGAGGGTCAAAGAATAGCCTATGTTGGAATGACCCGGCTCCTCTTGTCCAAGATGGTAAAAAGCGCAGAATCTATGGCTATCTCGAGGGGTAGCAAGAAAGAAGTGACGATTGCTGCCGAGGCTACGAAAATGTGGAGTCAAAAGATGATGGTTCGTCTTTATACTCACATGGACATCAGTAGCGCAGAGCAGATCATGATTGAGCAACTTGCCGACCATGGAGTTCAGCCTTTAGATCTCACTCCAACACTAATGCAAAATGCTCGAGTGAAGAATCCTATGGCTGAGGTATCCCCAACCTCAACTGGATTCTCGTCTCCTGGGCCAAATTCGATTTCCAGTCCTAGGATGTCAGTGTCCTCTAAAGCATCGACATTCTCTCCTATGACTCCACGGACTCCAAAAATACCAAACGAAGAGCCAGCTTCAGTTCCCCCACCATATCAGGAGCATGAAGGTGACGACTTGCCTGAGGTCCGAACCCCTTCACAGCTTCCAACTACGGCAAATCTTGATATTGATTTGCGCTGGACTGTCCTATGTGATTTATTCTTGTGCCTCATTGCTGATTCCGTATACGATTCTCGATCAAGGGTTCTCCTTGAGAAAGTTGGGGAAAATATGAGTGTTTCCTGGCTTGATATCTGTCGATTTGAAAAACGTGTCACGGATGCACTTGAAATGCAGCAAGCAGCCGAGAAAGAGAACTGGAACGAAGACGGACACAAAGAGCATAGGAGAAGAATGGCATTAAAGAAACGTTATATGATGATGGGACTCGCTACTGTGGGTGGTGGTCTTGTCATTGGTCTTTCTGCTGGTTTACTGGCTCCAATGATTGGCGCTGGCCTCGCAGCTGGTTTCACTACCATTGGTGTTGCTGGTACGGGTGGTTTTCTTGCTGGTGCTGGAGGTGCTGCCATTATTACATCTGGAGCAGCTGCCTCCGGCGGTGTTATTGCCATCCGAGCAGCGGACAGAAGGACAGGCGCTGTGAAAACATTTGAATATCGACCACTTCACAACAACAAAAGAGTAAACTTAATAGTAACGGTTTCGGGTTGGATGGCGGGAAAGGTCGATGATGTTCGTCTGCCTTATAGTACGGTTGATCCTATTATGGGGGACATATATTCCGTTTTATGGGAGCCAGAAATGCTCAGGAGTATGGGAGATACCATTAACATTCTAGCTACAGAGGTATAGTCTTACGGAGAAAAGAAAATGATATCAAAAGCTAACAAAGATAGGCTCTCACTCAAGGTCTTCAACAAGTGCTTGGCAGCACAATCTTAATTGGTCTTATGGCCGCGCTGCAATTACCGGTCGTCTTAACAAAACTAGCATATCTTATTGACAACCCATGGACAGTCTCCCTTGATCGTGCAAATGCAGCAGGTCTTATCCTTGCAGACTCTCTCATTGACCGTAATCTTGGGACTAGACCCATCACATTTGTTGGATACTCATTGGGGTCTAGAGTCATCTTCTCCTGCTTGAAAGAACTCTCGAAAAAAGGAGCATATGGGCTTGTTCAGAATGTATTCCTTTTCGGATCACCAATCGTAGCAAAGAAGGATGAGTATCTAAAAGCTAGATCCGTGGTTGCAGGGAGATTTGTGAATGGCTATGCAACGAACGATTGGATTTTGGGTTATCTCTTCCGTTTGACAAGTGGAGGTATTAGTCGGGTGGCAGGGCTTGCACCAGTTGAAGAGATCCCCGATCTCGAAAACGTGAACGTCACCAAGCTCGTCCCAGGGCACATGGCATATCGGACAAAAATGCCGCGGTTGCTACGTGAGGTTGGCTGGTTGGTTGAAAGCGACGAATTCACAGAAATCGAAGATCCGGATCCCGAAAATCATCAACAGCGGCAACGTGAGCTGATTAACGAAATCGAAGAAGCACGGAAAGAACTGGAGAAAAAGGAGAAAGAATCACAATCAAAAGGCAAATTTGGTTGGCTTAGTAGGAAGAAAAAGACTGTCGTCGAAAAGAAAGAGTGGGAAACTTATGAGGAGTCCAGACACGACCCCAGCTTTACAACAACCAAAGGAGATGTCTCTCCAAGCAGTACTAACAGTGTCCTGTTTGACATCGATGCTATTCGGGCTGAGCTGGCAAGCGAGCAGATGGAAGTAAAAGAGCTCAAGTCAACACTTCCACCAATGAAGTTGGATCTCGGATCTCCTTCCAGTATTTCGGGTAGTCCCCAAGGCATGCTGCGAGGATCACAATCCTTCGACTCGACAACAATGCTTAAGCCCAATAGTATTAAGTCACCTCCATCCACGTTTTCGCCTCGGCAGGTTAGTAGCGAATATATTCCTCAGTTCAAACCTCCCCCCATATATGGGGAAGGAGAGGAAACAGAGCTCGAGATGACATTTGACACTGCGTACCATTCACCACCACTCTCCGTGACTCCATCTTTCAACAACCTTCCGACGCGACCTTCGCCCAGTATATCGCAGACCGCCTTTCAGACGCCGATAGTAGAGCCGAACCACCAGAGGTCTGCAACTCTACAAACACGGCCTGATCTCAGGAGTAGCAATACTATGCCAGCGGTTTTGCCGACGATGGACATGGGCCACAATGCCTGGGCCGATGAGGATGAGGACTTTGGGCAGGAGAAAGAGATCGAGATGACGTTTGCATAGATCTTACCCGTATTTTCCTAGACGATATGTAAATTGGGGGCTTGGCGACTTGGATGAGCGCCTGGACAGGATCTGGATTTTCCCACCATCTGGTGGATGTTCATAGAGCGGGTGTTTTTATTGTAGTATAGCAGTATTAGTAATAGGGAGGATTTTTCTGCCGGGCCACCTTTTAGGCGTTAAGGAACTTGCGCATGAGCGGTTGGTATGGCTTCAGCGTAGGACGAATAAGTTGAGGTAGCATATCATTGAGCGTACTTAATGACCATGCTGCACTTTCAGGTTATTAACCAATGCTGTCGTGGTTAGTGAAGTCAATTAGTGATACGAAGTATGGGTAACACTTCATACTCCGTGCAGTAGGAAACATATTTCCGGACCCCACTAATCAGCATGGTTACCACTCCTAACAATAGCTTCCAAAACTTGAGAGGGTTAGACCTTGGTCAGCTAAGCCTTCCTTCATATGGTAGTTGGGGTCCTGAAATAAACCTGGGATTGTGATAGATCAACAAGTTAACAACGGGCTTCCACCCCGGATGTTTGAGACTTCACCGGAATGTGCCACAACACCACAATGACACCGCTTGAAGCGATGGAACGTGAAGTCAGCAGGAAGTGGTGTGGTGTTTCCGGCCGGCCCATCTTAAGATCTTGGAGGAACGCCTCCACGTAACCAACCAGCCTTCAAGCGGCCCAAGCTTGAAGCGCGGGGTTCTAAGTAAGTGTATGCACTGCCCTGAACACTGCTGGATCTGGTGAGGTTACTTTCTGTGCCTCCCTCGGCGACTAACCAGCATTTGTATATCTGCCCACTGTAAGAGCCTCGGGGGCACTTTGGCGCTGATTGGTGGAGTGCCGAAATCCAAACCCGCAACCGCCGGCACAGTCTTCTAAGTGTGTTTACGAAGTATTATCCGCTCATTTCGATCCTTCGTTTCGACTGTGCCGTGTACATCTTGAGATCTTCAACGAGCTAGTCCTGTACTCAAGCGGAGTCTATGCTTTGGCGGCTTCCCTGTTTGATGTCCTTGGGGAGGACTGGGAATTTCGCAGTGACTGGTCTCACTCCTCCCCGTCGCGATGAACCCACCTTGTATGCAAGATTACAAGATCTAAATCGGCCAAGGGCCTCATGGACGGCCTTTCTATATCCGAACTCGTCCAGCCCTCTGACCTAGGTGAGAAAGTATAAGAACATCGCCGTCGCCAGAGTTGGCATTTCCCTCTCCATCAACGCCATCGGCCTTGTCACATATCAATATGAAGGTCACTTCTCTCATCCTCTCTAGCCTTGCGCTTTTGCGTACCGTCTCGGCAAAGGCTGTATTCGCCCATGTCGTCATGGGCAATACAGCTGCTCACACGGTTGCAGCATGGACTAATGATATCACCCTCGCAAAGAACTGTGGTATCGATGCCTTCGTCCTCAACATGGGCTACCCAGACAGCAACATCCCAACTCAAGTCTCCTATGCTTTCCAAGCTGCCAATGCTGTTGGTGGCTTCAAGCTCTTCTTTGCCTTCGATTATCTCGGGGGTGGTTCAGTCTGGCCTGCAACAGGCTCCTACTCTGTAGTCTCGGTCTTGAATGCTTACAAGTCCAATGGGGCTTATTATCTATACAACGGCATCCCATTCGTTTCGACCTTTGAAGGTGGATCAAACAATAACGACTGGCTTCCAGGCGGAGCCATCAGATCTGCGGTTGGCAATCTCTACTTCGTACCAGAGTACTCTGGCGTAGGATCTGCTGCAATCTCAGGTTACTTGTCCAGCATGCAAGGTGCTTTCAGCTGGGGAATGTGGCCAACTGGAGCTTCCAACATGACAACTACCGGTGATCTTGAATGGAAAGCCGCAATTGGTTCGAGCAGAACCTACATGATGGGAGTTTCCCCATGGTTCTTCCACTCAGCACAGCCATCCTACGCTGACTGGGTCTGGAGAGGTGATGATCTATGGGCTGATCGTTGGGCTCAAACCATGACTGTTGCACCAGAATTCGTACAGTATGCATCCTAGCTCCAGCCACTCCTCTTCCAAACTAATAAATTTTGTAGAATTGTTTCATGGAACGATTGGGCTGAGTCTCACTACATTGGTCCTATTTTCAGCACCAGCGAGATTGCTGCTGGATCTTCCGTCTACGTCGTGAACGATCCTCATGAGAGTTGGAGAGATTTCCTTCCTTTCTACATTGCCAGATTCAAGGGATCTTCTTTCAGCATCACCAGAGATCAAATGCAATACTGGTATCGTCAAGCACCAGTCGCCGCAGGTAACACTTGTGGTGTCACTGGAAACACTGCCACCCAGGGACAAACCGAGGTACCCCCAGCCGCCATTCTTGAAGATGGTATCTACTTCAGCGCTCTCTTGACTGCGGCTGCAGAAATCCGCGTTCAAATCGGCACCAACGCCTATCAACCATTCCAAGGTGTTGCTGGTATCAACCACTGGAGTCGTCCATTGAACGGACAAACTGGAGTTCCAGCCTTCAGCATTTGGAGAAACGGTGTTCAAGTCGCCCAGAATATCTATGCGACTGCACCAATTCTGTCTGGTACACCATTGAGCAATGGTTGTGCGAACTATAACCCATGGGTTGGAAGCTTTTAAGCGACCTTCTTGGGCAGTGGAGAATATATGATGATTAAAACGTGTCTATTAGGGATGATAAAATAGGAGGTTCATGTGCATATTACTTTAGATATCGAAATTATGTAAATATTAGCTATTAAGCATTTACAAATACTTCATTTTTGATAATGTATTCGAACTTACCAAAAACTCATGTGTCGCTCCTTCCTTCCTCGGAGCCTTTTAGCTATTGAGGGCGCGGACCTCTCATCTCATCAGTTTCCAACCACCACCAATATCAGTAGAGCCATATGTATCATCGCCAAACCACCCATTAATCATTCATATCTAACTTTTGAACACACCCAGACAAGTTAATTCCGTAAACCCATACTCAGCATGAGTTACTACTCCGAGAAGGAGGTAAAATACTCCCGACAACTCGCATATTCTCCCTTTCCAAAGAGCTGAAAGTTGGCAGAATCCCCGAGAGTTATTCATTCCCGATACTTGGTCTATAGCTCTCACCGATGGCCACGAATTCCCCATCCCACGATCCGCATTTCGACATCTCAAAGCTCAACTCGATAACCCACCACAGATCCAAACTATTGCAGAGAAAGTAGCCAATTCGGTCACGGGCATACCGGAAGAATGGAGAAATTGATATTATCTTGTTGGGTATTCGAATTATCAAACGCCAGAAACAAGGTTTTGATGGTAATAGCCACGATCTTGCTCAAGGAGGAAATTTCAGTATTGGGGGAATTGTGGAGAGAGTGAGTTTCGTACGCGGACTTGCGGAATGTAGGGAGATCAAAAGACTTGTTGAGTTTTTGGAAGACAGGCAAGTCGCCAGTCCTGCTAAATCAACTTCTAGCATTCTCCAACCCACAAAAGACTAGCTAAATTTCATCACCATCACAACCACCTCAAGCCAGCGCGAAAATCGCACCGTAATGCCATATGGCTAGCCATATAGGGCTTGAATATCTAGAATATTGTACTTAGGGTATCATCTTCGGTTCAAGTAATGGAGTGAATCATCGGCGAGACCTAAGTGTCCTACAACTTTAACGAAAACTAAAAATGAATTCGGCATCGACTTTGATATTGATTTCGACATTGACATTGGAGAGTTAGATTGTAGCCCTTATTGAAAAGATAGGGGGCCTTCGAGAAAGAAAAGCTGAGGTTCTAGAAGGCCCGAGAAGAAATATTTCTTTCTTCAATAGAATGGGATGGAATGCGGCGATCTTAGATTTTCACGTTGGATATTCAATAGAAAACGTGGCCTCGAAGAAGCGAATGCTTGTTTGGAAAAAGATATGGAATTCATCAGATGATAATGGAACCATTCCCATCAAAGAACTTCTTCCTAAGATGAAATCGGCGATCGTTGAGATAAGCTAAAGAACTCGTGATACTGAACTCGGGTTTCTGATAGGCTGCGGAATCTTTTCCGTGATAGCCAGCGATGAAAGAGAAGTGTAATGTAGGGCTCGAGGTGTTGTGGGTATAGATAGAACAAAGGGGGAAAATGCTGACTCGGACTCGCTAGTACAAACCTGCTTGAGAGTTTCTTTGTTGAAATATTTGCCACTTTCAAGAGGGCGTAGCCCGAAGGGGTCTTCCCCCTTCTTTAATTCTGGTATCGTTTTGGATAGGTTGTCCTTGGTTTTTTCTTACTAAGGGAAGGAAAGACATTTTTCTAACGTATAAATTTTAATCTTTGAAGAAAAAAGTGGTAGAATTATTAAATCTTGACTTCTAGATCTTAACTTCTTTCTTGAAACAATTTACTTCGCACAAAGGATTGTAGGGAGGAGGATTTGAGGCCGTCCTTCAACGACCTTTCTCAAAACGAATCTCAATGGACCTCAAACCTAAACCCCTACCATCACTAGCATTTATGCCTTCACGACCACCTTCCTTTTCCTCATCAACAAGCTCATTATTAACAACAGCTTCAACTAACGAACCTTTAAAATACGCATCCAGTTCCTTGGTTGTGAGACAGGGGATGGAAGTTAGTATTGCCCCGATTTCTGGGACGAAGGTTGTGATGATACCTTCTCCCCCTTTTTCCTCTTCTAGTGCTATTTCAGGTGGGGTTTCGCCTTCAAGTCGAGGAGGAACGAAGGGGAGGGTTTCGCCTTTTAAGAGGGCGGGAGAAGGTCGTGAATCGAGGGTCGGGAAAGCTGGGGGGTTAGGTGCGACGTCGATGATAGATGAGAACGGTTTGCTCTTGATGGATAACCAGGAAAAGAGACAGACAAAGGAATTACCGCCATTACCTGATTTTCAACAATCGGATTCTAATTCCGCATTGGAGAAGCCATTGGTTGATCACGAAACGAGGAAGGATACGAGGAAAGACGGAAGTTGGAAGTTGGATACGAATTTTAGTGCCGCTGAGGGTAATAAGGAGTTGAGTGATAGAGCGGGATACGCGAGGTTTTGGAATAAGGAGAACGGTGGTTGGGAGCTTATTTGTGTTGGAGAGAAGGAGTTGAGGCTTTTGAGGTTGGATAAAAGAAGGGGGAGAGAGGTTAATAGTTGGCCACCTAGCGTGGGAGTGGAGAGTGTGGGTGTTTGGGAAATGCGGGGTCGAGATAGCGGGAAATCGATGGGGTCTGGGGAAGGAGGAGGAAAAATGAGTCCGGGGAGAATGAGGGCGTTGGCTGTACAACAGGAAGTTGACAAGGAGAGTGGCTGGATGACTGGTAGAAGGTGGTTGAGGGGTGCTGGGTTTGAGGATGAAGAGGTAGTTGTTGATGAAGATGTGGAAGAGGAGCAAGGGTTTGACGAACAACACCCTGGGACGAAAGTGGAAATTTTGAAAAACAGCGAGGATGTTGTGAGGCCGAAGGTTTCGAGGGGACTGATTAAAGCTCCCGCGCCGATTGAAGCCGTAGGACGAGAACAGTTTGCTAAGCAGTTTAATGTTTCGAACGAGTCGCAACCATCGCTACAAAGCGAACATTCGGGAGTAAGAGAGCAGCTTACTGCTCATGCGAATATTTCGACAGACAGACAGGTTCTAGCACAGATTGATGTGAAAAAGGCGAATAAGAGACTACTACATAAACAGCCGAAGTTTATGATGGTTCCCGATACCGAGACAAGCTCATCCAGCGACTCTGTCAATGATGTTGAGGGAGGTGGAAAATGTGGAAAGAGTACGAGAGATATTAGAAGCGGAGAAAACAGTGGATATAGTGGGTCTATTGGAAGGACTCCTAGATCTGCCTATGGTTTCCTCGAAGAGGATATTAAGGCTCCAATGTCGGCTATAATATCGCCTGGGAAGTTTGAGGGTAGTTTCCTGATGTCTGATTTGAGCCCTTACGAGGAAGATGAGGGTATGGAAGAGGAAAATTTGAAGGAAGCAATTACCATATCCACAATGGCTGCATTTTCGCCCACCACTGTGGCCGCGCCTCGAGTGCAGACATCTCCATGCCATAGTTCTCTCGAAACAGTGCATGTAGCTTATTCTCCTGTTAATACGATCTCGCCAACTTCAACAATAAGGCAACTATCACCAACAGCAAGCTCACCTAATTCAGCCTGGTCTCCTCTGAATAGTCTCTCACCCATGTCCACCAGATATCCAGCGTTTCCACTGCCTCCCTCACAAGAGACTGCACGGTCGCCAGGTGCGCCAATATCTCCAATATCCCCTCACTATATTGGCTCTCCCACTAGTCCTTCGGGGGATATGTTGTATCTTAATAGACTGGCTGAGGAAGAACAAGCTCGCTGTGGTCAAGAATATTGTCATCCAGTAAATCGACAATGGAGTCATGAGGCTGCAGTCAAAGATCATCGAGCCAGGCCTCCTCCGCCACCATTGGTTCTTGCCTCGAGGAAGAATAGGCCAGTTCAGATTGGACTGGACACGAAACCTTCTATAATACAGAGTATGAGAGACTCATGGGAAAATGGTGTAGATGAGGTTAGTTCCATCAGTCCATCTTTGAGGAGAAGGGAGCACGGGGCTATACCTGTCAGCCCCATGTACTCAATGGAGAGCGACTTTCTGAGTTTGCCGTATGAAGCAGCCATGGTGGGTACTCCACCTGAACGAGTTGATACCCGAGTTAACACAACAAAGATATCCTCTCCCAGAGAGAATAATTCCTATTCACTCAGCCCTGTCCATGAGAGAGTCTCAAGTCCATCTAGTACCATTGGAAGGAGTTTTTCAACTGCTAAAAGACTTTTTGGAAGAGACAGAAGTGCAACTCCCAAGCGGGAAGTATTGATCCCTAATTCTCAAAGAACGCCCGGGGGACCCGATACCCCATCTGTTTCCTCGAAGTCAGGCGTTTGGTCATACCTGCCTTCGCCACAATCTTTACATAGAATGGACCAGAGTATTCAGGAGAGATTTGCAAAGGCGAAGATGTCTTCGGAAGAAAGGAGGAAAGAAAAGCTGAAGAAGAATATTGTGGTCGTTGGGATTACGGATCAGAGTCCCGGTGAGTTGTGAGCTCTGAAAGTGACTTTCTTTCTACTAGCTGGCGAATTCTGACCTGACAGGATATGCAGATGGAAGGGTTGCGGAGTGGCTTTGAGGCTTCTTGTCGTTGGAGTGTTCCGGAAAGGCAGGAGCAAAGGACGAATGAATATTATAATACAATTCCCGACTCTTTGAGCTGGATTAAGAGACTGTACGTTGATGCGGAACGTCAATGTCTTGGAAAGCGCTTATGCTGAATTTTATTGGGATGGGAAAACAACTCGTAGAGGCAACAGAAAATAACATACCATGCATTCTGGATAGGTAGTATCAACAGCCATAGGCCAAATCACTTTTCGGGTCTCTCCATCCTCCGTCCTGACTCTGTGTATCTGTTGATCGCACAATTTCACTAATAAGGCATTGATAAGGACAATGTGGCACTTGGTCCTACCAAGATGGGCTTAGCTGTCGGTATAAACCATTACTCTTTTCCAGTGCGTACTCTCTACTCTGCAAAGATGCCCTTTCATCTCGACGACGAGTATATTGCCGTGAAGATGTCGTGAGTGGTCCCCCTCCCTTGCGTGGCCAAGACATCACCAGCCCCACACCGTTCCCCGCCATGAGCTGTCCCCTGCCCACTCCGAGACGACTCCAGCAACGGCTCGGACTGGACTGACCTCAACTGACAACAACAGTTACAACGTTAAATCCAGACTCTTCCCCCCCTCGCACAGCCGCAATTCCGCCGCATTCTACATACCCAGAGGTTCACGAATCATGGGAGGCGAAACCCATGAAGTTGTAAAGGGCAAGAGCTCGTACCCCAAGCTCTCAGCGCATCCCGTCGGACAATGGATCCCAAATATCTACAAAGACAGAATTGCGGGATTCTACGGAGGAGGACAGTACGAGGGCAAGAATCTGAGGGCGTGAGCAGTTGTCTTTACAACCAAAAATGCCTATACTAATTGCTGGAATAGGATGATGAACGAGGGCGTTGCTTCTGGATCTCCCCATGTTAAACTCTCGGTGTGGAGTGCACCGGACCTCACTCGACCCACATTCAAAGATGCCACGAGCCACAAGTTTAGGCCTACGAATGTAGGAGAAGCTTTTGGTCCGTCGTGGTCGACGCATTGGTTCAAGGTGCAGCTCACCGTCCCCGCCGAGCTTCGAAAGAAGGAGCTACTAGAGTTTCATTGGGATGCCAATAATGAGGGAATGGTATGGACAGAAGATGGAAATCCGCTCCAGGGATTGACTGGAGGTGGAGAGAGAGTGGAGTGGATCATCCCAGATAGATTTAGAGATGGGAAGGAGCATATTATCTATGTCGAGATGGCATGCAACGGTATGTTTGGAAATGCCCCAGGTGGCGATTCCATCCAACCGCCGAACCCAAACAAATACTTCCAATTGGCAAAGGCAGATATCGTTGCTATAAACGTCGATGCTCGCCAGTTATACATTGATATATGGATTATTGGAGACGCTGCGAGAGAGTTCCCAACAGATTCCTGGGAACAGCATAAAGCACTTAAAATCGCCAACGAGATTATCGAGGCATTTGAGCTTGGCAACCAGGAATCAATTATTAAGGGCCGGAAAATAGCCCAAGAATACATTGGCAGAAATGTTAGCTCTCCAAAGGTTTACCAAACAGGATTAACTCCTTTGGTTTATGGAATTGGGCAGTGCCATATAGATACATGTTGGCTATGGCCCTGGGCGGAAACAAGAAGAAAGGTCGCCAGATCTTGGTCCAACCAATGCGACCTGATGGATCGGTACCCCGAGCATCGATTTGCCGTCTCCCAGGCTCAGCAGTATAAGTGGCTCAAGCGAGACTATCCGTACGTATTTGACCGTGTCAAGGACAAGGTTAAGAAGGGTACTTTCCAACCCGTCGGGGGTAGTTGGGTTGAGCATGATACCAACATGCCCAGTGGTGAATCTCTTGTCCGTCAATTCCTTTACGGGCAACGCTTCTTCGAGAGTAACTTTGGGGAAAGATGCAAGACTTTCTGGCTTCCGGACACATTTGGATATTCTAGTCAGCTTCCCCAATTATGTCGTCTGGCTGGAATGTCACGATTCTTTACGCAAAAATTGAGCTGGAACAACATCAACAAGTTCCCGCATACGACTTTCAACTGGGTAGCACTTGATGGAAGTCAGGTTATATGCCATATGGCTCCGTCTGAGACTTACACGGCAGATGCTAATTTTGGAGATGTAAGAAGATCCGTGACACAACACAAGTCCATGGACCAGGATGAGACATCTCTGTTAGTCTTTGGTAAGGGTGATGGTGGCGGTGGACCAACCTGGGAGCATCTCGAGAAGCTTCGTCGATGTCGTGGAATGAGTGATACTACTGGTCTGTTACCAAGAGTTCATATGGGCGATTCCGTAGAAGACTTTTTCGACAGGCTTGAAAAGAGGGTCGAGGATGGCTTGGATTTCGTCACCTGGTATGGCGAGCTCTACTTCGAATTGCATAGAGGCACATACACCACTCAAGCGAACAACAAGTACAACAATCGCAAGTCTGAGATCATGCTTCGAGACATTGAAACACTGTCAACTCTTGCTAGTATTACATCCGGCTTTAAGTACCCCAAAAAGGAAATCGATTTCATGTGGGAGGCTGTTCTTCTCTGTCAATTCCACGATTGTTTACCTGGTAGCTCGATTGAGATGTGCTATGATGATAGTGATGAGGTAAGATTCGTGAAGCTCCTCAACTAGTTTATTACTGACAATAAAACAGCTCTACGCAGAAGTATTCAAGAAGGGTGAAGCGATCCTGAAAGAACTCCAACAAGTTCTTGGCGTCCAAGAAATCGGCGCAACCAAGTCTAAGGGAGATCTTGTTGCTTTAAACACCATGCCTTGGTACCGAAGGGAGATTGTTCCTGTTGGTGGTGGAAGAGCTGGTGTTGCTTGTGGCGAAGGCAACCTACTCAGCATCAAGACCTTCAAGATCACAGAAACTCCAGAAGTCACCGTCAAGGAGACCGAAAAGGGAGCTTTCGTACTTGAAAATGAGCAGTTGACCGTCAGGGTTACTGATGGGGTGATTACATCTTTGTATGACCGAAAGGTTGGGAGAGAAGTCATCCCCAAGGGAGGTAAAGCCAACCAGCTCGTCATTTTCGATGACAAGCCTCTCTACTGGCAAGCATGGGATGTGGAGGTCTTCCACCTTGACTCACGAAAGGAACTTCCCTCTGGCTCAACCAAGATCTTGCAGAATGACGCCCACCAAGTGAGCGTATTGACTGAGACCAAGATCAGCGAAAAGAGTTGGGTCAAAACCACCATCAGCCTCTCGGCCGCATTCAAGGGCCAGCAATCGTATGTGGAGATGCACAGTGAGGTTGAGTGGAGAGAAAACATGAGATTCTTAAAAGTTGAGTTCCCTGTCAATGTCAGGAATACCGAGGCCTCCTATGAAACCCAGTATGGTGTTGTTCGCCGACCTACCCACTACAATACCACGTAAGTTGAATTGCTCCATTCGCAGCTTCTTTGGACGTGTGCTAATATGAAACAGCTGGGATATGGCCAAGTTCGAAGTCTGCTGTCACAAGTTTGCAGATCTTTCCGAGCATAACTATGGGGTATCAATTTTGAACGACTCCAAATATGGCTTCGCAACCTGCGGAAACTTAATGCGTCTGTCCCTGCTTCGAGCTCCTAAAGCACCAGATGCTCATGCGGATATGGGACGCCATCACATTCGCTGGGCTATATTGCCTCATCAAGGTGCTCTTGGCCCCACAACTGTTCGCACAGCTTTCAACTTCAATAATCCACTCAAACTCGTTCAAGCACCAAAGACTCTGGAGGCATCCGCTTTCAGTGCTCCTATTAAACTTACCGGCAGTCTTTCCCTCATTCTCGACGCCGTAAAACGTGGAGAAGACGATGAGGACGTTAGCCAAGGAGAATTTACCAAGAGGAAGGGGAAGAGTGTCATTCTCAGGATCTACGAGAGTTTGGGGGGACTAAGTAAGGGAACTATTGAGACGACTTTAGACGTTAAGAAAGTGTGGAAGACTAATGTACTGGAAGACGATGAGGAAGAGTTGGAGATTCAGAGTGGGAAGTTGGAGATTGAGCTGAGACCATTTGAGGTTGCAACGTTTAGGTTGCAGTTGTAGATATGACTCATGATAGGAAATTGAAAAGGTAGGTTGATAGGCAAGATAAGCAGTGGAAGGAGGGGGGATATCTTTGAGATTCGGCGTTTGGATTATGAAAATGAATTTATGAGCTTCGAATATTCGTTCTTTCTTCTAGGAAGTCTTTACGTGGCAAGGATATGGTGATTATTCCTTTATAATGGTGTTAGAAAATAGAAAACCCCCTTCCACGGCCGAAGGCACGTAACTTCAGGGGTTGAGTCGGACATGCTTTCAAAGATATAAGCACTCTAACCTTGGAGATATAGCATACCTACTATACAAACAGCGCACAATTCTAGACGAGAAATAAGTCGAGATCTTCTAGACACATACCCCCCCCCCCTCTATTCTGGCAAAAGGCGCTAGCTCTAATCACTTAAATCCCCAAACACCGAATAGATCACCTACCTCTACCATCTAAACCCCTAACCCCAGCGGAATCTAAACCTCCTCCGCAAAAAACTCCACCTTTGGCCTCCTCAAACATTCCAAATTCCTGACCAACCTAACCTCCGCAGCCTTACTCCTCACTAACCTCTGCATCTTCTGATCACCCAGCCCTCCCTCCCTCTCCTCAAACCTCTCCATCTCCTCATCCCTCCTCTCCTTCGTCTTCGTAAGAACAGCATGCATACTAGCCAACACCTTCTCGGTTGCCTTCGCCAACGGTAATTCCGTAGCTTTAACGTTATCACCTGAAACCCAAGATTTCGTTTCCATTAATGAAGGTATGGAACTAACTGCCTCGCGGAATCGGACGAGAAGTAAGGCTGCGAACATATCTCCTGTTCCGCTGAAAAAGCAATCGATGGCGGGGATTTTTATACCGAAGATTCGAGGTTTGGAACCGGATGTGAAGGTTGAACCTACGACGCTGAGGGAGGGTGTCGCGCCGGGGGTTGGGAGGGCAATTGAAGTTATCATTATGTGAGGGATTTGGTATTGCTGATGGAGTGTCGTTATTGCGAGTTTGAGGGTTTCCATGTCTACGATTTTTACGCCGGAAAGTGTTCTATTCCAGCCAAAAATCAGCATTAACCCTTTCCCTCCTGTCTACGGAGATAGGAGGAGAGAGAAAACTCACTCCGCCTCAAATTGATTGGGTAAAATCAAATCGGCATCTCTAATCAAACTCTTATACGCGGGCACCACATCTTCCGCGACATATAATTTTCCATTATCACCCATAACTGGGTCGAGCACCCAGAAGAAACTTCCGGGTCTCATGATCGCTTTGTGCTTTAAATCTCTGCCGATTAACCCAACGGCTTCGACGGATGGGGCGCCGGGAAGGTAGCCAGAAAGCATCATGTGGAAATCGTCGAGGTAGGATTCTTTGAGGCCGGTATAGAGGTCTGTTATTTCGGCAGCCGTTGCGCGGGTTCCTTTTGCTTGACCGTAACCAAGGTGATTACCTTTGACATATTTGTTAGGAATTGGATTTGGAAGGGAGGGATTGAGAGAGGGCATAAACGTACTGAATTGAACGGTATTCAAAGCAGCGACTTCGCAACCTAAGGACTGCATTACAAACGTCGCAATTGTATTTCCGACATATCTTGAAAGTCAAGGTCTTAGCCTAGCTGGTCCGCAGAGACGACAGTGTTGTGACACTCACCCATAGACTACCTTTAGTTCAATGTTAGTCTTCTAGCTCCATGGGACCTCGGTATTTCTTAGATTCCCTACATGGCTGGCTACCGCGAGAACATTTGTCTCAGGCACAGGGAAGTCCTCTGTGGACATTTCGAATTGTGATGTCGCGGAAGGAGCGAGAGAAATGAAGAGGATTGGTGATGGAGAGTAAATGTGAGATACCACAAAGGAAAGGGGGTGAATGAACGAATGTCGGTGAGAGTTGCACGGAGGTTGGCAGTTTTGTAAGGACTAGACTAAAATTATTTGTTATCTGGGAGTCACAGCCTTCCGATGTGGCTGCGAGTAGTGGGGTTGTTCAATACCCCGCGCTAGACCTAACGAGGCCGATACGCAGATACGATCAAGATCTTTTGATGGAAGACAGGTTGCTTTTCCACCATTCATAAATAGGTTCTCAATGTTGCTACCAGTACATTCCCCATGCGTGTAGGCTCGAAAAATCAACCGTATCCCAAATTTCAATCCCTTCACGCCTCGTAGAATATGCTGTTAAACTCACGACACTCTGCATTATCATCCTTGCACAATTCCCGTCTACTCATCATCACCAATCTGAAAATCCAATTAGCATTATCCTATAGATAAAACGAGCGAAGATCATACCTTAGGAGCCAAGTAGAATCGTAGGTAACTGCTTCCTGCCAAAGCATATTCGACCAAAAGAGGGACTTCGTTGGATAGGCAAAGCTTCACCGACTTTGATAGAGCAGCCGCTTTGCAGAAGTTGACAAGGTATTTGAGGGAGAAAGTCAAGGAGACGGGCTCGGTGAGTTCGATTTCAACATTCATCTCGGGTTTCTCAACATTGTTATGGCTTCGCAGAGTCACAGCGCCATTCCCAATGTCACCGTTGCAGGAAAATTTCACACCGTCTTTAGATGCTTCAATGGAAACTGTGGAGAGCAGGATTAGTACTATTTGACGAAGAGAATAACATCACCATACCGGACTCCGATAATTGCATTAGATCCAAGCAAATTCTCTTGAATTCGGATGATGGCATAGTGATGGTAGCAGCATATTCGGTGTCGGGGATACCGAGATGCTCTTGGTCAATATCCATAAGCTTTAGGTCATATTCGCTCAGCCGGTCACTCTCGCTACTTTCGAAGACCAGGTTGAGGACATCCGGGGCATCTTCAGCCTTGAGTGTGAGAATATCCTCGCCTTGTGCGGCTCGCAGCACTTTGGTGAGAGATGTGAGGTTGAGACCGAGAGCGACGTTGCGGTCACACCGGTAGGGGGAGAAGGTTTCGGCTTTGAGCATCATGGAGACGAGGGCAACATGGGAATTATCCATAGCCTGGAGAGCGAGACCAGAGTCATTGCAATCGAAGTTGCAGTCTTGCACCAAATCCTTAATAGCATCCACAATCTACCACTCGAGTTAGCTTGGGCAAGCCATGACCTTTGCATTGCATACCTTCTTAAGGAGATCGGCCTGCTCTAAACGTGCTTCCAACATCTTTGCTGCGGGTAGGGTTTCTATAGGAGGCGAAGGGGTTGATGTGGTCGAGGTCGAAGCTGTGCTGGCTGTTAATTTCTCTAGACTGGGAAGATACGCGTGGGGTACGCGATCTCCTTGTCTGGCGCGACCCGCGTTGAGTGAATGGTGCACGGGCCATTAATTAGTCAGCCAGTGCTGACTACACAACGCAGTGGACTTCATATCGGGAATGCTTAGGCATCTGGAGATGGTAATTCTATACGTGCACGCATACTCGCTATTCGAGCTTTGGCTTTGCAATGAGTGCGTTGGTCTTATGCTTTAGTAGCAAGCCTGGAGCTCGCTCGCCAGTTCCACCACCCATCGACTACAAGTCTGAATTGTGTTCCTCGCTATGGGAACCACCTCAGCCATATCTACACGACAACTACTCGTCTATCTACAGATTTCGCCCATTGGGTTACGTTCCTTCAGGAGTATGTTGACATACAACAGCACGTGTCTGCGCAAAACTATTTGAGCCTCATCCTTCAAATCCCGATCCTTCTAGAAGCAATCACGATGCCCGTGGCATTGAAGAGAATTGCCCTTTGGGACATTGAGATTCGGAATATTGACAACGTCACTAACATACATTGCGCCTTGGCTCTAACTGCTCCTTCAAATCCGCCTGGCTTTCGTGACTCGAAATCCTGCGATGAGCCATACCGCGTCGGCTGCAAATGGAAGTGGAGGTCGCTTGTGAGAACTCTAAGTTCCAGGCTGGGAAACCGATCGCATGCCACTTTCCTGTATTCTGTGGCGGTCATGTGCCATCGCCAACATGACTGATGCCCAGTATCGAAATGTCCGAATACTTGCCATGGGATAAACTTTCCCATATGAAGCTTGCCTCAGGACTAGCTCCTTGGATAAGAAACGCACGGAGGTAGAGATTTTTCGGAGAATGGGTTTGATGTAACAGCCATGTCTACTCAGTGGCTCCAAGGACCGCGGACTCAAGATCTATTTGCGAAGAGGAGCGGAGATGATAAGGGGGGTATGCTCTCTATAAGAAGTGCTGGTGGCAAGCACGGAGATATCGATATGTCCAAGTGTTGCGAAGCGACTGTAGCAAAAGTTAGGGAATCCACTATAGCTCTCAACAACAAATCAACACAATGAAATATCAATCGTTACCTCTGACAGATGATTTCCTTCATCTCTATTCAACTCATAAACTCTCTGAAGTAGAGGATATAGGACTGGGCTGGAAGTCATAACGGTGGTCACTTCCACATCAACCGGTATAGCGAAAAGTCTGGGGATACGAAAGAACGCTGTTCTCGTACAAGAAGTTATCTCAGAGTAGAAGATATTTCTTCTCGAGGCAACAAAGGCTTTCTTGCAAGTTCTCCTCTCGAGACGTGTCCAACCCCAATTATGGGCATTGTTTGAAGACTTAAAGTCTATTCCAATGCCGTTGGATTCTCCTGCATTGTCTCTGAAGCCCTATTGTTGAGAGAGGGAACATCCCTTTCCTCCTTCACCGACGATATGAGGAGGAGCACTTTATCGAAGTACTGCAGTGTGTGGAAGTGTAGTCGAGGCAGGACAAGTAGGTTTCGATGGCAGCATCGTCAAGTCCTTTCCGCGTAACCTTCCTCGAGATCTTTCCTTCAAACACTTCATCGGAGGTTCCAGCTATCCCTAAACCTCCTGTCTGACGTGGCCATCGGTGGGGAGGCATCTTCTCTAGGAAATGTCTTTGTTCAATTTCCATTTCCGAGCGGTGAAAGACCTAGATCTTTCGAAGAGTTTCCAAGAGTTCGATTCAGCCTAGCATCACTTTCGGTCAACAACACATCCGTAGAATCATTTCATATTCGTATGCTCACGGAATATTCATCAAACATCCTCAATGCCGGATCCGAACACGTCGGCCCTACCACAGAAAGGTGAGCCCGGTCCTTGGAAAATGAGAACATACGTTTTGCATTTTATGCTTTAACTCACATGCCCAGATAGCAAGACGGCTACGGGGGGTAAATAGCTAGAGATGAACCCTTGTTCCTGAACTTCCGTCCCGTTCCCAGCCTTTGAGAAGGGAGTGAGGGTCCTCACTTCCCAGTTCCGCTCCAGTACGGCAATCAGCAATATGCACGAGGGGTACGGAGTGACTTGAACCCAACCGAGAATATGACCGAACACCTAGAAGCATTGAAAGCTCAACCCTCACCGTGACCAATGTACCCCATTGTACGTACATCGACGTTCAAGGTTCAAGCATTAGGTTATGACCTGCCCTGTTTCCGTCAATCACTGCCGCTAGGACTTCGAATCCCACCTAGCATGTGATATCAAGCAAATTTCGCGAATGGTGGCAGAGGGGTAACAAGTCTAAATGGAAGGGCTGTAAAGATGTAACCTCAGTTCTAGGGCTCTAGGGGTGGAATGCAACCAATGCATGGAAAGGAAACTTCTCCGTCTTTCAGGCTTGGGCTGCCTTGCTCTATGCCTGTTCAGACCTATTCGGGTCGAGTTCCGAGTCGGAGATTCCGACTGACAAACAGTCTGAATCTGGAATGCCATGGTTAGTTCGAGTACCCCATACAAATGCCAAGAAATTAAGCAGCGACTGAAGCGTCTTGAATGACACAACCGTGGCGCTGTAGTTATCCTATCAAGCCATACATTAGTGCGCTGTCCATCACAGTAATAGCAGACTGGAATATAGGTTCTAACCAGGTTCAATGTCTAAAGCAAGCTGGGCATGCAGCCAGAGCATGCGTGACAATCACTCTCCATCGAACGATCATAAGCATCACCATTTCTGATCACACTTCACGCCTACCACCGACTCTCTCCAAGTAAGAAGTCACCACAGTGGACAGGGTCGTGAAGCTCATCCGTTTCATTACCAACCCTCTTCACAGCCTCCTCCATGAGGCTGAAAACACTCAATCAAAAACGATTATCTGGGGAAAAACAAGCTCATATGCACACCACTGCAAATGCAAGCACCGCTCCACCACCAAACCATAAATATCTTCTCCAGATACTACAAATGGACCTCATTACCGACATCAACTCCTGGAACCGATGTATTATCCCGAACCCGACAAGCACGAAGGTAGAAAAACACCCCGTCCTAGCTTCTTCGATCGGCTAGTTCGGCTCCAAGAGCCCATCCCAACCATAAAATAATTCTAACTAAGAATTCCGAGCTAAAGAATTCTTTCCGTCCCATCCCGTTCCGTTTTACTTTCCTACCTACCCGCTGTCACTAGGCATAATAGTACAGTAAAATAGTACGATATATTCAGCCATCACATATACTCTGCACATGAGAGAAGCACATCATCATCCCATAGCAAGCACCTGGATAATCCCCCCCAAAACCACTAACCATCCCATCTTCACCATCCCATCTCATCACACATTCTCAGCCCCCACCGTTTCATCTCGTGCTCACCTACTGAACGCCCTCCCAAAAATACCCCTGTACCCACCTCCTCACCCACAGGCCACAATCTAATCTCCTAACCCACCAATCCCCACCCCCATCACCCGCCCATCTTCAACCTAAAACAACCCCCTCAACCAATCACCCTCCCCCCTCAAACCTAAAACGCACCCACCAAAACACCCCCTCTGCAAATCAGCAAGCGAACCCAAACCCAAAACAAAAACAAAGGGAATCTAAAAATACCCCCCTTTATTCCCGTGCCTTCCACCAAGAAACGAAACGAGGCTGAGCCAGCCACCACCAACAAACAACCCTTAAACCTCACCTCCACCAAACGCAAGACCCCGAGCGCTCACCGGAGAAAATACGTATCCGTTTCCCAAAAAACCCAGTAAAAATGCAACGGGATCCACGATCAGCAAATCATGTATGTAAAAAAAAATTTCCCACAAGTGAAGTGAACCGAACCGGGGGGGGAAGAAAAAAAACGCCATGCATTGTTACTCAGCCTACACAGCCGTAACCCCTCATCTACGTACAAGGTGGAAATTCTAAGGTTCTCCTTGCTAATTTTGAAGTACCTGTTACTATTTCTAGATCTGTACCTTATCATACCTTTCCTCTCACCAAGAGCAAGCAAGTACAAGCGCGCTGAAAAGGGCTGTAATGCGTGCGTACGTGTGGAGGGCGAGGGAGGAGGTGGAACCAAGTAGATGTGTCTAAGAGCTGAACAAGTAATCTAGTAGGTAATCATCGCAAAGTAGAGTACATAAGGTGGGTAACACCTAACATCACTCGATTTATCATCTATTTTCCCACATACCTACCTAGCTGGAATGGGCAGGGGGGAGATAAAAAAATACTTCAAGGAACATGCACTACCAGTGCCACTTACCTCACTCGCAAGGTAGTCGTCATTGCGTAAAGCGTATCACCAAACATACCCTACCTCACCTCCCCAGCCCCTCCTCCAAGAAGCTCACCTCATTCTCATTCGATCATCTCACCAGCCTCAACTCAGCTCATTTCCATTGCCGAGCCAACCACCTCCACTAGATCCAAAAATAATGATATGATAATTTTCAAACTCGACTTTGTTCATGTAAAGAATTTTTGTTATATTTTTTGTAAAAAAGATCTAGCTCGTTTATAATTCCATCTCCTATTCAAACAAATGGTATAGAAAATAAAAAACAATGTGGAGTTTCGAGCTCCACGCCGCCTCCCTAATCCCAAACCTCCATGGAGGGGGATATACTTTGTATATTTGAAAGAGAAAAAGGTCTTTTCCAGAACACCAGTTTTCAATGCCCCGTACCACTCGCGCCTTAAAAAGAAAATTTTCCAAAAAAACACCACTGCTATGCTGTTTTCCTCATAACTAATTCCCAAAAAATAACAAATGAATGATGATGACATCTACCCTAAAGCGCCCAAAAGACAAAAAGATAACCCCAAATGTGTGTGCCTTGCGATCTCTCTCTCTCTCTTTCTTCGTAAAAAATGTGATGAAGGAAAATGATGGCGAGGATCATAATACAAGCTTCAGCTAACACACGACAGATAAAACGCCGATCCCAATGCACCAAGTAATGCTGATTTTCGTAACATGGATATTCATATATTCTTTCCCTTTATTTCTTTCTTTTTTGTCTTAAGCCCATCTCTTAGCCTCGGAATTGGGGGTGTTTCCAGTTTGCTTTCCAGCCATGGAACCTGGAAGCGCGTAAGAAAACGCGGGGATAAATAAAGAAGTCTCTAAGAGGATCGTCTCGCCTTACACTTGTCATGGAGCATGTGACCATTCCTTGCCGTCGTCCTTGTGAACTCGGCGCCGCAATTGGGGCAGCTGGACTTTTGTGCTGAGCCCGACTTCTCGCGCTGATGGCGGAGTAAGTTGCTAAATGTAGAAAACTGTCGGCCGTTGCACCCGTGTTCCCAGCATTGTGGCTTGGGGCGGCTGTGGACCACCCGAACGTGATCACCGTTGTCTGAGGTGCCCAATTGGGGGGAACATTGTGCATTGCGGTACATGCTCATCGAAACGGATTGATCCGAAGCAGATGAAAGAGAGTGAGGGCGGCCTATGAAAGCTTGCATTGTTGGATCGGATGCGTTGGAGTAGGCCATTTGAAATGCGGCTGGGGTTGTGAAGTCATTGGGTCCCCTATTTTTGGAATCAGAACATGCACATGTGTCAAATGGTTCAGGAAACTTACATAGCGAATATTGGGCCATAAAGATCGGTAGATAATTGATCGTTAAGTGGGGGTGAGAATGGTGCTAGGAATGCATTCGCGCCCATATTTGGAGAGCTCTGCAGCGAGCCTTGGGAAAGTAGCGGTGACGGGGTCAAACTTGATGGAAAGTTTTCGAGCTTCATTGGCATCATTTCGGGGGATGTGTTTTGCGAACAAATGTATGGGTTGCTGTTATTACTGGTGGATCTTTCCCTCCTCATTTGATTCTTCGAGTCCCTCCGTGCATGATCCCTTTGGCGCTTCAATTCTCTTTGTTCTGGAGTGAGGCTGCCTCGTGGTGGACTGTCTGATACTGCTCTAGAATACATGCTCATGAACTTTGGCTCCTCGTAAAGGTTGGGCGTTAGTTGCCCGGCATTTATTCCAGAGTTTGCTTGGTTTAGAAATTGTTGCTCGACTTCAAATTCTAAGAGGGTTAAAACTCATGTCCTTCGTCCTACGAGGGAAATCTCAAACTTACGAGGCCAAGTATATGATTGACGCATAACATTTTGCATTGACGGGTCGAACCGCGAATCGTACTGTTGTATACCTAGAGTACTGTTGGAGAGAGTGTTAGTTAAAGCCATCTTGCCCAGAGATCTTCCTGCCTACCTCATATTTGCGGGATTGGAAATTGCTCTAGATCTCTGATCGCGAACTGGTTCTCGGATGGGGGATTGATAAGTATCGAATTTCAGTAATGGTGTTGGTGCGGTTTGGGCGGTTGGTTCTTCTTGTGATGTGCAGTCGACGTAAGACCAGTTGGGATCTAGATCGGCCTCCGAAAGCAGGGGGAATGGAGTAAACTGTTGGGGGACGGGAGCAGAAATAAACGGTTTTGGTGAGGGATGGGGACCTCCTTCGAGGATGGTCGACGGCGCTGTTGTTGCTGGTGACTCGGGATCGGTTCCACAATTTTCTGGAGTGGAATCAGCGGCCGTGATATTGAGTCCTTGGAGTTGTGCGGCGGTTGTCGATAAATGGCTATTCGATCTAGATCTGCATTGGGATGAGTTTTGCTCTCTCGAGTCTATATAGAAAGCGTCCATGATTGAAGGGATCTGGGGCTGTGGAAGAGATGACAGCGGCACATACGGTTCTGTCTACGTGAGGTAACTCGAAATAGACGAAGATGGAGGATGGATGGAAGAGGATTGAGGATCTTTAAAACGTGGAGAAGCTCTTGGGGCAGGGAAGTACCAACAACCAAGATGATTAGAGGCGCGACCTATTTTGGAAAGGATGACGGATTTGCGAGAGGCATGGAAATGTCATGGCCCTCCGCCTCAACTGAACTGGAGGGCTCACGGCTATAATGTACTAGGCCATGCCAGAGGAGGGCGTTGGCAGCGGGGAGAAGTGATTGGACGGGAGGCGAGGAAGAGGGACTGGAGCTAGAGGCCCTAGGAGGTGAGTGCTGAAGGATTCAGCCCCCTGCACGACCTGGATGGGAGCTCGAGTCGACCACCGCTCGCGCCAAAGTGAGTCTCCCGCTTGCTGGAACGTACGCTACGCAGCACGGGTTGCTTGCTGGCGACCGGGCCAGGGCCTGGGGAAGCTGCAGCGCTGGTGGGTGGTGGTGGCCGGAGGAAAATAGGGTGACGGTAGGGCTCTCTGAGGGCCGGGCAGGCGTTTGGAGCACCAGACATGCTGCTACGCCGCACTGGGCCTCTGAACACTCGCAGCAGCAGCGAATAACGGCGCGGTAAAGGGCCAGCATGTGGGCGAGTATAGCCGTTGCGGATCTGGCAGTGGTGGTTAAGATGAGCGGCCAGGGCGAGGGGAGTTGAGATGAGTAGATGACTGCGAGTTGAGATGTGATGGCGATGAGGGGGGGAGGGTCGGATGGGACGAGAGGGAGGAGACGGGACATCTGGAGAAAGGCAGCGCTACGGCAGGGCGCTCGACTCACTTTGCACGGTACTTGTGTTTATGCGGTGGGGCACGCCCAAAGGGAAGTAGCTTTTGCAATTTGCACAGGACGCAGGACGGTGCTCATGAGAACGGCCAGATTCTGCCACAGGCCTGCCTGAAGCAGGCGCGGTCGGCCGGGCTCTACTGCGGAAACTTGGTTCCAGCGAGCTTCGCTGCCCGCGTCGACATCGCACACGCTGCACTACACTCCAAACCCCAAGCTCCAAGCTCCACGCAACCGTCGCCCCTGGTGGGGCAAGACCGATCTCACGTCGGCGCTCGCGCGGTCTATATTGCCCCCGTCTTATACCAGGCCGGGCCCACGATGCACCAATTTGCCAGATTCATGCTCACAACACCACGACACCGCTACCGTCCATGTAGCATCTTCACGCCCAGCCGAATTCCGACATCTACGCCTTCTACTCACAGCTTCAATGGGCCGACGTCCAGGAGGGCCTCTCCATCAACGTGCACCTCGCCCACACTCGACTGGCCGGCAGCTCCCTGACGCAGGCACGGCAACGCATCACACAACCCATCTCATCGCATCCCGCCCATCTCATCCATCTCATCCATCTCGTCCATCTCGTTCCTCCATCTCGTTCCTCCATCGCATCCCTCCATCGCATCCCATGGTACCCCGTCGGCATCGCGAGTGCGCGCCAAATCTACAGTAGCGGTCCCTCCAGCCGAGTGCAGCGCAGATCTCCCGGCCGTGAGGCACGAAGCTTCTTCTCGGCGGTTTTGGGAGTCTTCAGTTCATCCAGTGTCGACTGATCGTCCGGCGTCCGCGCACGATGGAAACACCTGTCTGCAACCTCTCCCCAAGCCCGCCCAGACCTCGGAACTCACCCCATGCACAGAGCACTCGGAGAAGGGAGGGCGGGCGATCGAGCGCGGGGTCGGCGGAGAGCCTCGAAGCTCGCAAGCTCACGCATGCCCAGCCCCGCGCGAGACAAACCGCGACAGACTGCCCTTCCTCGGCCGCGCCTGTCTAGGATGCCCCGGGCCGCTGGCTTGGGCGGGAGCTCTCCAAGCCCAAGCAGAGGAGGTAGCTCGTTGCAGAAGCTCGAGCTTCGCCTTGCAGCTCACCCTGCTGGGCCTCAGCACCCCAGCTGCTCATTAAACTCGCGTCTCTACCCCAGGACAGGGGCCGCGACCCAGGGCGCCCAGGTCCAGACAAGCTCTGCCAGTGGCCGTCGATCGCAGGCGCAATGTTTAATGTTTATCCGCCCCAGCAACGACCCTCATAGCACGGGAAGTTGTTGGATAGCAGCTGCGGAGGCGATTCCCGGTACCTGACCTCGCTGGCCTTCCGTGCCTTACCTACCTTACCCAGCCCAGCCCAGCCAGCCCGGCCTCACGGACGTCGTACATGTCAGACCCTTAAAAGGGCCAAAATTAAACATGCCCATCTCCAACTGCATCCCCATCGGGCAACGCCGGCAGGAAGGCTGCAAAGGATCATTAGAGTGCCGTGCAAATCGTGGATGGCGTTTGCTCTCGATGCATCTCGATAGCAACGTCTACCCAGCTCCTAGTCGCGGCGGCCAGCTAGTCGCCAAGTCAGCGCCGCACAGCTGGACGGTCTCACTTGAATCATGCCGACTCGGAAGGTTGTCCAGATCTGCCCATGAAGCTGCGGGACCTGATGACTTTCCCCTCCTATCTCCTGCAGCGTCCCCAGGTCCCCTGGCACGGTATTTCCGCACCACGATAGCCATACCGTCCCATACGCCATTCGCAGGTAACGTTGTCCCCTCCGCACTTGGAGTGATCGGCTGGCAGCTGGATACCGAGATCCGCGGGTGCATCTGCGCCGAGAGGCCTCTGCAGCCAGGATGGGGTCTGGTGTCTGGTGTCTGGTGTCTGGTGCGTGGTGTCTGCAACGACAGAACCACCACCTTCCGAAAGGGGACCCTCTGTCATGCTGGATGGATGGATGGCCTTCGCACGCGAGAGGCACGCACTTCTGCGGCTCCAGAAGGCCAAAGGAAGAATCGAGGGATCCTCGAACCCACCACCCACATCCACAACCCACCGGCGCCGCACCGCGAGCAGCCTCCGTGGCGTCTCCCGCACGCCGGCGTGGTGTCGCAGCGTCGCGGTGTCGCTGTCGCTGACAGGCCACCTACCGCCGTGGTCGTCGCCCGCAACGATGCCCCCGCGAGCGTGTTGAGCCTGGCGGCTGAGGTTCCTCTTTCGCGTTTCACGCGGCGGCCCCCCGCGGCGGCGACGGTGGGATGAGCATCACGACGGGATGGGATTTCGAGATCTGTGATGCCGTGGTGGCTTGACCTCAGCGTGGTCCTGAAGGAGGCTCCTGGCTCCTCTCCCGCCGGGGCCTTCCAGCGCCCGTAGAGCCTTAGGTAAGAAAGCCCCAAGGACTGAAAGGCTGTGTTGGGCCACCCAAACGGTCTGATCAGCGTCGGGGGGCCGAGGGGGGTAGCTGGATTCGCGCTGTCTCCGCGACTACGCCAGGATGAAAATAAAACGAAACCGCCGACTGCCGCCCATCGCCCGCAGACGGTGGCATGTCCGGCTTACCGACAGCAGAACGCCAGAAGCCTGCCGGAAGAGCGAAAAGGCCACGAGCACGCCCTAGCGGCCGTCGCAATGGCGACTGCTGTGCACCAATCCGCAGCTCTGCTACGCGGGCGCTGACAAAACGCCCAGAGCCATACCGGCACCAGAGATGCAAATCTCCGAGCGAGTCGGAAATATCGCGCTGGATGGCGGTTCATGCTGTGTCTCAACTCCATGTCTCAGCGCCGATGAAACATTTCGTTTCCTCAAACCCACTTGCAGTGGAGGCGTTATCGCAGCGACCCTGAAACATAAAAATATGAAGACGGCCATCTTATCGACTTCATGCACCTCGATGTATGCATGCAGGACCAACGGCGACGCCGTCCCCGCCCCCACTCACCGAATTGATTGTTCCCCTTTGCGTTCCCTTTGCTTTGGGACAGATAAACATCTCATTCCTGGACTCATCTGGGTTCGCCTATTGCTATCTTTCAATCAATTAGGTGGCAACCGCCCACCACTTACCTACTCGCCCGCTCGCCCACTCACTCAATTCTTCACTTCTTCACCCCCGCGCCTCAAAGCTTACCTTACCCGCCAATCTCTCAAAATCCCAATGCCATCGACTGGACCAGACAGCTGGATTAAAATGACTGCGCAAAACCCTAAAAAACCCAAAATTTAGCAGCCCTCGCCGTCCTCTAACCTACTTCTTCCCCAAACCATGCGTCCAACCCGACCCATGCCCCCAAAACTGCGCAAAAACGTCAGCACCAGCACCCGGCTGCCGAGCCAGCCAGTACGTACCTACCCGACGAAAGAAAGTCCAACAACACTTACTCCACCCCCTTCCCACCTTGGCGTGGCGCCCCATCCCCCATTCCCATTCCCATTCCCATCTCCATACAAGCCACCCAACACCCAACACCATCCAACGGGATCCCGAATCCCAAAATCTCACCATTCGCATCTAGACCGTACCTCGCCCACATCATAGGTACGTACCTATCCACCTACCCCGCCAGTCAGCCAGCCCTACGAGAGGCACAAAAAACAAACGCGTAAGAAGGTTAGACAACAGCGCCTCAATGAAAATAACCACAAACCCACAAACCCACAACCCACGCGCCCCATCGCCCCATAAAACCCTAGAAAGAAAAGAAAAAAACCAACAACCCGGGTATGAAATAGAGGGGGGAAAAAATAAAACGTGAAAGTTTAATTTGTGGGTGTCGGTTGGTCGCTTGGTGGGTTGAACAGGGTGAATTTAGAGTTCAATCTCGGTGACGGCGATTTGTGATGAAACTCAGCCCTATGGATATTTTCTCTATAGAGTAGAGAAAAGTAAGGTAAAGTAAAGTATATTCTAGACCCTTGTAAATAATTCTTATTTCCCCATGAATAAGATTTCCACAATAAGATAAAAATAAATAAAAAAATACTCAAACTTACCTTTTCCCTAGGTAATAAATCATCCTGTATCTCGTCAGGAAGGTGCGCCTGGTAATCATATCAACCTTCTCCGTCGGCAGTCTTGATCAGCCTAGCTCAAGGTGCGAGCAGATTTTGGGGGCCAAATCAATGATTTTACTACTATGATAAATCAGTCCATACATATATATATATATTACCTTATTCCATTCCATTCCCCCTCCCCCCCCTTTCCTTCAAAGAAATAACAGAGAATATAAAATTTCTCTATCTATCTATCTATCGAGTAAGGTGCCGAAATATATATATAAACCGTGTCTAAATATGAAAAACTCCAGAGTTATATATATATGTATGTATAATCTAAGAAATAAAGGGAGAGATGGGAAATATTTTACCTCGAAATTAAAAAAAGCTAACAAGGAAGGAAATAAGACTGACTACCCAACTAAATCAACCAACCAAAAAAAAACAGGAGAATAGAAGGAATCAAGTTGAAAGAAAAAGAAAAGAAAAAGAGAAAAAGAAAAATCGCGAATACCCATCATCATCATCAAAAAAAATTGTAGAGCAAAGGAACCATCATCTCTACTATAAATAAATTATTCTCTCTCCTCTCCTTCTCCCCACCCAAGCCAAGATTCCATCATCTGACGTGTTATATTCCTAGCTAAATGAAAACAGAAAAAAAAAAAGTGTAATTTTCTGCAATCCCTCTCCTCCTCCCCCCTTCCCCAGCCCTATCCTTCCCTTCCTTTCCCTTTCCTTCATACATATTTCCCCGCCGCCGCAATTCCATCCGTCCATCCGGCCAGCCATCCATCATCCCCTATGAGAGTAAAACTAAAAGTAAAAACTCCTTGTCCACATAGCACAGCGCAAAAAAAAAAAAAGAGAATTGGTTAATAAAAGAATCCCAAATCCGCTCCTAATTGGTGTGGTGTGCCCAATGGGGCAAACATGCTACCTGACCTTGCCCGCGCCCCCCTCCCAATATACTCAGTTTAACTCCGCAAAAACAATATATGTAAGCACATTTGTTCCCAATTCCTATGGTATGAACTCTGTGAAATGAAATCCTATGTCGATCGACCTAGAACCCTCGCGTGGTAACTCTTATAACCTGCCATGACGAGCTTTGAATATGGCGACTTTATCGTCATAGAAGAGAATTTCTCGAAGACGAAGTCGTGTCTTGGATGGTCCGTAGTCGGAACCGTCGAAGGAGTCTAGATCCGAGTCCTGGTCTGATATTTCCGACTCGGTCTCGTCGGGGTCGATTCCCGCGGGCGCCCCTATCGCCGTTCCATTGTCATCATCCTCTTCCTCTTCTTCCTCATCGTCTGTCCCTTCCTCTTCCTCATCCTCATCTTCCTCGTCAGTTACTGCACCGCCAGGACCGCCATTTGCAGCGCTAGAATGAGTATCTCCTGCTGCGTGAGTTTCATCATGAGGACGATTTTCTAATATTTCAAAGCATTTATGGGAAACACCCATATAGCACAGCTCAACCTCTGGGCGCAATACGATCACGTCCACAACTTGCATAGCCAATTCTTTTGGATCGAAAGCCGGTGTTACATGATCGGCAATGAAAGGGATGTTTAATGATCTCAGCTGGGGAATTTGAGGAAGCCTCTGAAGGAAGTGATGCTGTAGAAATTGCAATTAGCATAGCGCCACGATACTGATTCATCAGCCCCCAAGATCACTTACCCAGTCTTTATAGTCAATCGCCATACTCAGTTCCCGTAGGCTGCTCATGCGACCACTGGTGATAAAGTTGAGAACGTCTCGGTTAGGCATCCACAGTCTCCAGCGCGAGTTGTCAGAAGCGTTTGTTGGTCCTCTTGGAATTCTTTCGGAGCTGTCCAGCATCAATCTCTTCAGACTTGTACGATGTCTTTTTAGGGGGCCTCGATAAATGGCATCCTATGGATGTAAGGTTAGCTTGAATTATTCGCCTCATTTATAAATAGATCAGGTCTTTGGAAGGTGTCAGTACTTACAATGGAGACATTAGTGACATTGGACCTTTTCCGATCTTGCAAGAACAATGTTTCTAAGGTGTTTGGTGCCAACGTTTCCCGCAAGAAAGCAATTAGAGCAGGCGATGCAGCATCAGTATGAACTTTTTTGAGGTTGAGGTGGTATTGCATAGTTTGGGATTTCTCTACGCTGTGTTTTGATGAGTGATGCACACTTAATGGCGATGGCTGGAAATGTCGTCGAAGCATCACCCAAAGCTTGTCATGCTGAGGACAGTCCAGGATCGTTAGGTTAGTCAATACAGACCAGTCGAACGCTCTTTGAAGGACAGCTACAGAGAGTGGAGTTCGTTCAAGTTCCAAGGTTTGCAGCCTCAACTTACCATCGAGACGGGTCCTTTCCATAGATTGGTTTTCGGAGAAAGGAGACTGTTTCTTGCTAGTACTTTGCGACCTTCGAAGAGGGAGTTCTGTGATGACGGGTTGCTGAGGCGGGTTGGAAGTTTCAGGGCTGGTGTTGATGTCCTGCGCCGAGATTAAAGTGGCTAGAGAGTCTATTTCTGTTTGAGCAAATTCTGCCGCGCTTGGGAGGGAGTTGGATTGAGGATGAAGATCTAGGCCATTGATAGCATTCGTAGAGGAGCTGCTGTCGAGATTGAACGTAACGCTTGACGTTGAAAGTACTGCTTCGCTAAGTGAAGCCGTTTCTCTGTCAGGCCACTCATTCTGGGGAGTGTCGACATCCATCACTTCCGGAACATGGTTAAGGAGAACACTGTTATTCTGTGTTTCATCCGACAAAGGAGGGAGTGTTGGAGGGTCCTGAGCGTCAGGTAAAGCAGTAACGGATGAAGCGAGAAGGTTGACCAGATCTTTTCTCTCGACCTTTGGCTTTGGCTTTTTGCGAATATCGAAAACTCGGCCTAATAAAATGCCAAGAACCCCGCCTAGCCTCCTTTCCCCAGCAGTGCTCGCGCCAGGCCACTGTGCGTTGTGATCAACCTGCTGCAATTCTGGCCCATCCCATGCTATGACAAAGTCGCGGGTGGTTGCTTTTGCAGATATACCAACCCTTAGTTCACGTAGCCGGTCTTTTGACTTAGCAATTAATACACTCATCTCATCTAGATAGTCGAGCTCATCAATATCGAGCACCGAAAGACTCCTCAAAGGCGGAAGGACGCTTAAAGTAGGATATTCGACACGACTTTGGGCATAGGAAATTGGTTGGTTGATTTGCTGGTTTGGTTGAGCATTGGGGGGGACAAGCCATCCTATCGATGTCATTGTAGTCCCCGCGAGGGATTGGAGAGTCGTGGTTGGGGCAGGGTTTGGATTTTGGGTTGGAGGGAGATTTGCAAGGTCAGAGTTATCGTGCCATCGAACCCAAACTCTCTCAAGCCGGCACTCTTGATTTGGATGCCTATTTTGTAATGACGAGAGCGCAAGCCAAACGTCTCTCAAAACCCCAGTTGGCATATCCCAAACGAATGTCTCCAAATTTGCCATTCTTGCAATAGCAAGAGCAACTAGTGTACCTAACATTTTACCGCTCTCCTTCGTAATTAGGTATTCCTGAACCCAATCTGAGGGACCGTTTCCCAGCGAGAACTTTCGCGTAAATTGAGGGTATTGGTTTCCTAAGCGCCGTTGGCCAGCTCGGGGCTCTGATGACAGGCCATGGTGGCAGGTTGCAATATTTTGCGTCCCACAATTCATACATGTAAACGGTTGTCCTTGTGTAGGCCCAGAGAACACATCTCCCATACATAATGTGGCCAGTCCATATGTAAGAGCATCAACACCAGTACGGGGATCTGTAGTGGCGTGTGCATCAGGCCAAACGATGTCGAATCTAGAGTAGATATGGGGTATTGCGAGGTTGTGAAGCGCAGAGTGCGTCAGTGCCAGTGCTGTCAAGTCATTTGTGTGGGTAACCTGTCAGATCACAGTTAGTTGAGGCTCAAAGCTAGCACTCCCGCATCCAAAGCCTACCTCCTTAACAATCTCTTTCAAGACATCCATGGGTAGGTCCAGGAGGCGGAGGGGTCCCTTCTTTTCCGCCACGGCGGTCCATTCTTGCTCCTTTTCCTTCAGTAAGCTGGAGATCTTGGTCCTAGCATCAATGCCGGTCTTCTTGCCCGCATCAGAACTTCCCGATTCTGGGGTGCCCATCTGGTATATGTCGGAATCATCAGAGAAGTCCGTAGTCTTCATGCCGCTGAGTGCCTGAGAAGCGGCTGATGTTTTTGGAATAGCCACGAAAGGTTCGTCCGGTTGAGAAGCCGTATCACTGAATGCAATGTCGGGGCCTGGAAGATTGGTCGTCATCTTCCGCGCTGCTATGCTTGCCTGACAGACTGTGTTTCGATGTTGGAGCTTGTACTATCACTCTGCGCTGGCGGATTCTGCACACGCATAGCTTGGGGTAGCAAAGACCATACTATGGGCAGAGGTGATGACGGGAGGATCCGCAGTACAGTTCGTGATGGCAGAAGAGGTCAGTGAGGAAGGTCGGCGTCTGTGTAGCACGAGAGCTGTGAGGTTCAATAAGACAATCCTCTGGTCAACCACGACGCACAGACGTCCCCTGGGCTGGGGACGGCGCTATGGACAAGTCACGTGGCGGCAGAGGAGGGAGGTCTAGGCGTGCGACCAGTGCTGGGATAATTGCGTCCTCGAAGGGCTGGAAACTGATAGATGGAGAACTCGTCAAAGGAGAAACGGGCAGTCCGGAGATAAATAGGGGATTGTGTGGTTGGCAACATGGCCGAATTGGATGTTCTTGCTTGGTTTTAGGCATTACAAGTTACGCGCAGAGCCGCTCACAGGATTGAACTAGGGTATCCAGTGGAATTTCTCAAGTAACCTGTGGGTTAGTTGGATTATGGCTAGAACCCGTTGCTTCCACTGCTTTAGCAACCGATACTTATGAACTGAGAGCCAAAAGCTTCTCGGCAGAGTGGTTTGCTGGAGCTAGGGAGGGTCCGTTTACTACCGGGGTTGACCTTCGAATGCGCGGGATCGAGGCTTGCTTTTATGGCTGTCGTGGAAAGCAGACTCGAATATCTTCTTTTTTTGATAATCCAAACGATATTCTTGCCGTACAATGATCTTTGAGTGACTTTAAACGCGAAGGGCCGATAGTTCGTGACTAACCCCCAATATCAATACCGAGGTCACAGTAGGTACACAGCCGCTGGCTCGACTGGAGGGTGGGGGATCTTTCCTGGTGTTGGATAAGATGCTTAGGGAAGAGAGTAGGGTGCTTTGCGTCGCAGCACATGACCGGATCCTGCGATCAACACGAGATTGAATTCCTGCTTCTTGAACTACATCCCTTTTCCCCTCGCAGTCACCGTCCGTGGCCGGGCCAGTCTGCGTGAATGCTGAAGTGCCGTTCATCGATTTATATCTGTGACGCGCCCAGGTACCCTGGCATCGCTGGTGAGGCTGTGGCTTGTGCCTCGTACTCACCAAACCAACCATTTTGTTGCAACTTCCATGGTTTGGAGGTCACCTTCCTCGACAACTGGCCAACGAAGCGCTCTAAACTCCCCCATTCAAGGGCCATTCACAACATCAACGCTGTGTTCTCGTCGGAGTGCACTTCGGTCAGCATTTCCAGGGCAGCGCACCCCGCGATCCCGCTCCTGGTTTGTCCACATCGACCTCAACTCCAGCTTCGAAGATACAGCCAGCTAAGATGTCGACCGCTTCAGTTCGTTCCCGCATTAATCGACGCATCAGCAGCATGCAAGGATCAGAGCGGCTTTCCCGCAACCCTTCGAGAGCTCGATCCAAAGCTGTGAGCTACAACGATGCATACACATATGCCCTCAGGGCGGCGTACCTCCACCATCTACTCCAGCCCAGAGCGAAGAGGAAGCAGTACATTGCCGCACCCAAACCTGCAAAACGATCTGTGACGATTGGGGACCTAGTGCAGGACTTCTCAATTGCTAACAATACCAAGAGCACGAAGTTCCCACATGGCTTCATGTCACCGCTGGAGAAACGGCTACAAGGGGTCTTGATGGGCACAGAAAGACTCCCTGGCTACAATGATGCAACAGTAAAGAGGGTGTTTGCAGAGGCATATACGGCATTTACAGAAGCAGGTTTTCGGCGACGGATGGATAAAGAACGACGGGTAGAAGATCTGGTACTGATTTTCTACTCCAATGCTACCAAAGCTCTACAAAAAGGGAAAGACCCCGAAGACGATAGTTGGAAGAACCTGGTAGACCGTCATGTTGCACTCTTCGTACGACTAATCAGCAATACCTTAAAGGATCATGGCAACGACAGAGACAGACCCGAGCTGATGGGCAGATTGGCAACCTTGGAGAGCAAGTTACTCACGAACGATCAAGACCTGACCGCCAAAACAATCGATGGGCCAGGCGGTGCCACTATCGAAGTTACAGCACCTCTGAGTTACGACGTGAAGGACATGCCAATGGTGTTAGTTGTGGCTAAAATATTTGGGCTCAAGAACTCCGAAGTGCAGGCACAGATAGATGCTAACAAAAATGTCTGGACCGAGGAGGCGGCTCTCAGCGACTTGAAAGCGTATCAGCACTGCCTAAACGCGAATACAAAGCGTACTTTGAGAAGCGATGATTTTGACCTGGAAGAAGGCTACCTGGCTTGGAAGAAGGCCGAGGGACCTGAAATAACGCAGATGATATCTGCCCTTCTGCAAGCCAAACCAGAGCTGGTAGGGTCCTCGGCCAAGCCAAGCAAGGCTCTGCCACAACCTCATGCTCCACCGCCAAAGGAGCAAGATCAAGCATATTCAGATCTCGCGAGGACAATCTCAAGTCCAGTAGATTATAGCCCCTCCTACGGATTCGACCAACCTGTTGATATGAGCGCTCTATCCTTGGAGGAAAACGACAAAGCGAGCTTACTTGAAGAATCACCTTTTACCTATATACCTCCAGATCCACGCTCTTTTTATAGATCGATTCTGTCTCAGGCAATGACCTTCGATCTCCTTCACGCTCCTCAATCAGTCGAAGGGCAAGGACAAATTGCAGTTCTGTCTCGCCCATCTATAGAGCTTTTGACCGAATTGTGTGTTCGATGGCGGCTACCCCAGTTCTCTCGACTTGTCCTCTTCCTTGATGTAGCAGCCCAGAAATTCTTGGATCAAGAAATTGGCCTGGACGAGCTTGATGCGGCCTTTGAATACATCAAAAATCCTCCCCCAGAGCCCAAGAAGTCGCATTCTCACTCTCATTCGCATTCGCATTCAGCCAGTCTCCCCTCGATCCACTCAAGTATGTGGACAGTACAAGATTTTGCTTTGTATCGGCAGGTACTTGCTGCCTTACATGATGGTCTGCTCCGTGATCTTTATGACCTTCTACAGCACTGCTACGATTCCAAGCCTCCTTCCCCTGGCCCCGTTCTTCTGATTCTTGAGAGCCACATCCATAATGATCCGTCATATTCTATTGGTCCCGATATACTTGAAGCCTACCAAGCTCAACTTGCTGAAGGTCTTCGTGCCAAAGCTGCTACTGTTTATAGAGGCTATCTTGAAGCAGAAGTACCACAGAACCAAGAAGAATGGCAGTTTTACCACATTGTCCAGCTCGGAAAGTCAGTTGTTAAGCTATGCGAGAGGATTCAAAAACGATATCGAAAAAACCCAGATATTATGGGTGTTAACCCCCTAACCATCCTCGTTGAAACCATGTTCCCAAGCTTTGAAAATGATGCTGGTGATCTTATTCAACGTATTCTTCAAGTAGCTCACACGAAGAATTCTGAAGTCGATTTACAAGATGGATTTGACTTGTATAGAGAATTGGTGGAGATTCGCCGTATCCATCTTGGTGCACTACCCGATCAGCCATTCGCATTTCATATTGAAGGGCTTTTGGCTGATTTTGTATGGAGGTGGATCCGTGTGTCCGAGTCGAAAATGGTTGATCTCGTCGATCAAGCCATAAAGCAGGACGAGTTCCAAGTCCGCTCTGAACACCCCGAACAGCCAGCAACCGATGATGAACGTCACAGCGTTTCTGTTATCGACATATTCAGACTATTCAACCAAACTGCCGACCAAATATTTCAGCTAGAGTGGGATGATGATGTGCAGTACGCGAAGTTTATGACTGCTCTGTCTAAATCTTTTGGCATCGGTCTTGCAAGATATTGTGAAATTCTCGAGCAGAAATTCAGTAAAGAAATGGACCGACTCTCTCCATCCCAAGAAGCAGCAGCCACACAATCCAAACAGGAGAAGTGGATGCAACTTGCTAGAGACGCTTGGAATAACAAAGAGAAGATTGAACCTTTCCAGTTCTACCCCGAATCCTTTGTGAAACTGAATAACATCGAATATGCCGTGCAACAACTCGATGTTCTGGAGAAGACAATGAATGTTGATGCGTGTGCCGATGCTCTAGCTAAGGTTGCTGCGCCAAAAGAAAAGCAGCGAAGACCTTCCAAATATGTTTTTACCATAAAAATCGTTGAAGGGGAAGAGCTCAAAGCATGCGATCCGAATGGAACTAGTGACCCATATGTCGTCCTTGGAGATGAGTACCAGAAGCGGCTCGCGAAGACAAGAGTAGTTATGAGAAACCTGAGCCCACGATGGGATGAATCGGTTGATATCACAGTTCAAGGCCCACTCAATATTATCGCGACAATTTGGGATTGGGATACTTTCGGTGACCATGACTATGTTGGTCGAACATCACTGAAGCTGGATCCAGCTCATTTCAGTGATTACATGCCCCGGGAATATTGGTTAAATCTCGATACTCAAGGAAGGTTGCTTTTACGTGTTAGTATGGAAGGAGAGAGGGACGATATACAGTTCTACTTTGGCAAGGCCTTCAGACTCTTGAAGAGAACTGAAAGAGACATGATCAGGAAGATCACCGACAAGGTTTGTTTCTCTATTTTGCGATCGATAATGTCTCTAACGTATCTTGTAGTTGTCTCAATATATTAACAACTCCCTTTCACCCGATTCCTTAAAGTCGCTGCTATCACGTGGCATCTCATCAACAGTAACAAGCTTGTGGAAGAATCGCCAGTCTATTGCGCCGGTGATAACACAGTTGGAAATTGAGAATGCTCTCAAACCATTGTTCACTTATTTTGATGAGAACTTCGCAATCATGAAACAGACTTTGACGGATGCATCGATGGTTATGGTTATGACTAGGTTATGGAAGGAGGTACTCTTGGCTCTCGAAAGCCTTCTTGTTCCACCTCTGTCCGATAAGCCTTCGACACAACGACCACTGAGTCAACAGGAAATGGATGTTGTGTTTAAATGGCTCCAACTGCTATTCGACTTCTTCCATGCCCGAGATGAGGAAACTGGCGAGGCAATGGGGGTTCCATCCGATGTTCTGAAATCGCCAAAATATCATGAACTAGCGTCTCTCAACTTCTTCTACTTCGATACGACGGACAATCTTATCCGAACATCTGAACGTATGGCCTCCGCATCAGCCCAACGAGCAAACAACTTAAAGAACAGATTATCTGCACCACCATCCCTTGGAGCCTCCTTTGGTGGTCTCATGGGCTCTACTTCCATGAGGAGATCCAAGAGTATCATGCTTAGTCGTAACCTCGGTACAATGAAGAAAGCTAAAGAGGAGAAGAGGAAAGAAGCTCAAGCTGATCCTAGCGATGATATGATCTTACGAATTCTAAGAATGAGACCCGAAGCGGCAAATTATCTTCGGGATAGGAGCAGGCAAAGAGAACGGTTAGCTGCTGCGGCAGCGGCGGAAATGATTGTTAGGCAAAGTTTGACGGCCGGAATGAATCGGTTTGGACCGAACAATCTTCCGAGACGTTGAGATGGAGATGAGGGAAATATGAGGGTCTTCAGTTCATTTTATCTGAGCTTTTCGGGGAGTTTATTTTATATCCATAGTATGGTGTTTGGTATTAATGACATGGTTTTTGTGAGGAAGCATATGATGGATTTTTTGGGAGATGCGGGAGCGGCGCGATATTGAGATTCTTTTGATTTTTGAGGCGTCAGAATCGAAGATACCATGGTGTTTTTTTTTAACTCGTCTTAATTATATAGTGTTGTACACAAGAAACGAATTACTTTAGTAAGCGCTCGGTTTCGTACGTATACTCTTCTTAAACCTAATGAAAGGAATTCCCTTGTCTTTATTATTTTAAATGAAAGTCGGATATTGATAGCTACTTAATATCTAAAAGGAATGGTATTATTATCGAGCATGTGGTTTGTAACAAAGGGGGACCTTGTTATTACTCTCCTGGGCTTAAAGGAAAGGTTATCGATAGCCTTGTATCCCTACCTAGATAGAGGGTTAATAGGAATTTAGGAATAGTGTGTTAGAAGGATTATACGTTATATTTAACTAAACTAACTAATTCTTATATATTTTCTTTTTTCTATTATAATTTTTATATACTAGATTAATCCTTCATAATTTTTATAATATTATTCTCTAGTCTAAGAACCTCCCTTGAAAAAATTCAAAAGTTTCTTACAATAGCGCCATTCTTTTTCGCTATAGTATTATACTTAGCGATCATTTCCTCCACCCAAGGAGTTTCTAAAGAACTAAACTCGTTATTCAGAGACGATCTATTTTTAAACCTCGGAATGGCCGCGAAGTAGTGGAGGAACTAGTGAAGAGTAGCTCAGCTTGCTCGGAAGAAGTCTAAACGAGCTATTGTTAAGTAGTTTGCACGGGAAATGAAACAATGGTTTGGGACGGGCCGTTGATATAGCTTGGTGGTGGCTGTTAATTGAACCGTTTTACGGAATGGAGATTGCAAAGGGTGGTGGAAGTGGGGTTATTATTAGACAGTTATGGGGCCAAATTAGCTAAGTTAATGCTTGGGGGTTTATTCTGCTCGTATCGCATCGGCGACTGTAGGGAAGGTGGATGAGGAATTGTGGGGTTTGACAACGCCACATCGGTAAACCGGAACAACTGTATTGTGCTATACGGATGAAATTTTGTGGAGGTGTGCCACAATTTGCTGGGCGAGTGAGGCGGTGGGCGGCTGAGATGGTTAGTGGCTAGTATGGGCCGGGATGATCAGGTAGTCAGGGCTTGGACCCCTGAATATCTCTTCTTCTGAAAGCGGAAACAATCGAGGGACGACATGCAACGGTGAGTGGTGATCAAGCTTGTGCCCGTGATAGACGTTGGCCGTCCACAAGGAGCAAGGCCGTTGGCTTGAACTGAAACCTCGTGGGAGACTGCAGGTTGGCTATGATGTCATCGGCCTGGCTGGATAAATCGCGGATTGGCAAGGGAGTCTGTGTGGCTCGGATGCGATAAACGAGAAGAAGATAGCGGAGGAGAGTGGCCGCAGATCTGCCTGACTGCTCACCGGGTTGTGACAGACTGCCTGCAGACACGCGCTGGTACGGGAGGGGTTGAAGATCTTTGCCAAGTTGTGCTCAGTCGATTGCATTCTCCCTTCGATAGAGGTCCATCAACTCACGGCTCGTTTTCTGAGACGTTTCAGGATTTGTGGAAGTGCCTATCATTTTGGGGGCCCGTCGCTTCTCTGCGGCTTCTGACCTTTGTGCGCTTGTCAACGGGCTGAACACCGCAGCACGGCATCCTGAGGTCTCGGCTTGGCGACATATCAGAAGATGCTCTTTCTTCGAGGGGGCCAGCTGCTGGGAGGGCGTCTATTTTCACCTACGTAGGGTTGCCCATCAACTAACCAGTAAAAGCTGCCCGAGCGCCATTGGTTTGCTGCTGTTGCAGTTGGCAGACAACAGGGAGCGCCTCGAATCCAGGCCGAAGCAGGCGGCCCGGTATATCTGCATATTCGGCCACTTTGGGAACGCAGGACGTGGGCGCGACACGACCGCCTCCCCATCTTTTGGGCCGTTGCCGAAAAGCCACCTCGTCACCGTGCGTGTCTGGGGGCACCATCCCGGCGCGCCCGTGACGCGCAAGAGCGAGGTGGCTCGCGGCGGGGAGGGTGGCATTTGGTGGCATCCTCCGTTGCGAAAGGGTGGGCTTCTGTGACGGCGGGATGGCGCTGATTCGATGGCGGTTGCCCCTGCAGTACTTCTCGATTGTTGCTCCTCTGCTCCTCTGCCCCTCTCCTCGCCGGCGGCCTCGTCCTTGTGCTGTCTATCGCGCGCCTCACTGCCTCACTGCCTCACTGCCAACCTGCTTGCTCCCTGCTTTGCTGCCCATCCCCCAGTGCGCGATCCCGCTTCTCCCTCCAGTCAGCTTGCCTACCTACCGAGTATGCTACCCGACTCCCCCCTTCCCTGCTCCTCCTACTCCGTGGTGTCGTGCCCATTCGCGCATACAAAGAGCCTTTCACTGGCCTCCCAGCTGCTCCCTTCAACTGCATTCCGTAGGTTTAGGCTCGAGAGGCCCGGACCCTTGACCCCTCGCACTTTCTAGCCCAACTGCAGCGGGCGCCAGCACCTTGCAGCCCTTTGCTACCCCGTTTCCGAGCGAGCTATCAGCGATGAAGTTCTAAGTCTGTCCCGTCCTCGAGCCTCCTCTCCTCCGCAACTCTGTCGCCCATCCCCAAACCTCCCCCCCAGCCGTAGCATACACTCTCTTTCACGTGGGAAACCTCTTCACTACACCGCGAGAAGAGAACCCTGCACGGCCCTCTTTCCCTACCTTAGGCCGCCTCGTTCTTGCCCCGCCGGCCTCATCCTGTCATCCTGCCTGCTCCCATCCAGTCGGGACGTCGGTCCTCGCTTCGAAAGATTTCACCTTGCCAGGAGGCCGTACCGCGCTGCCAAAACTTCATTGCTTCCTCACCTCAGCACTGACCGATCTGTCGCGCCGAGCTTGCATTGATCCTACCCTTCTTCTACAGAGGCAAGCAATTTGTTTGCGTCCATTGCTTCCCTGGTAGCTCCCGGGGAAGACCATCTTCCTCGCAGAAAGGGCGCCCTCTGTTGCAATTTTCTAACGTTGCTGGCAGATTTCTCATTTGGAATCAATCAATCTCACTCAATCGGAAGCGTCCTCAATTGCATGGTTGTTGGTAGACGGCCAGAATCACCAAATACGACTTCAGCAGCCTTGCTGCTTCACGCGCAATGGGCAGCGACAGCACCCTTGTGGCTACCGCAGCCATTCTCTCGCGATTGGGCCAAAATATCGACATTCCACATCCGCTCATCCAGAGCAGCAAAGAGGTCAAACTCCCGGGTGTTGAAACCCATTACAAGGTCGCGCTGGAACAGGAGATTGCTGCTCTAGTTGCCAGGATACAAGTGTTGGAAGCAAGAGCGAATACAGTCAACAACCAAACGCTACCCGTTACACCCAATGAAACTGGACCGCCATCGGGCTTTGCAGATGTTCTCACCGGCGGACAATCCAGGTCTCCCACAAAAAATGTCATTTCTAGACACCAATTCCTAAATTCGTCTCTCAATACGAGGGAAACTCCAACTGGCGAACGTGCCCAAAAAGTCCCCAAGCTGAGCAATGACAAGCTTATCGAGTCTTTACAACAAGAGATTGTCGACCAAGCCGAGCAGATTGAGAATGGAAAGCTCAAGAACGCTGCTATTGCCGCTAGGCTGATTGAGCACGAACAACAGCAGAAACATTTGATTGAGGGTTTCGAGGCCAAACGCGTTGCAGCTCTTGAGCGAGAACTCCGGAAACATCAACAAGCCAACGAGGCTTTCCAGAAGGCTCTAAGGGAAATTGGAGAGATCATCACAGCCGTTGCTAGAGGTGATCTGAGTAAGAAGGTCCAGATACATTCCGTGGAGATGGACCCTGAAATCACCACTTTCAAACGAGTAAGTATTTTGTTTTTATTAGCGATTTGGAACATTCGTCTGGTTCTGGGGCTGATAAAATGCAGGTTATCAATACTATGATGGACCAATTACAAATCTTCTCCAGTGAAGTGTCTCGAGTTGCCAGAGAAGTCGGTACAGAAGGTATCCTGGGAGGACAAGCTCAAATTTCAGGTGTTGATGGCACATGGAAGGAATTGACCGATAATGGTACGTTTATTTTCCTAGACAAGTCTTCGGACGATTGTACCTTCACCAGTTTCTTGCTACGGGCATATTTTTTTTGAATGTTTCAAATTTGCAAAACAACCCCTTAGGTGATCGACAAAATTGCGGTACTAACATGAGTCAGTTAATGTCATGGCCCAGAATCTCACAGATCAAGTTCGAGAAATTGCTTCCGTCACAACTGCCGTAGCACACGGTGACCTTACGCAGAAGATCGAGAGACCAGCCCAGGGGGAGATTTTGAAGTTGCAGCAGACTATCAATACTATGGTGGATCAGTTGAGCACGTTTGCATCCGAAGTTACTCGTGTGGCCAGAGATGTGGGAACCGAAGGTATTTTGGGTGGTCAAGCAGAAATTGACGGCGTTAAAGGAATGTGGAATACATTAACAGTCAATGTGAACGCTATGGCCAACAACCTCACCACCCAAGTCAGAGATATTGCCATGGTTACTACTGCCGTTGCTAAGGGTGATCTGACCCAGAAAGTCCAGGCAGAATGTAAGGGCGAAATCAAGCAATTGAAGGAAACAATTAATTCTATGGTGGATCAACTCCAGCAATTTGCAAGGGAAGTCACGAAAATTGCGAGGGAAGTTGGAACCGAAGGAAAACTTGGTGGGCAGGCGACCGTTCACGATGTCGAGGGTACTTGGAGGGATCTCACCGAAAATGTCAACGGAATGGCCATGAATTTGACGACACAAGTGCGGGAAATTGCCAAGGTCACGACTGCCGTCGCAAAGGGGGATCTGACCAAGAAAATTGGGGTGGAGGTACAAGGAGAAATTGCTTCACTCAAAGACACGATTAATACCATGGTTGACAGACTTGGGACATTCGCATTTGAAGTCAGCAAAGTTGCCAGGGAAGTAGGAACAGACGGAACCCTTGGGGGACAAGCGCAGGTTGATAACGTTGAAGGGAAATGGAAGGACCTAACGGAGAATGTCAACACCATGGCTAGCAATTTGACGTCACAGGTTAGAGGTATCTCGACGGTCACCCAGGCTATTGCCAATGGAGATATGAGCCAAAAGATTACAGTTGAGGCAGCCGGCGAGATTCTTGTCCTCAAAGAGACTATCAATAATATGGTCGATAGACTGAGTATCTTTGCCAATGAGGTTCAACGAGTGGCCAAGGATGTGGGCGTTGACGGTAAGATGGGTGGCCAAGCCGATGTGGCAGGTATTGGTGGTCGTTGGAAAGAGATCACAACAGGTTAGTTGATAGTCCCAGATCTTTGTCATTGCCTTTGGTCTTTTACTTACGTTTCTTCTTTAGATGTTAATACTATGGCTATGAATTTGACCGCTCAAGTTCGTGCTTTCGGCGATATCACGAATGCTGCAACGGACGGAGATTTCACAAAACTTATCACTGTCGAAGCATCCGGAGAAATGGACGAGCTGAAGCGGAAAATCAATCAAATGGTTTTCAATTTGAGAGATTCTATCCAGAGAAATACAGCGGCTAGGGAAGCGGCCGAGTTTGCTAACCGGACGAAATCCGAGTTCTTGGCCAATATGTCCCATGAAATTCGTACTCCAAGTAAGTTGCAATTTTCCTCCTCTTCCCCCTTTCCTTACCCAGGGATACCAAAGAGCAGTATATGTCCGATTTTGGTACGAGATTTTAGGACATCTAGACCATACCCTCTACTCGATTTTGGACTTGTCACTTGTCAACTTTTTTTGTATTGATTACTAATTACTCCTTTTTTAAGTGAATGGAATTATCGGAATGACACAGCTTACTCTGGATACTGATCTTACACAATATCAGCGGGAGATGCTGAATATTGTTCACAACTTGGCGAATAGTTTGCTGACAATTATCGACGATATTCTCGATCTTTCTAAAATCGAAGCAAATCGGATGGTGATGGAGGAGATCCCGTACACCCTACGAGGGACGGTGTTCAACGCTCTCAAGACACTGGCTGTCAAAGCAAATGAGAAATTCCTCGATCTCACGTATCGTGTCGACAGCTCTGTTCCTGATCACGTGGTGGGCGACTCCTTCCGTTTACGCCAAGTTATTCTCAACCTTGTAGGAAACGCTATCAAGTTCTCGGAGCATGGCGAGGTCGCTTTGACGATTCGAAAGGCCGAACAAGACCAGTGTGCACCAAACGAATATGCCATCGAATTTTCAGTATCTGATACTGGTATCGGAATTGAAGCAGATAAACTCGATCTCATTTTCGACACCTTTCAACAAGCTGATGGGTCTACAACTAGGAAATTCGGTGGTACTGGGCTGGGATTATCAATTTCTAAACGACTTGTAAATTTAATGAGGGGAGACGTCTGGGTTAAGAGCCAATACGGAAAGGGCAGCTCCTTCTTCTTCACCTGCACAGTACGACTCGCGACTTCTGATATTAGTTTCATTGGGAAGCAGCTCAAGCCATACCAATCCCACAGTGTCCTCTTCATCGACAAGGGACACACTGGCCATGGGAAAGAGATTGTTTCGATGCTTAGAGAACTTGGTCTTGACCCGGTCGTAGTTAACTCCGAAAATCAAATTAAGCATACCGAGGGTAGTTCGAAAGTGGCATCGATATATGACGTCATTCTGGTCGATTCTGTTGATACTGCAAGGCGACTACGTTCGATCGATGAATTTAAATACATCCCTATTGTCCTGCTCGCTCCCGTTGTCCATGTAAGCCTTAAATCCGCATTGGACCTTGGAATCACATCCTATATGACGACACCTTGCTTAACAATCGATCTTGGAAATGGAATGATTCCGGCTTTGGAGAACAGAGCCGCACCCAATTTGGCCGATAACACGAAATCTTTCGACATTTTGTTGGCTGAAGATAACATTGTCAACCAGCGTTTGGCTGTAAAGATTTTGGAGAAGTACCATCACGTGGTGACAGTTGTTGGAAATGGTCAAGATGCGCTCGACGCGATCAAAGAGAAGAGATACGATGTCATCTTGATGGACGTTCAAATGCCTATTATGGTAAGCCTTTTCCCCTTTTAATCCGAGGGAAATGTCCGATTCTGGGGCACATATCTTGGGACATTATCCTATTCGAATGTCCCAAAATCCATCTGCTCTCTTAGGTCCATTTCAAGAGGATGCCAATTCGGCAAACTAGTTTTCCTATGAGAGACCGATAGGAATCTTTAATTGATGCTAACATTATTTCAGGGAGGCTTCGAAGCCACGGCAAAGATTCGAGAATTCGAGAGAAGCTTAGGTACCACGAGAACACCAATCATTGCGCTCACTGCGCACGCCATGTTGGGTGACAGAGAAAAGTGTATTCAAGCACAGATGGACGAGTACTTATCCAAGCCTCTCAAACAAAACCATCTCATCCAAACAATCCTAAAATGTGCCACATTGGGTGGGGCATTATTAGAGAAAGGAAGAGACGTGCGAACGATATCTACGGATGATGCCCCATCGCCACAGCCCAAGTTAACTAATGGGAAACCAATTACGTCCTTGAATCCCGCTTCTAGCAGCTCTCTCCGGCCCCTAATAGAACCTCGTCCTTTCACAACCACAGGACCAATAGTCCATGGAAGCTTAGAGAGCCCAGCTATTGTGACATCAGATCAGGAAGATCCTCTTGCCAGGGTAAGCAGAACTTGATACATTGCCACTTGAAGCCCATGCTAAAAGCTTTTATAGCTTCTCATGCGCGCGCATAGCAGTTAGACGCAAACCGATCTCCTACTTGGATGTGACATGAAACTCCCATATCGCTCTTTCCCCGACCCCCACCACCCTCACTGGGGTTTCTTCGATGATTTTCTTTGGCTTTTTCCCTTAGATACCAATGTTGCGAGTACACATTTTTTTTCTCTTTCAAGGGTTAAGGAATGGTGTTTTAAGGTCGGAGTTCTTTTTACTAAGAAAGGATTGGGTTTGGGCTGTGCGCGCGCGATACATAGCATTGCATCGGATATGGAAAGTTTATTTATGGTTTTGATTGACATATACTTATTCTTTTTTTTTTGCTTCTTTTTTGTGGTATTTTTATTAAAGGAGGCTTGGATTGATGGAAAATCGAGCTGGATTATGGAATGGGATGGATATTAGTGGATAGATTGTTTGTTTCTGCGTGTTTGGGAATGGAGTGGGAATGGGAATGGGGAAATCTTTTAAGTCTTTGCTTTTAGGCAGGCCCTTTTAAGCGAATGATGTGAAGAAAAGAAAGGGAAATGGGAAGATGAGATAAGATGGGTTGATGAGCTGATGAGCTGATGAGCTGAAATGAAATAGAATTGAATGAATTGAGAGTGAATTGAATTGACAATTTTGTGCGCGTGTGTGCGTGTGCGTGTGTGTGTCTTACATCTCTAGAGTATTTTGACTTTTTCTTCAAAGCTATCATATCATTATCCTTCCTAGGTTCTAACTAGAGCATATCATGTAGATGTCCCCCTAAAGCAGTTGCTTTTACCAAATATATCTACCATCTCAAAGAAAAAAAAAACGATTAATTGGATTAATCGATTTCGACTAAATAGATAAATAAGACTTGAGAAAAAATCTCTCAAGTCGTGAAAGATGTGGAAGAGAGGATTACAATGGATTTATCTGTCTAGAAAGTGTGGAAGTAAAAAGGGGAATTTCAGTTCTTTAGGTATAGGTCTTCGAGGAAGTTTAATGCAAGGGTAGGCTGTCTACGGGGTTTAGACTTAGTCACCTCCTATTCCCTTATTATCCCTACTACCTCGTTGTGTTATTTTAAGATATCTCAGGGTTAAGACGGCCGGCTTAAACCTAAAATATCCTTAAAGAAGCTTCTAGCGGAGTGCTAGGTGGTGTATAACTAGATAATGTCCTTCGTTGCATGGGAGGAGGCATTAGCGTTTTTCACCTCACCCAAGACATTTTCTGCCACTTCCTTCCGCTCACCCCACCAAAATCTAACCGAAAATCCACCCCACCTCAACCAAAAATAAAAGCCACTCCTTAATCACCAAATCAAAGATTAAAAATGACAAAAAAATTGGTGTTCTTTATTAATCATGGTGGGCCATGATTCGCAGTTGTGCGGCTTCTGTGGATCGAACACAGTGCCTCCAGATATTTGATTCTGAAGTTAACTTCAGTCTGGCGCTCTCCCAAGTGAGCTAAAGCCGCTTTGGGATGTTATTGGATGAGGGGAGAGATGATATTTGGGGTTATAAATCTCATAAATGGTTTTTATACCAAACCGTGGCTAGCCCATACTACGCACGCTGACATGGGTTTTATTGAGTAAATGATAGGGTATTGATTGTACTTTAGATTTATTATCTAGGTCGCATTGGTTAAAGCCTTGGATTTGATTTAATCCAGGGTACTCAAGTAAAATGGTATTTATTAGACGTTAGTGAAGGATAGGCAGACCAAGAAGTTTCGAAGAGAACAGGAGATACGTAGTCAAGAGTCAAGTATTGAATCAAGACTACCTGCCAGCCTCATGTGCTCCTCATAATAAGTTGGAGGCTCAAAAACTGGAAAATCGCTGGCGATAAAGGGTCGGATAAACTCATCACCAGGTCTGGTCTCGTTCATAATCGCATCATGTATATACCATTACCTCCTCCATCTCTGCCTCATCCTACCTAACAACCACTACCTCAGTCATCAATGACAACTACCCCCCTCTCCGCCTCAGAAACAGGTACTTTGTGATAAGACACTTTCGCAAACCAAACCTTAACCTCCACCTTCCTCCTCGGCAATGGCATGTCTCTCCATTTCCCATCCTCATCACAATCCTGCACCTGAAGTTTCACATTCTCCTCCTTCTGCTTCTCCTTCTTCTGCTCCTCTTCCCTCTGCTCCTTCTCTTGCCCCGGAGCCCGCAGATCTTTAAACACCATCGTATATTTCTCAAAAACCACCTTACTTCCCGTAAACATTGTCAAGTTTTTCAAATTTGGAAACACGACTAGTCCAGTGAGATTTTTGAAATGTTTTACTGAAAGGGCAATCTTTTCAATTTTTTTCCGAAAATCCTCGAGAGGAAGTTCAACCCATTTCATCCCCTTTCCCTTAATAATAATTTCTTCTTTTCCTTCTTTTAGTTGTCGAGTTTGATCTTCTATATTTTTCAATTTTCGAACACGTTTGTCGTCTAGAAACCAAGGGAGACGACGACTAAGGTCACTCTGGTGAAAAAGTGTCGATCGAACTCCAAAACAGAAAACATCCTTTATTGGATCAACATATATGGTTCTTTCATTTCCATTTTCTCCAATTAACTTATAATATTGCATCAATGCGAAATCACGACTGGTCTTGTCGATTTAAAGGGCGATTAGTGGAGGAGCCTGTGAGCAAATTTCATCTCCGTATTCCGATACTTCGCTGATTCGGCCTTCTCTCTCGAAATCCCAAATCATGCATTGGACTTCTTCGGGTAGTTCGATGAAACGAGGGAATGAAAGAGGAAATGGTGGAGCTTTTAGAAGAGGTGGACGTAGGTTTGGTATCACTTTTATTTCTTTTTCTTTACTCCATGAAGCGAGCTTAATTAGTGAAGTGAGGTATTCGAAGAAATATTCCTTGCTAGCGTCTTCGGGTAGTCTGGATCCTGGAGGGTCCACTGGGCTGAGGAACTAAATTTCCAGTCGAAATGTTTGCTAGTTTGCCTCCCCGATTTTGATCTAAGCTTTTCTTTTGAGGCTAGTAACGGGGCCTCAGAATTCAGGACTATTCCTGAGGAATTTGCGCCCTCTTTGTGTAGGAATCGTCACTTGTTGGGAGGTCTTACCATATCTCTACAAGCAAATAATACTAAATACGCTAAAGAAACCAATATGTCTAGAGTATGGGTAAATATTAGATGCTGGAGGAATTTAATCCCCGGTGCACAATCTCGAGTTTTGAGAAATATTTTTCGGCCGAGGTGTATTCGTACCTGAGAGTCCAGCCAGGAACCAGGAAATAGTACTGTGTCCCCAGTGAGATTTGGAAGTTAGAGTTTGTCTCGGTACTCCCAGCAGACTAGAATTGTGATCATGAGGTTTTTGCACTTTTCCCATCCCTCTAGTAGAGACTCTGCGATTTTGTCTCGGGGTATGTTTCCATGAATTTTTGCTGCGAGGGTGGATGCTGCATCTCTGATGTATAGACTATGAGACCATTTACTCTGGTGTCTTTTTTTCTGTCCCATATCTGGTTGGTTCGGGTTGCGTGCAATTTCCATTAGATATGTTGTTCAACGATGGAAGAATTGGTTGATAGAACAGCGGATAGCAGGTCTTGAAGTGCCAGAAATGGTTATAAGAATAGAGCTGCGAGGTTATATCTTGTTACTTTCCGCGACATGGTTTCTATACCAATTAGGTAGGTATAGAGGGAAGGGGAGAGGCGTCGCTCCTTCCCTTTCACTTGTCTTCCTTCACTTCATGCGTATGAGCGACTGAGTTAACCCAATCCTTAATCTGCTCATCTCTGGAGCGATCTTTTACATTTGAAAAAATAAGCGTTGAATAGAAAATACCGCCAAATTATTGTTGTTCTCCTCTGGAGTAATTATAATTTTTGCGACGAATAGAAGTTTCAGTATTTAAATCACCTACATTAGTAGATTCGATGATTAGTCTAGGATATCTAAATAGAAGAATATCGAAAGTAAAACTTATTAAGTTCAGATAATTAAAAATGGTCTACAGGTCGCATGTACAATCTAGGACTATTTCCGATATCAAATGCCCTAAAAGTTATTTGCGAAAATCGGTTACTTATTTCTCCCCCGAAGAAGTAGTGATATGGGCATACAGACGTCACTAGTATGATGCAGAGACTCTTAGGTAGAAAGTACACTGCCAAAGAAATGACACATCATGTTTATATTCATGTCTGGGTTTTGCTATCACAATTACAAGATATGGATATGGATATGGATGGCTAACGACTGTAATAGATTCATCTCAACCGTACTCATCATCAGTGCTGTTTCCTAAGCAACATTATATATTTTTATTTGGATCACCACAATTCCATAATTGCATGGTTAATCATAATCTTAGTCATGGAGTGCGAATTTCCCAAGCCATTTCCCAAGACCCAAAACTCCTTTTCTATGTCCTAAACGCCAGCAGCAAAGCACATATAGCGATGTCCAACTTTACTGCTCTCAAACATAATCTCTGTTCATTGTTCATGTAGGCATTGGGGCAAACCCTCCACTCTTGTAACCAAATGCCCTTTTAATCTCACCAGGTGCGGCTAGATTGCTGCTAGACTTCGTAGCTCGTGATTTTCTCGACTCACCCATCGAAGACCTTTTCGACACGCCAGAATTGCTCCGTCCTGAAGCAGAGCCACCACTTTTTCTAGAGCCTGTTCGCTTAGGGGCACGACCCTTACCTCGGAATTTGGAGTAGCCACCACGATGACTTTTCTGTGAGCTTACTGCTGTACCGGGCTGTGCTTTCCAACTTTTAGGTAGTTTACGACGGGTAGACTCATTCGTAAAGAATGGTGATTTCTCAGCTGCTAAAATAGCAGCCTCATCTCCCTCTTCCAGACCATATTCGTCTTCCTCTTCCTCTTCCTGGTCTCCGTCTTCATCACTGCAAAGATCTATCACATTTTCGTGGTTTTGATCCATGTCCCGATCCATGAGATGATCGCTCATCATTGAATTATAGTAGTCAAAATAACGCTTGATTAAAGGAAGGAATGCTTTCCCGTGAGAATTGACCCTTTCGATATTGATGCCCTCAATTTGTCGCATTTCGTCTAGAGATTGTGGCCACGTGATTGCCATTTCCCGGAAGTGTGCCTCTGTGAAGAAGGGCTTCCTGGCGCTTGTTTTGTTACGAATTTTCTCTTCTATGGTTTTAGCTTCGTCAACAAATTGATGTATAACATCACGGTGGACACTAGGAAGGGCTTCCATGCGTCTGTCGATGGTTATTGGAGGACCAAGGTTATTGCCAGAAAGTTTGGCGCGGCGACCTCGAACACTAGGCATAGTCTCGAACTCTTCTTCATCATCATCCTCGTCAGACACGACGAAATCATCTTGAAGATATTCAATGTCATCCTCTTCAATCTCATCATAGGGGACTGCGGGTGATTTTCTTCTTGAGGATGGAGATGCAGGGGAGGTCAACATCGTGGACTGAGGCAGGTTGGCCGATCTAACCTTTTTGCGATTATCAGAAGTTGCCTTGACCTGGACCATCAGAAGAATTTTGCGTTTTCCCGTCATGAAATCACGACAGTTTGGCCCAAGCTAGGAAAGTTAGTCATCACTTCGTTGAAGATATGCAGAGGACATACCCTTATATACTGGGTGGCAAAGCCACCTCTGTTGACAACATTGAACTCCTCTAGAGCGTTCTCCATAAGCAGACGATAGAAGATACGTTCCACTTCTCCCCGCTCAATACTACCAGCCGACTTGAACTCGAGAAGCTTTTCGTGTCCTAGGCTCTTGACTTTAGCAGAAGATGCACCACGCATAATGTCCATGCAATGAGATAGTGTAACATGCTGCGCTTGTACTTTCTTGACAATCTGCATCGCAGATTTTGCTTGGGTAGTCAGGTCGACAGATTCAAAGACGGTATCAGATGAGCAATTGTCACACGTATGTTGACAATTCTCTCGGGAAAATGTCTCGCCAAAATACCTTAGAACTTGCATTCTTCGACAATCCGATTTGTTCTCACAGTACAAGACCATCGCTTGTAGCATCCCGCGCTGTCTATCCTTTTGTTGCTGCTCAGCATCGCTTTGGAATATGAAATCTTTAAGAACCGCAGTATCTGGATATCCATAATAGAGGTAACAGCCAGATCTTTTGCCGTCTCTGCCTGCACGGCCAGTTTCCTGGTAATATCCTTCCAAGCTTTTGGGTATGGTATGGTGAATAACGAAACGCACATCGGCCTTATCAATGCCCATTCCGAAGGCAATGGTTGCAACAACGACTTGTACCCTCCCTACTTGCCAGTCATGCTGAACTTTGCTTTTTTCTTCAGCATGCATAGAAGCATGGTAGTGCTCAGCTTTGATACGGTGCTCATTTCGTAATGCTTGCGCGATTTGTTCGCAGTTCTTCCTCGACAAGGTGTAGATAATGCCGGATTGCCCCCGGTATTTCTCAGTAATCAACTCTGCGAAGTCTGCCACAGCATCCTTTATTTTTGTCTTACCTTTCTTAGATCGTACCTCGTAGTATAGGTTTGGCCGATTGAAGCTCTGAGCAAAGACTGGGCATTTTCCCATGCCCAGATTGTGCATTACATCGAGCTTGACAGTCTCAGTTGCAGTAGCGGTCAACGCTATGATTGGTACATTGGGATATCTCTCCCGCACAATCCCTAATGCAACATAATCAGGCCTGAAATCATGTCCCCATTGACTGACACAATGCGCTTCATCAATAACAATCCGGGCTAGCTTCTTCTTCTCATTCAATTTGGCAAGAATGTCCTGGATCTGTCCGCTTTTGCTGATCATCTCTGGGGTGATATAAAGGAGCTGAATGAATTGCTCGGGAAATGTCTCTTTCAAGTGTGAAATAGTTATCCTTTTTTCATCGGGGGGTACTTCGCCGTTCAGAGTAGCAGCCCTGACATTGATCTTCTTTAGGTGTTGAACTTGATCATTCATAAGACTTAGTAAGGGAGATATAACTATTGTAACCCCTCTCGTTTTCCCCGACTGTACAACAGCCGGCAGTTGATAACACAATGACTTTCCACCACCTGTAGGCATCAATACAAATGCATCTTTGCCTGCCAAGGTCGCATTGATTGCTTCCAGTTGATGGTGCCGGAACCCTTTGAGCTTGAATCGGTCCTTGAGCGCCCTTTTCACATCTTCTGACCAGGGATGCTTCATCAGATCTGACCGACTCGTATCGACATGAGAATACATGTTTTTCTTGCTAGTTGAACGGTTTTGGATAGAAGCCATCTCAGATAAAGCCAGTCGTCCTCGTTGGTTAGTGGAGTGCTCGGGAACAGAATGTCGCTTCTCGATTTCTTGGGCCACTTCAAGCATGTCCTCATCATCCGCACTGTCTCCATAGTCTTCTCCGAACCCCTCAGGAACCTCCGGAGCATGACCTGATTGGTCCTGTAATTCTGCCTCGTCCTCGAGCAGCTCATCAAAATCAGCATCGTTCATCTCGTAGTCTAATGGTGTTTTGTCACGATAGAAATTCGGCTGTTCGACCTCTGTGGTGGGATTTGTCCAAGAATCTTGTATATTCCAATCCTTTTCAGGGGGTGGCGCACGGCAAATAGGAGATGGGGAACTCTGCCGATAGACATCAACAGATGCTGTATTTCGAGAAGAGGCTTTTGTATGTTGGTGATTCAGTGAATATGTGTCTGTGGTGGATTGCCTTACTTGTTGAGTAGGCGGTATCTGAGTCTGAAGGATAATCTGAGCACTGCTGATGATACTGGAACCAGATACTACCTCTGAATTTCGTGAACCAGGCAATTCTGATAGTCCTACTTTTAGGTCTTTGCCCGTTCCAAAACCGTCTCTCGCAGCTCCAGAGGCGTGCAACAACTGAAAAATTACTTTCTCAATTTGTCGCATCTCCTGTGCGAGGCTTGCCAGTGTTTCTTCTTGGATGGTCGTATCTCTGGCTGCATTGTTGCAAATCTCCTTTGCAAGGAGAGCTTTCTTCGATACTAGACTCTTATATTGATCGCTCTGGGTAGTTAAAAGCTTGTACGATTCGACCATCTTTAGTAGTGCTTTACGCTCATCCTTCAGCTCTGATGGTGGAATTGTATTTTTGTCAATATAGCTCATAGACTCAATTGAGTTCTGGGTTAGCAGGTTCTGAACACGCTCCTGATATAGCGCTATTGCTGAAGGCTTGCCTAGATACAAACTCACTAACTTCTTGTCATCGACATTAAGGGATGACTCAGGTGTCTGCTGACTCGAAGCTAAATTTCCAATCTTCGAAGCCAGAGAATTCTTTGTAGGAGAGTCTCGATGAAATGCTAAAGATTCACTAGCTTGTCTAGATGGAACGTTTTGAGATATTGGCCGAAGAGGACTCCCCAGGCGAGATTTACAGTCTCTTAAGTCCTGCATCCTGATTGCGCCAGGCTCCAGCATAGAACGCTTATTTACAAAGGGGCTTTGGTCTTTGGAGGGCGAGCGAGGACTGTTTTTGATTGCCAAGCATGGAGAACTTGCACGTACATCAATATCAGATAAGATGTCTTCATCTTCCGAATCCTGGATTGCTCTGTGCAATTGGCGTTTCCGGTGTTTTCTTGGAGTCTGGGAGATTTCCTTTGAAGGAGATCTTCCTGGTTTAAGGGTAGGAGAAGCTAACACTTGGACCGAAGTATGGCTAATTGCCCTTATACTCTCGCTTCTATTCGAGTGGCGTGCGGGTGGTGGAGTAGGAGAATGAAGTGTGGGTCGTGACACAGAACTGTTTCCTACTGAGGGAACGTGGCTAGTACTTTTCCTAGTTCGGGTTTCCACCCGACTAATTGTTTCTGTTATGTGGTACTCTTCCTCAATTTCTCCTTGGCGCTCAATACTTCGTTGTACGGGTCGGAGTGATGTTGTGGGTGAGGTCTTATGTTTCGTAGGACTTGACGGAATCTGACTGCTCCCATTAACTACCTCATCAACATCAAAATATTCGCCAATATTATCGCATTCCTCCTTCTTGGTCGTCTCACGTTTTGCCCTCGAGGGACTCTTTCGCTTCACTGAATCACTCGGCATGTCCTCGCTTTTCCTTTTTTTTGATGTCCTTAAAGGGGGAGGTTCCGCTCTGGAAGCTGATTTCTCATCCCATAATTTGATTGACCTTTCTTCGAAAACGATTTCCGAACTGCTCGACCGTGAGACTTGCTCTCCAGCGGGATCGTCCCCAGTCAAATCTATCGAGTCAATGATTTCGAGCTTGACACCTGTTCGAGGACGGGGGTTTTGTCTTGGGGTTTGGGGCGTCTGGGGCACCTGAGGCGCCTGAAAAGCCCTGGGCGGCTTTGACAATGATGCATCTTGCCGTGATCTTGAAGTTGGAGTAGCTGATATTGTCAGTCACTTCCATATTCAAGCGATCTCTTCTCTGAACCTACCTTTCTCTTCTCGAAGCTGTGCTGCGTAGCCTTGCCTCAGGGTTGACGTTGCCAAAGTGGAAGATGTTGTTGATGCTGGTGTGGCTAGCTGGTATTGACTCATAAGAGTCGGTCGATGAGACTTTGATGCTGATGTTAGCTTGCCCATTGGCTCGTCCACCAGTGTTCTTGAGCTCTCTCGCAGGTGTGGTTGGGATAAGATTGACGGGATAGCAGGCCGCGCAAACTCTGGGACCCCATTGATCGATGGAACCGTGGGATTTGACCTGGATATTGGTCCCGAAAGCTTGCTGTTCAAATCCTCCTCCACCAAATTTTCAGATATAAGGCCGTTCGCAGGTGTGAAGTTCGATGTTTGTGGTATGTGAATACTCGCGGGTAGAGTGACCGGATGGAACAGCAACCAAGCAATGTGGGTGTCGAGATTATGTCGAGTCATGAGGCTGATCTCCCATGGGCACTTCGTAAGTTTCTGCTGGCATAATTGAGAGCTCACTGTCACCCTTCCAGACAGATTTGGGCGAGGTTTGTTGCGCGGGCATCATCTACCGAATTCACGCGACGCGAACAGCCCTGAACAGAACTGGCATTGTCATGTGACGAGGACGCCACAATACTGTGGCAGCACTTCGTGAGCGAGAGTTCCATTCCATTACAACCCATTATTTATTTCCAATGAAAAATACCGAAATTTGGCAGAAATCTCTAGGGTTTAACTAGAAACACTCGTATATTTTTGAATTCTAGAATTTGCCTTTCGGTGGACATTCGGAGAAAAGGCCATATTTCGTTGGCTGACCCTTTGTGGGTTCATTATATTCAGGCTTTCTGCCTTGAACCTTATCAAGAGAATGTTCTGGTTTAATCGAGATTAGAAATATACCCAGGGTCCTCTGGTTCTGAAGCTGAAAAGCGGGGGGTTGAGACTTAAAATATAGCTATCACTGGGACATAAAAGTAACTGAAAGCAAGTGCAATTTCTCTTCTTTCCCTAGCTCGGATATGAAATACGCCAGTTAGAACCTATTAGCTTCTTTCATTTTGTACCGAAGCAAACTATTTAGTGTGGACTCTTATTCTAGAAAATCTTAGTAAGCATCTTCCTGTTCGCCGCCCTAACTGGAGGCAATTACAATTTTCGCGTTGCTCACCTTCTTACTAAAAACGACATACTCAAACTGTTTAACTATCCGCTGTGAAACTTCTACAAATATTGGTTTCTTATTAATGTTGTCCAATTTTAGAGCGATTATACTCCAGAAGTTAATTGGCCCAAATTTCATTCCACTTATCTATCATAGGGTAATCTCGGAAACCGATGTAAGAATCCCATTACACAACATGACTCAAAAATTTCAAGCATTGCGGGGTTCTTGACCGATGCAGAAGTTTGGAAATGATATACATATGCGTGGCGTTGCTTATTCAATTAGCCGATTTCCAAATCTTATCTCATTTCTGATCCTTCAAGGGAAGATATAAGATTTTTAATTGAATTTGGCCCCCCGAGATTTCTTTAAGGCTGATTCCGAGATGCTGTCAGCTCGGGAGTAGGATTGATGACCTTTTAGACTTGTATCACTCCGGAGGCAGAAAATTGAAAACGAATAGGATACTTGACTCGAGGTGGATAATTTCGTGGTAAGAGCTCAGGGTATTGCTTACCCTAAATCTATAATGCCTAAATTTGCTGCAAGGCATTCGAGAGCATCTAGTAAGCTTTGTTCTTCGAGTATTTTATTTTATTTTGTAAGGAGCGCTATTAGATGAACTACCATATTTCATACAAATTTAAAGAGAACAATACAAGTTAATTCTGTATTTAAAGAAGGGAATACTGTGAAGTAATGGCTAAAAGCCTTCAACAATAAATAACAAGAAAACTTCTGTTATACTGGTGAACTTTACGGCAGGATGTACAGCCCGGCACTCTTTCACCGGCGGTGAGAAATAAACATGATTGTATTCAGCTCTTGTGCAACCTCCCATCGGACGACGTTAGCTCAGAGAGCCCTTCCCACCTCCATCTAGAACTATAAAGTCCCCCTTCAGACCTCCTTGAGTCTTCAAAACGGCACAGGCATCCAGCTCAGTTGTAACCCCAATTCTAAAGACTTCCTATACACTCAATCACTTCACGTACCAACAACATGAACATGAATCCCTTCTCGCTCTTGCCCTAGTAGGGCTAGTAACTGCCTCTCCCCTCCAGGCTATTCCCGCCTCCCTTATGGAGCGGTCGAACGACCTTGCCAAACGCTCAAACGAAGGCGTCTATCTCGCCAACTGTGACGAATTTGAACCCGAAATCCTCTACTCCGAATTTGCTTACTATTCCAACGCCAAGTCCGGCTCCCAGAACCTCCAAAAACCCGGTTCCACAACTAGTGTGTCGAATAGGGGGTATATTTACTGGGAAGGCAAGAAGGTCTGTGGGAAATTTTCGGCTAGTGGTGAGACGTTTTGCTCGAACATCGAAAGTGGTGCGCAGAGCTACGTGAGTATTTCTTTCATACTGTGTAGTGGTCTGAGACGAGGTAATGGAAAGAGAGAGAAATCTTGACTAACACGGTTACGAGGATAGGCTACCGGTGCTTATGCGGGGTGGGACTATAATAACGAAGTCAACTTCAATTGCTATAAGGATAATGGAAGGACTCTGTATTCTGTTACAGGTATCGTTTGCGATGCAATCTATTATTGCTTTGATGTAAGTCGGCCGACATCCATCGGGGCCAAAGCTGATCCATATTCTAGGCCTAAGGGAATTTCACAGTTTGGGTACATAGCTTCTCGGCGAATGTCCTATTAGCCGCTTGGACCACTAGTTTGTTCTTGATTTCTGTCTGCTTGGTAGCTGTTTTCCGAGAGAAGACTTCTGGTTGAACTTGCTTCAGCTAGAGGGTCGACTTCCAGGAGAGGTGCACACAAATATTTTCTTTAATTTCTTAATTGTTGGAGCGGGCTCGATTTGAACGTCATGGGAAGTATGCAATGAAAGCTGGTTTGATATTCTTGCCCACTTCCTCGGAAGTAGTAGAATAAACTTAAACTCAAGGAAAAGTTCAACTTGCGCCTTGAGCCGCCGCATTTCACAATTTGATCAAGCATTCCAAATGCACTTGTGATTAAGAAGTAGAACTGCGTGGTGTGCACTGCCCGGCGTCCACGACTATGTATCAATCTATGATAAGCAATGAGTTGATCAATTCTTAACTAGAAGTATATCCCGTGAAAGGTAGATTTCCAGCATATCCCCGGATTTTGGCTCCTCCACCTCCGCCCGCCAGTTTGAAATGGATCTAGTCTTTAAATATGAGAAATTTCATGACGTGGTCCAATTGCAACGCACCCTCAATCCCAACTTCCAAAAGGCATGCAGCCTTGTGACATCTTCAGGGACGAAATGGTGATGTCTTTGTCCGTGATGAGGTCTTATTTGATTGGCTGTCCGAGTGAGACAAGATGGCGTGGGGGCTTGTTTCTGTGAGCTTTCTTCTGTCTGCGGGACAGCGGTAGTGGACCGACAAGTTAACCAGCCCTAAGAGAACCCATTTGGCTGGCTTCTAAGATAATCGGTTCTGCAATAATTGGCGTTTGACTCGGGCGCTTTCGAGAACCGATTAGTTGTGGTGGCCAAGTAACAGCTATTCGTGGTATAATTGATGGCACCGCGACTTTGATAACAGTGCCATATTGGGTAGTAGCATCCCGCCAGAAAATGCAGCTCTGACAGCTAGAAAAGACAAAAGAACTAGAGCATTGCCGCGGAGATCGAGAGCGAGATGGGGCTTCTGGAATGTATGTGTTTTTCTGCTCCTATCTTTTTGTGGGCCCTGCTCTGGCTGCTGCTCCGTTTTGCGCCTGGTCAGAGATAACAGCAGCAGGGAGCGAGGCTTCCGCAAACCTTGTTCAATCCGCACCATGGCAGCGCCAGAGAACGTCAACCCTAAGGAACACGCACAGCGAGAGATCCGGCGGATATATCATTGATCCTAATCCAAAAACACCATTGGCCGGTGTGATGGCCAATGTCGGGCCCGAGATTTCTCAGCCACGGCCCTGATAAGACTTCTGGTGGTTCCAGACGTCTCCCATCAGCGAGCGGTATCCGGGAACCATACTTTCATTATATGATCTGCGTAGAAGTGGTTATAAAAAAGTATTCAGTGGCATTCTCCCCGGCTGCGTTCTTGAAACTCCGTGTGGGAAACGCCCTGTGGATCTTGCTTTTTGCGGCGGCGTAGACAAGCAATTACTTTCCAAGACATCCCGAAGTCAAGCTTTCTTGGACACGGTACCTCCCTTTGGTTTCTCTACCACTATCAATTCTCAGATGATTCACTCTCTATCTATCTTTATATCCTCTTCTACGTCCTCTTACACAAAACAGGGGATCTACACTAAATCACGAGAATCGGTCTCCCTCTTTCTCGAACAGCTTCGAACTCACATTCTGGCTCGGGGATAATCTTTCAAAGATCAGATCTCCGCGCTCAAATCCAAGGTCTGAGACTGCCCACCATCTATCCTTATCAAAGGGTGGCTTGACACTAGCTCCCCCCATATCTCGACCCAGCTTGGCATCGCCCAATTCTAGGGTTTCTGGCTTACAGCAAGAGGTGATTCGTCCCTTTGAAGATCTGCGGCAGGGGATTACCCGCGGATTTGGTCTTTTAGTTCAACAAGGGCTTTTTGGGTGAGCCTCCCGGAGATGTCTCGCCTGCAGATTGATGTCGCTAATCTAGAGTTTATAAGAATCGTTGAGTCGAGGGAATTTTGATACTGCACTCATCTAGCTAACAAGCATCTCAATCTCCCGTCTTCCCTTCGACTATCTCTCAGACTATATCAAAGTCAAATAGTCAAAGAATCAAACAGCGTTGCTGAAGCCGTTCACATGATGGCCTTCAGAATCCAGACCCTCTGGCAGGCACCAGAGATCAACCCAGTCAACGGAAAGGCGACGTCTATCCCAATCCTCAATCCCTTCAACAAATATGGACGAGTTTTCTTCTTTTCTTGGTTTGGCTTCAGTAAGTTTTTTATGCTCGAGAATTTAGGAGCTTCCCTGACGATCTCCAAGTGATGGCTTTCCTGGCATGGTATGCCTTCCCACCACTATTGTCGATCACTATCAAAAAAGATCTCCATCTGAGTCAACACGAAATCGCGAATTCTAATATCATTGCCCTTACCGCAACGTGAGTAGCTTGCATCACCAAGTCGGGGATGATCGCTAAACTTTATAGTCTCTTAGTTCGTCTGGTAGCCGGTCCAGCCTGTGATCGCTTTGGTCCTCGAGTTACATTTGCTGCCTGTCTTCTGTTGGGCGCCATTCCCAGTGTCCTGGCCGGAACTATTCATAATGCGGCTGGCCTCTATGTCATCCGTTTCTTCGTTGGAATCCTCGGTGGCTCCTTTGTGCCTTGTCAAGTGTGGTCAACTGGCTTTTTCGACAAGAATGTTGTTGGAACAGGTAACTCTTTGACGGCTGGATTCGGTAATGCTGGCGGTGGAATTACATATTTCGTTATGCCTGCCATCTTCGACTCTCTTGTCAGCCAACAGCACCTCAAATCCCACGTCGCTTGGAGAGTATCCTTCATCGTTCCATTCATTATCATAACAGCCACGGCTATTGCATTATTCGTTTTATGCCCCGACACACCTACAGGAAAATGGTCTGAACGCCAGATGGCTGTTCAGCATAACCTCCAGGCCCACGGTGTTCACACCACTGGAGATATTGTTGCTGTTCCAGGCTCTATCACTGATCGCCAACAACATACCGGCGTTGCTACACCCTTGGGATCCGAGAAGCGTATGGATGAAGAAGCTGACCTCGCAAAAGCCAAGCATGGCTCCTTCAGCAACGAAGTCAACATGAGCGAACAACAGATGATTACCACAGCAAGGGGCGAAGTTATCGTCAAGCCATCATTCAAGGAAGCCATGAAAGTTATCCTCACACCTCAGACTGCCGTCGTGAGCTTTGCCTACTTCTGTTCTTTCGGTGCCGAATTAGCCATCAACTCAATTCTCGGCGCATACTACCTTAAGAATTTCCCTAAGCTAGGACAAACTGGCACAGGACGATGGGCTGCTATGTTCGGTCTTCTGAACGTTGTTTTCCGTCCCATGGGTGGCATGGCCGCAGATCTTCTCTACCACAAAACCGGCAGCGTCTGGTCCAAGAAAGCCCTTCTTCATACCCTTGCTATCATCACTGGAGCTTTCCAAATCGCGATCGGTCTTCTCAACTCTCATAACCATAATACTATGTTCGGATTGATCGCTGGTATGGCTTTGTTCCTCGAGGCTGGAAATGGTGCAAACTTTGCTCTCGTACCACACGTCCACCCCTTCGCAAATGGAATCATCTCTGGTGTCACTGGAGCTTGCGGAAATCTTGGGGGTATTGTTTTCGCTATTATCTTCAGGTATCTTAACACAGACTATGAAAAGACTTTCTGGATAATTGGGGTCATGACTATTGCCATTAACTTGTGTCTTTCTTGGATTAAGCCTATCCCCGCTGGACAAATCGGTGGAAGATAGAAATATTTCTTTTATTTTCTTATTTCGAATCTTAATTTAGAAATATAAAATAGGATACACCTGTTTTAGTAAGGGCAGCCTGTATATTGTTTTTAAAGGGATGTTTTCACGATACCAAATATATATAAATAACTTGAACAACGAATAATGTCAATATGGTTCTTATGGCTTGCTTAACTATTCCCTCGACTTACCACAGATGTGATTATCGTTTCCCCTTTTACCTCATACTTGACGTGTTAAAATATTTTTTGCGGCCCCACCACTTGATGATAAAGGTCAGTTTATCCCGCATAATGTATAGCAAATCAAATCACTTGAATTCTCTCCTTCCTTTGCGCCTTCACAGCCTTCCTCACCCCAGTGTATTTCAAACAACCCCACACTAGACAACGAACCCCTCCCACTCCCAACTTTATCTCGATAAATGAAGGTCAGAACTGTCCGCGAGATAGTAAAGCAGTGTAAAATCCTAGATTTTCTTATATCTAATAAGATACTTACTAAAATAGTAAGTTAAGAAATTGAACTTAGGTGCGTTTTGTAAAGACTAGCTATTCTTTATCAACACTACTTTATTTCCTCCTTTTTATTTTAACTCTATTGAATACGTTGATAAGGTCTGACCAATCGTGTCCACTATAATCGTTGCAACGATATAGTGAGTTCGATGGATTCGCAAGGTTTTGAATCGCAAGTATGGATTTCTTATTAGTTTTTGGGCTCGCCGAGGAATTGGGAAGTTGCCATAATAACGAATTAGTCTCTCCCTTGGAATAATAGTAGAAGTAATACAAAGGATTCGAATAGCTTTATATATTCATGAACAAGAAGAATATTGTTCATATTATTGAATCGCTCTTCGGCCTGCTTAATTCTCATTTATTATTCCTAGTGACCCTACTGATATTCTATGCTAGCTAAGTATTAATAGCACTTCTAAAATACTTTCTAAGCTTATAAAGGAGTTATGATAACGCGGGATCAAGGACCTGAGACTTTTTAAGGAAGAATAATCTTCCTTCCCTCTCGGTTTTTGGTTTATTTATTTGAAATGGAATTTTGTATATGAATGCTAGCCTAGCACGTCCCCATACGCCAGGCAGGAGGGCCTTGAGGATGTTTGATTATACCAATTGGTTAAACAGATTTGTGGACCCGGAACATTCATGAACTTGTTGCAACATAACTCACCGCTAAAATTTTTCCAACACTTCTAGATTAAGACTTCAGCTCTTGAACCGCAGCTCGCGCCTCAAATCCCTATATAGATAATACTAGGCATTAGTGTAAGCAAAGCTAGTAGAGTTCAGCCGACTGCAAACTACGCCTTCTGTAAGGATGGAGAGGATTTTTTCGGCTTCTAGAAGCGTAAGGAAAGAGTGCAAGATTCTCGAGATGTGAAGATATTTGGGCATTAATCCCAGATTGGACGAGCGTAACAAAAGACGTGAAGAATCCACCAATGTAAGGAGGTATTTTCTCGATTTTGAGGGAAGTTTGGTAGGTGGAGGAATCAATATTATGATTTCAAAAATAATTAAGTGTGCAAGCTGTGAGGATGGATTCCTCAAGCCTATATTTTGTCAGCCAGACTCTCGTCGTAAAGAGAAAGCCCTTTTTTTGTCAAATAGTAGATTCATACCTAAAATAGATAGCCTGATAAATGCGCAAGCTAAAAGTTTTTCTTGTCTAGAATATGGCTTAGTTAAGTGTTACTATCAATTCCACACGCCTCACCGCATCGCATGCAGTATACTTTGAAAAATTATGGTATTGACCGAGCAAGGGCTGGAAAAAGAGAAAAGTTGGGCTCACGATGCCTTGCGTAACTTGACGTATTTTAGAGTTTTCACTCCTTCCATTAAGCTTTCAGCAATCAGCCAAGTCTTCCCAGCTACAAATCTTGTAGGGACTTAAGAACTCCCCTTTTTCTTCTAGATGCATATTCCCAACCCTACTCGGATCCTCTATGACTACTCAGCCTGTCAGAAATACTGGCGAAAGGAGGATGTGAAAATAAGGTAAGTATTCGGAGGGTTTTGACTTCAATATTGCTGATGCTGGTCGCTGACTTGTTCTCGGGTGGCCAAGCAAGCAACCATTACCCATTAGCCAGGAACCGAGGCCAAACAGCCCAATCAATTTGGAACCCTGACGCCGCCGCTGACGGCGGTTAGCCCATTTTATGCTCCGCCATCTGGTTCAGCTTCCTGATCAAAGCCCACAATGATGGCTGACATCTGCAACGCGAGTCTGTGTTGTGTGCGCGAAGTACTCTTAGCTGTGCGACATGACAGCAAAAAAGCATTTTGATGTTTCGGCACGCCACCGAGATCATTACGCACGCACAAGTTTGGACTGGAGCCCTGCAAAATTACCGAGCCCCTAGGAGATTAAGCCTAATTTCGACCCCAATCACAACCGACACTTGCGAGTTTTTGGGCCAGTTACCATGGACCTCACTTGAAAACAGTTCTCCAGTATTTCTGTGTAGAGCCAATAAAGAGGAGAGTTTGGACTTTAAAGTTGCACAAGTGCGCATACAGACACCCGCCATACCAGAACGATATTAAACGCCCCACTAATTATAAACATTAAGACCGGCGTCTACCTTGTCATTGGAGGAAATCTCCCATTGCGATCACAGAGATATTCGCCGTAGGTCGGAGATGGGCTTCTTGCGTGCGAATTATGTCAGATTTTACACAGACTTGTGTAAATCGTCTTCATCATCCCTCCCCTCAGCCCTGCCTCCCTCGCTTCGTTCCAGCCCCTGGCCGTCTCATTTCCCCCCTCAGGGGCAGCCAACCTTGCATGGCCCAAGTTCTTCTCCACGGCCTGCGCCGCCCTGCTCCAAATATATTCAATGCCTGCAAGTTCTCGGCTTAAGCCCAACAGGGACAAGCTGTCGCGTTTGGGCGTCGAAATGGCCCTCCTTTATTACTATCCCCAGCTCCCCATCCTCTCGCGTCTCTTTACGTTGCCTTCTTAAAGTCGTCCATTGTCAACATTTTCGTATCTTTGATACCCCACACTCATTCAGATCTCGTATATCTTCAACATGCGCTCTTCGTTCTTCTCTGCTGCCTTCTTGGCATTTGCGTCGATTGTTTCTGCTCAAACTGATGGTTTCGACGTGCTCACTGTCCCAACACAGGACCAGACCATTGCGGCTGGAAAGACCTTGGATATCACTTGGACACCAAGCGCAGGCTATACCGGACAGGTCACCATTACACTCCTCCAAGGAGCTACCACCTCATCCCTCTCCCTCGGCGATGTCATCACGAGTTCGTGCTCATATTGCGCGTTACAACTGAGCCAACTGCTAACAATATGCAGCAATCGCAAGCACCGCTGGTACTTATAGCTGGGTCATTCCCACCACTCTTACATACTACGCCACCTATGGATTCAAGCTCACGAATGATTCCGACACCACTGGGACCATCTTCCAGTACAGTTTTCCATTCCACATTACTGGTCTTGACACTTCCGCCAGCGGAGCGACAGTCACCCCGACAACCCTTACTCTCCACCTCTCTACTGGAACAGCCTATGCAACCCCAACCCCAACCAGTTCTTTCTCCTCGGTGATCACCCCAAGTGCTTTAACCAACACTTCCACTATTGCATCGTCCACGACAGCTTTCAACACCACTACCAGTGCTGTTCTCACTTCCACCGCTGCCGCGACTAACAATCTCACACTTTCCACCACCATCACAGCCTCCGCTTCGAAGACTAGCTCAAGCGCATCGACGACAGCAACAACAACCAATGCTCCCCCAGCCCAAACCACCAGTGCTGCAGTTGCCAACATTGCACGAGGCAGCGTAGCAGTTCTCGGCGGATTGGTTCTCGCATTCGCTTTATAGGTTAATTAATGGGGGGTCAGGTTTGATGTAATAATGTTGGGTCTAATGCATATATGTACTGTTTTTGGGGTCGGGAAAAACCAAGCATAGCGGCGTTGGTGATTTTACCCATTCTGTTCCGTTCTCAATACCCGGAATTATTTAGTCCGTTGGATTTTATGCTTTGTACGTTCTTGGAATGGGAGGTAGTCGGGTAGAACGATTGAATGGTTTTGATTGATGATTTTACATTTACTATTCTGCTTGCTTTGTCGCTCGTGCTATTCTGTTTCCGCTGCTCGCCACTACTTCTCATTTTTGCCTAGTGTTTCTTGGATTGTTCCACCAATGCTGCCGTTCGCGTTGAAGTTCTTTCTGCGAGGGAAATTTGTCAACAACATATTCTACAATCAATCAATTTTTTACTCTCTCGCCACCCGACACATCGGGGAGCTGGTCAAATAATGTTAGGAGCTCCCTCCTAATTCCCTTGCAAATGGCTCATCCATACGTCGGTCCTTAGATAATTCCACGAACGCAATTAAAGACTTACCCAATAGCTCCATCCTTTGACAATGGTCCTCCAATCTTATCTGCCGTTCCTCCAATTGCTCCATCTGCTTTGAACATGCTTCCTACGACACCATCTTTGTTGAATGCCGACGTCCCTGTGCCTTGAGTTTTCTCGCCCAGAGGTGTCTATGAAAATTCAGTGATTATCCATCAGATGGAAAATATAGAGAGGCAAACTGCCTGGTGAGAAGCTTCATGGATGCCATCAGATCCCTCGGTGTTTCTGATAGCACTATTGGCTCCAGCGTCAAAGGTCTTTGCTGTTGTATCACCGTCCATGTTGAGTCAAGAATTTGTTTGGAAAGTACAGGATAAAGTAATACGTCTGTGTTTGAGGGAAGGTTAATAGGATCATTTTAGATTGGAGCGAGGAGGTCTATATTCTATTCTAAGGAACAAGCCGATGAAGCTAGGCAGTTGGCCACTTCCTTATTGTCAAGTATGTCATCACTCTGCATCTTTGCAGGGATTGAAGATTAAGTATGGTTGCTACCTGTAGGAAAGAACTAAAACCTTGGACCATTGCTTACCTTACACCTACAGGTATTTAAGGAGATCTCAGTATTCGTAGCTTAATTTGAGGGGGGGATTAATAGTTATCATAGCCGTGTTTATATCGTACACAATATTTAATACCATACTTCCTTTAACAAAATAAATCACTTCAACAATCTCCTGGATTTCAGTGACATATATAACAAGCAATAATCAAAGCTCTCAACTTCCCGAGTTTGATTGGGTAGGTTATGAGTTGGTGGAGAATGTTGGTCCCTGATGACGATGTGGCAACCGAAAGTGGCAAAAACATGTGAGAGCATATGACAGCGAATAAGATCTTAGACCCTTCATAAACGGACGAAAGTAAGCCAGAAGTAGCAGTCAGATGACCCTTAATTACTGAGGGAATTTTTGTTGCACGTCGCAAATATTGTCCCAGTATTCTGGTGAGCCGTTGTGGAGTCGAAACGGAGCTAATTTGATCTCTGGACGAACGCATAATGAGGGTCCCATACAAAATTTTGGATCTCTCTTGATGTAATATAAGGGGTGCGGTTAGCATGAGAGTTTACTTTGTGCTGTACCTTCGTACATCAAATCAGAGTGAAAGAGACTTGAGACTCGACTAAATCTTAATACTCGTGCTCAAGGGGATTATTATTTAATCTGTATTTATTACAAATCGCACTCGGGACCCTCAAGTATGGAGGTTGAAATGAAAGCTCTGATGAAACAAGTAAATAAACATCAGATGAACATCTTTTGTTTGAAGTCCTGGTCAAGGTTGAGTAATTCGAAACACGGGTAGCGTAGAGAGAAGACAACCACAGTCCTTTGTTCGTGTCAGAATTTTTGCCTTCGAAGCTTGAGATTAGTGAATAATAGCTAGAGAGCCAGTACCTCGGCTTCGAGACCTATTTTATGCATCTCTAGAAAGCGGATTATTACGAGGACTATCTTGGTACGTTTCCAAGCAGTGTCGTGTCAATTGAATATGTTTCATACCCGGAGTGGAAGTACCAAGTACCTTGAACTGCATACGAATCGAATATCAAGATATTCTAGATCAAAAGCGGTAACATCATTGGCCTCCAAATTGAAAGGCAGAAGCTGACATTCTCTCACTTGATGGTGCATCTTGAAACCGTTGGGGAACAGTGCCGGGAACATCACTTCGCCGGTATTAGAATTACCCCACATTGGGGCATCATATTCTCATGCTTCCTGCTCACACTTAACCACAATTGTTCTAATAACTATACGGTCCAGTATAATATTTTCGGTTATTCCAGAGGCTCTTAAAACTTCAAACTGGCCCTAAATTCTATCGCAGCGCGTGTCGTAAATGGCACCAATCGCAACGAACGTATTCAACGACTCTGAGTGCAATCCAAAAATTGGATCGTTATTAGGAAAGACAGTTTCAGGAAAGAAATTGAGAATTCGCTCATATCCAAAATTTGAGAGCTTAGACTGTATCGTGAACAACATCTCGCTGCAGCATTTAGAGTGTATGTTTTCTTATCATGACCATTTAATGTTGCTAACCATCTGCAAAGATTCGCCGAACGGGGGTTTGATGAAGGTGTTTCTAGCCACATGTAAACACGACCTTAAGTTAGTAGAAGTCTAATAAGTTTTATAGATCAGTGAGAGATCCGACTCTCACCGACCACTTTTGACTCAACCCACCGTCCCAACACTTCTCTCAAATCTGCGTATCAGATCTCATACTTGTAAATGAGGATGGAGATGTAGTGATAGGAGACGAACTGATCAATGCTGCAGCATTTCCCACCCACTCAGAAAGTATTAAATATTCCATCTCCAAGTGTATGACCGTCGAACTAATCGTCTTGTAGTTCATAAAGCTCGCTCAGATGTCTACGCTGCTTGCCACGCTCATTCTGTTTATGGTAAGGCCTGATCCGTTTTTGGTCGAAAGTTAGATATGATCACTCAAGATTCTCTCCGCTTCTACAATGACCATGCGGTATACGATAACTTCTCTAAAGTCGTCCTCGATCATGAGGAGGGGGAGCAATTCCCCAATGCTCTTTGAAATGGCAAAGCAGCAATCTTGCAAAATCATGGCCTTTTGGCAGTCGGAAAGAGCATCGATGAAGCAACACTCTGGTTTATGAGCTTGGATAAGACTTGTCATGCGCAGTTGCTTGTCGATGCGGCCAGTGCTGGAAGTGGATATGAAAAAAGATTATTGGAAAAGAGGAAGCTGGCTCAACATATCAGCTGGTTGGGGGATTAGAGAAGGGGTGGTTGGTATTTCAGGGATACTACGATGAGATTCTGCTAAAGACAAATGGAAGCTTTTTGAAGCAGTGGATGCTCCTAGCTCAAGAGGGTAAACTTGTCAGGCCTGCTAAAAGATTTTACTAGTAAAGCTATGATTGCTAAGATACACCAAAATTCAACCAGATTCAATATCTGAACTTATCTACCACTTGAGAAAACGCCCACTAAACGAATAAGTGCACTTGCCTCGTAAAAGGGGACTCTTCTATCTACTTACAAGCCTGTATACCATAATCATTTACAAAAACATCTTTTTTCCGAAAGAATAAATATAACAAATATATCACCAAGTAGGCTTTAAATAATCGAAATTCTAGAGTTATTTTATTTTAAAAGGGTGTATTGATGAGATTTGCGACTATGGGGTTGATAATTTACGAATGGTCGTTATAACTATGTTAAAAGATAAGAGCTCCTCGATACTCTCGTATAGAGTTTCTAAGTCTGAGTTCCAGGTAAGGTGCATCCACTCTACTCGCACCATACAAAAGTTTAGTGCAACCATTCATTGAAACAATTTACCACACTCCTCTTCGCCTTCTCCAAGCCCACCCTCTGTTTCTCATCCTCACTATCACCCTTTACAGAAAACCCATGAGCCAACCCAGAATACCAATCCAGGCGATAATCAACACCTTTCCCTGGTAGCACCTCATTACAATGATCCCTCAATTCTTTTGTAAAAACCGGATCGAATTCAGGTGCGATAATCAAAGTTGGTACTTTCACTCCATCAATCTCCTTCTTTTCAAGTAGGCTTGGATGCGCTACAGCCATACAGTCGAAAAGATTCTCCTCGCTTGCAAGACGGAAGCATGCCCATCCACCCCAGCAGTATCCTACTACACCGATTTTCGAATACTGAGTTTTTAGAATGCTAGCACATGAGAGAATCTCAGGATAACGAATTTCTTTGCTATGGCGGGAATTGAAGGAAGGAAGGTCGAGGAGTTTCATCTTGGAAGGAGAGAGGAATGCCTCGGTGAGAGTGTCATGAGGAATAATCTCTCCATCATAACTGTTTTTTTTTTAGGATTTCTTTTTAAGTTCAGGCCAGTAATTAGCATTGGGACTTACAAGTCGGGAACGTAACAAGTGCAATTTGCTTCTTGAGCAAAATGATCTGCTAGAAGGCGGAGGTTGGTAAAAGTCCAACCGAACAAATCATGCACCAGAAGGACAGCGACATCTTTATTGTCGCCTGGAATGTAGGCTTTATTATTTCCCAATATTCCTTCGCGGCCAATGGGTTGACCGTCCCATTTGAAGCCAGTTTTGCAGCAGTCATCAAACATCTTGAGATAGGAGTGAACAGTGAGTGAGAGGACCCTAAGCTACATGCTATGGCAAAAACTAAGCCTTTGAACGACCTCTTGATGCCTCACAAATATGGCTACTCTAACCCCATAAATTGTGGGAGTGTATATGAGTCATTCCTCTAATATTTCAACTTACAAATGATACTTGATAGGCTGGTCTAATTTGTCAGCTCCTACACCCGGCTCTTGGTCATGCCACTTCACTCCACAGCCATGCGGCACATATTTGTCGATACAGGTAAGAATGCGAGGACAAGGCGTCTACTCTATGCACGAGGGGGAAAGGAGTCTTCTCTATCGCCGTACGAATTCAAGAGACCTCCGACACAGCCGAGGGGAAAGAAGAAAGCATGTGGGATCTCCATGTCTCTGAGAACTTCCCAAAGCGTGGTGAATAAGTTTTATTTACATACAAAGTTGGGTTGCCACATTCACAAAGTCTCATATAATAGGAAACTTTGTCATATCCGTCATTTTTAAGTTCTCCATAGCAGCGCCATACATCAAGCCATGAACGTCTATATTCACGAGGGAATTCGTCAGCAAAATTCCATCTCCGAATTTCGTATATTTCAACCCCAAGGGAAAAGATCCACTTACATGCATCGCTCACAAGCAAATATCGATCGCGATCCCCAACTCGTCTCAAAATAAGTGGTACACCCCCTCCACACATGACCACAACCAAATCACCTGGGAGAACGCCTCCAAACTCTCTTGCAGGTGGTGGACAGACACCAATATATCCCTTCTCCGTAACAATCAACTTATAATTTGAAGTGAATGTAAGATGAGGTGTCGCCTCTCCCAGCTGTTCTCTCTCATACAGACTATAAGCTAGTAAAGAAGGATATGTAGCCATCTGTGCAAATTCCTCTGTTTCTTTCAATTTATACTTGCTTAATTCGCCATCTTTGAGATAATGAACGATTGTAGGTTGGAGTGTTCCATCTTCAGATTTCTTACTAGTATCAACTACTACGTTAAATTCGTCGTTCCGAAGTAAGAGAAAATCTCCATCAGTCTCTATATCATCTCCGAGCTGATGGGAGTCTGGTGAAGAAAATGGCGCGTGGAGGATATGCATGAACGCATCGAATTTGGTACCACCACCGATGTAAAGTTTACTCTTTGGCATGATTGAAGTGACAGCATCCTCCCATTTCGAAAACCCGTCGTGCCAGGCAGAGTATTCGTCTCTCTCAACCTCAGGTTGAGAAGAGCTCTGAGATATTTTCGGATCAGAAGATGAAGGATCCCTTTTTCTGGTTTTCACATGCCCTGGGAGGACTTTTGAGACGACGTCAACTATCCTACCTTTCAAGAAGAGTATTGTTCCGTCCTTAGAAAACTTGGGATGGGTATCAATTAATCCTCCACATGCCTGGAAATCAGGAACAGACATCCAATCATGTCTTAATTTCTTCGCGCCGATGCCTTCTCTATGCCTTCCCCAAAAAGGAGCCCATGATGGCAATATGCCTATTTCTTGGTTTGGTTTTCGAAGGTTCAACTCATAATCAGCCCATGGCGCTGCAGTCTCCATCACACCACCACATAACGACAATAGAACTAGATCTTGATCACGTTTTATTATCGACCTTGCAGCAGAAGCCCATACTTCAATAATCGATTTTGAATAATCGGGTATGATGGTTTTAGGTGCTCCTTCAGCAATTCCAAGGGAAGCATAGATGATATCGCGAGGATCAGATGCTTCTCGATTCCCTAAAGCTTCAAGAGTGTATAAGAATTCATTGGGTATTGGTTGGCAGGTCTCGGGTAAATGACGACGTCTACGTGCTTGACGAATGATGGAGAGATTGTGATGAAGGCCGTATGGCTGGCCTATTACACCAAATTTGAGAAGTCCATCCATAGATAGAAGGGCGATGGCTAAGACCCCACCCCACAAAGCCTCAAACTTGATACTGCTCATTCCTCGGTGGAGGTAGAGGTTAGCAGGGATTGTTGCTTCTTGGTATATCCAAACCCGACTCCACCAATCATTGTTTAAAATAGCCGCAAGTGAACTCTTGAATGATGGTGAATGAATTCCACTCATAATAGCGCGGAAATGACTTGTACTTTCATCTTCCTTGTCGTTAATGTTGACTTCTTGGTCTGAAGTCAACTCAATCCAAGTCTTGAAAGCTGACAAATCAAATTCATCCGAACCCAACATATTTAAAAATTTCAAGCACTCCACCTCTTCTTCACTTTCACCAAGCCACGCGATGACGCCCTGGGCAGCTGCATATATATCTGCCATCATACGAACTTGACTACTTCGGTCCAGTACGTCTGATTGATCAATACAAATGGCATCAACCCAGAAATACTGGCTATCGCCTCGATCCCGTAGACAGCGAAGAGCAGCAGCGAGTGTTTTAGTGATGATGAAACGTTGTTGGTTGATGGTAATTGTCTCGACGAGATTCTCAAAGCCTTCAATGTAGGATGTTTTCTTCGAAGAGTTGTTGACAATAGGAAAGTTCTCAGCAGCATCCTCTGGAGTGAATGTCACTTGATGAAGCATCATACCCTTCGTTCCACCCCATGTGTATGAGAGAGCCTTGAATATTGGAAAATCTAGGACGTGTGAGCGTGATTTTATTGACCCTTGAGTAGTTAAGAGTAGTGATTGTCTTACTTCACTCAAGACTTATAAGGCGAGAGAAATTTATGTGTGAGGAGATCATGAAGATGTTGAAAGCTTACTATTCAGGTCCGAGATGATCAAATTACACTCAATCTGATCCGCCCCATCCAATCGAATAAATTCAAGCAGTCTGATTTGTGTTGTCTTTCTATTCACAGTTGGATATTTGAAACCGTTATTCCTGTTCAGGAGAGGAGCAATCCCACCAAGTAGATCATAAAGAAGCACAGCTCCAGAAACCGCTCCCCTACATATCTCAGAATCGAGTCTTGCGAAATAACACCCATCAATTGGATCGAAGCGGTTGATACAGATATTTCGATCAAATACTAGCCGCTCTTCTGTCTCATGTTGGATTGCCTGTAATCCCTTGCGAGTACCATCCTCCACCGCGTATAGGTGACCATTAATTTCCACGTTATACTGGTAAGTGCGTCCTCTGCCATTCCTTGGGATAGCAGGTCCTGCAACTTGAAATAATTGATATTGTGATCGGGAAGGATCATTGAGCGATAAATTTTGAAATTTGCACTGGAGTGTATCTGTCTTGACTCCATGAGAGGGTGGTAGAACTAGTACTCTTATCTCCTTTGATTCAGATGCACTGTTTAACGCGGTGTAGTACTTTTCTGTGCGTGAATCCCGGTTTGGAAGAACCACGAATAAGTCCATCCACTCCTTCATGGGCTTTCCATAACCATCTGTGCTTTGCCAGAAAGCAATGGAGGCTGCCGACGCTTTATCAATTTCTATCTGCATGCGGGCAATCTGCTTTGCGTCTCGTTGAAGGCTTTCCACAAGCACATAAGCTGATACACGTCAGTATTTATATGAAAGAGATGGATACGAGACGATGTTGTAACGGCTAATATTACAGAAATGCTTACAAGGAAGGTCATTTTTTCGAAGCCTGCGTAATGCTGCTTCCGTTGTTCTAGCAACTAAAGTTTCTGTTCCATTCACCATAACAATGCTCTCTGTGTCGGCGCCATGATATTCCATTTCATCTAATCTCGTATATTCTGGCGGATCGTCCATTGGGACGGTTAGTGTATTAAGCTCTACAGGATCTGTCGGTAAAATTGCCGGAGATAGAATTGCCATTGTAATGGCGCCTTCGTCAAGCTCATTGCTTGATTTGAATCTTTGCCAGTGCCTCGGTAGGACTATGTGGAAGGATTCCATGAATTGCACCACTGGAATCCCAGCACTCTTCTTTGACCAGAATGCAACATAATGGGCTTCTTCTAATAACGCGGAGTTCAAAACTTGTTTCTCAGAAGCGTCAAACTCCTCTGCATCAATTAATTTGATGTATCTGGTTGTGTTTCTGTATCGTAATTTCTTCAACGCTAAAACAAGCAGGCTTGGGGGTGTATCTTCCTCTTCGCTTATAAGCCCCTCCAGATTTACTGTATCTGTTTCGACGCCCTGGACACGTAATATCGTGAATGGCGGTAATGAATCAATATTATGAGCGGTAACGGAAGCACTGAGTTGTGAGAGGCAAGAGTTGCCGTAGGGTTCGACGGAAACGAGTTTGACCTCACCATGAGCTTGAAAATCGGCCATCTTTTGGGTTCGACCTCTAGATTCACGCAAGATGGAGATGGATATTATCGACAGAGGAAACAAGTTCTCTCTACAGCGGAGTCGTCTGGGCCAGCCTTTGTAAACCATGGAGGGCGCTGGCGCCTGAATCTGCAGCATGAATCTGCAGCAAGCCGCAGCAAAAGTTGGGTGGGGCTCTGCGGCGCAAGATGCGATGTACTCACTGCTCCTCACTAGCTGCCACCTAGGTCTGAACAATACACCGAGTAGGCACTCATACGTTGCCACAATTAGTTAATGCGAGAGATTAGGTCAATATCTTGCTCCAGCCGTTAGGCAATAGGCAAACTTTTGCTTGACCGCTTCGGATAGGCAATCCTACAGTGATATTTCTTTCCGCCGTTGTCCTATTGCTGGCGAGGTCTCGCGCAGAGGCATAAGCCAACCTTGTTGAAGCCCAACTGGCAAGGGATCAGGTTGCAATCGGTAGATCAGTTCGTCAGTCACGGGATTCCAGCACTGACCCGTGAACTGCTGGCTGATAATAGGTATTGCTGGCGGCGCCGCAGTGGTTCCTCTGCTTTGCAGCCCGTATATTCTCCAGTGCGGTCTGGGGCTGAGTGTACTTCCTTGCGCCACCAACAACAGCCCACCCCGTCAACAGAGCCAGTACAAGGTAGACAAGGTAGGCAGCTATGCACAAGATGATGACTTTAAAAGGCATTTTTGCCCGTTCCATTCTTTCCCCTCGGAAGTCACACCTCTCTTTCCGTTTTCACTCGTCTCTACCATCCCGTGGTCATTTTTCAAAAACCATCATGACAAACGCAATCGTCGACAGTGATTCTCAAGTAGCAGGCTCAAAGGCCAATGTCTTTGATGGCACTGCTGCCAAGTATGTCCCAGCCGAACCCTTTGCAAACGGAACGGAGACACAGCCCACCCTCAGCGAGCCAACCAAACTTTCCAAAAAGGTTATCATCGAAGAGGAAGATGGCGAAGAAGATGACGAGGAAGAGTATGGCGAAGAAGAAGAAGATGGCGAAGAAGAAGAAGCTTCGGACGACGAAAATGGCCAAGATACTCTTCTCGACGCTATGGGTCTCGACGGTATGGAAAAGGAGGTTAAGCTCCTCTACCTCGGAAAGGAAGGTGTCGATAGAGAAGAACACGAATGGGTTGATCGAATGCCAATGGCTAGGAGTAAGTTTTTGTGAGAAGTTAGATTATTTTATTATCTGAATTTTAACACGCGGTAGGCATGAAAGCTGCTGAAATGAGTGCTAAGCAACGAGAACGTGCCAAATTCGCTGTTCTTGTTAGAATGGAGCTCTGTTCAAAAGCCAGGTTCACAGGGGACAACCCAGTGCAGATTCACAGTTTGATTGTTCAAAGTCCATTGATCAGAGCAACACTCAATAAAGTCTTCAAAGGCCATGCCGACTTTAAGGCTGCTGAGGATCAACCACAGTTTTTAAAGCCACTCAAACCTTTCGTGCATCGATGGAATCAACTTCAAGAAGCAGCGAAGACTGAAAAGGATCCCGAAACAAAAGAACACCTGAATCTATTAATTGACGCAATTAGCCCAGACCTGACCGGAACACTCTCAGCTCGAGACCTATGCATTCAACGAGACTCCATCACTTTCAACGAATTATGGATGATCTTTGAACCTGGAAAACTCGTCGTTGCTACAAAAGATAAAACCGAATGCGCATACAAACTCATTAATGCAGAAATAGTTGTAAATAAGAGAGGTACGTGGTTCGTACTTGAATGTATCTGTACCGACTGGGATGGAGAGAATTTCGGGAAAGCTTCGGAGACTCTTACTATTCCGCTCTTCAATGGCTCAGCCAAAATCTCTGGACTGGCGGCAGTGCCCTTGGAAGTCCATCGAAACCGTGAAAACCTGACCAAGATGTTGAAGCGCCGAGGGGAAAGATTTCAAGAACTATCTATGGTTAAGTGTATGGTATATCGTGGTACTGCTATTGACCACAGTGACCCTCTTGGGCCAAAGAAAATTTTCGTAAGGATGTCTTATTCTAGGTGGCAGAGTATTTGGACTGACGTGTTTAGGTTGATGGAAGAATTGTCCTTGATGCTGATAGCTATATTCGATTTAATCCTGGTCAAGATGTGATAATTAAGCCCCTCAAAAAGTCTTCAGAAAGTTACGAAGAACGTGATTATTGGAGCCGTTACTTCAGCCCCCAGGGATTTTCTCAATTCGAAAAGAAAGATGCTGTTAAACGAGATGTTCTCACACCTGACCAAGTATTGACCTGTCGACACTTGGTAAGGGGGTTCTCTTTGAAGCTGAAGATGTGGCGTAAGTTCAACATGATCCCAGATCAGGTAGCGATGCTAACTATCACTGTAGTTGACTTCCAAATCGAAGGCATCAACGACGTTGTCTGGAATGATACAGCTTTTGATCGGCTCATTCTTCCAGGAGACCACAAATATCTGCTTCTCGCTTTCGCGAAAGGCCAGCGAGATTCGGATGACGAGTTCGATGATATCATCAAGGGTAAAGGCAAGGGATTGATAATTCAACTCGATGGTCCTCCAGGTGTTGGAAAGACTTTGACTGCTGAAGCTGGTGAGCACTATTTTCTACCATAAGTAAGACTTACCAACAAAATGCAGTTGCCGAGACCATGCATGTTCCACTATACACTATTAGCGCAGGAAATCTCGGTACGGGCCCTGAGTCAGTGCAAATGGGACTTTCAAATGCTTTCCAACTGGCGCGAAACTGGTCAGCTGTCTTACTCCTTGATGAAGCTGATGTCTTTATGGAGAAACGGACAACTCACGATTTAAACCGTAATCAATTAGTTTCCTGTAAGTTATCCCACCCAAATGAATACATCAAAAGCTAATAAGATAAATAGTATTCCTTCAAAGTCTTGAATATTACCAAGGAACCCTCTTCTTAACCACCAACCGCGTAGAAGCATTCGACCAAGCATTCGAATCTCGAGTTCACATATCCATTCACTACAACGATCTCACATCCGATTCCAGACGTGAATTATGGAGAAATTTCCTGCAAGTTCCAAAGTTGGGATCGGTTGGGAAGACTGAGGTGGCCAAGATATCAGATGCAGATATTGAGGAATTTGTGAAAATGGAGTTGAATGGGAGACAGATTAAGAATGTGGTTAAGAGTGCGAGCTTATTAGCATTGGGTGAGAATGGTCCGTTGAAGTCGGAACACGTTAGGACGGTGTTAAGAATTAAGATGGCGGAGAAGTCGGCGAGATATGTTGAGGTTTAGGGGTGTGAGCTTCATCGATTAGCGACCAGAGGAAGTTTGTTAGATGTGGGGCTGGTTTATATCCATGGATACCCAAGAGGATAGCTTATCTATCATCTCCTCTAAAAATTCCACGGAGCCTTAAACTACAGTGCCTACTTGCCCGTCGGTGTACCGAATCCAATCTGAAACACTAGGAAATGGTTGTGGAAATTTGAAAACTTGGCATACCAACGCTACGGAACTAACCATTGATATTATCGCAGCGAAAACTTACGAAGTCTCTCGACATATAACAAATTATTCTTGGGGCAAGAAAATTACAGTTGAGGCTCCCTGCCCCCTGTCTTCATTTCTACTGCTATTATTTATTAACTTATATTGTTCTTGGTAAGATTACCCTTGCTTCTAGAATATCCATTATATTTTTACACGAGGTTATTTTGTATCCCCGTATCCTAAAGAATGTATCGTGTAATTTAACTTCCTCTTGATATTAAAGTTGTCTTTAAGGGAATTATTAACTTCTTTTCATATTCTATGTAAGTTATCGTTGAAATATGTTATACGCTGGTCGCCAGAGGATAATTTACTCGTCGCCAGTTTCTCAAAGGCGTGACAAGGACTATTTATTTTTCAAGTTTACGTTATTCTAAGTTAGCTAATTCTAAACATGATCCTATATTGATGTAATATTAATCATATTCTCTGCATAAGTAAGCGATGAAATCTACCTAGGTACCTACGATTGTTTCTCTTGGCACGTGGCCAGCAGATTCTGTCTAACGCGCCAGAGCCGCTTAAGGTTTCGTAACGCAATCAACTAAGAACCTAAATCCTGCGGTCCGTTTTATACGAGATGGAGCCCAGCACACAAGTTACCCGAAGGACGAGCAGCGCGGAGACTAGGGAGAGGCTTAGAGGCGAGTTAAGGTTTAATATTATCATAGGTGATGTACTTGCAGAGGTGAACTGCCTAACCCCGCCCTGACTGACGTCTTATTCATTGCTGATTATCTTTTAGTATGGGCTTGAGGGATATACAGCTAAGATGATTTTTTCAACTTCGGAGGATTGGACTTGGATGTCGGTTCCTCAGATACAGGATCACACGCCATGGCTCGTTTTCCTATTTATAGGAAAGTTCGCATTCGAGGACTGTATCCCTACCGGCCCTTCTCTTGAGGTGTACGATTGTCCAGAACAATGCCATAATCTCTGCTTAGCTTCGTGGACACAGGTTATTATAATATATAAAAGGAATGGAGGGGAGTGAAAATCAGGAAGCCAGGAGTCGTTGTCATGTATATGAAGGATCACGTGATGACTAAGATGGATTCGATAGCGACATTAAGTTAATTTTTCACGAGAGCTGTTTCCCTGCTAATTCTCTGCCCTTTCCGCTATCTAGTTTATCCTCCTCGCTTTCTCATGCCATGGAACTAAGCTGTAAGGTCTAAAACCAAACCTTAGAGGAGGGCACGCCAAGGAATTGGGCTTAATATGTGCCCTATAAATGACATCTAATAAGTGTCATGAGTGCGCCTCAGGCCTCTTGTAAAAGTCGTACTGCCTAGAGATGTAGCTTCCATGGCGCATCATGGCTGCGGCATCACCAAGAAAATAAGTGTGATAGGAAAATAAGATACTGGTTTGATTGCGGGATCGCACAAGCCTATTTCATGGTCCTTATGGCGAGACATTAGCGAACGTATGGCTTCTCCGCGCCATCAACATACGAAAGTCTTAGCCCTCGGCGGGGCAAGGTAAGAAAGAGCAAGGGCCGTCTTTCACGACGATATATAATTGGTAGTTACTACCTCCAAACCGAATAATCCGTTCCAACCACAAAAACGATATAATATATTCCCTCATGCTTCGGCCCCATGTCTCAAAACCCGGTCACACCAGCGCCACTTCAAGCACCCAACCAACAAGACGCACCTTCACGGACAGCGAACACATCGTCCGATCCCAGCGCGCTTTCTCACGCGGGATTTCCTGGTTCTCGGGAATTATCCACCTCCAGAACCCTCAGATGGAAGTCCTCATCTCATCTTATTCATGAGCTCTCCGATAAGAAGCTCCTAGCACTCGTCGTCTTGACGTTCGTCCTGAACGTCGGCCGTCGACAATCAACCCAAAATGCATCATCCACCCACGATGTCCTCTCTCTGGACCACCCTCAACACCCACATCCTCACCACCAAACTCAGCATTTCCCGTTCATCCCTCCTCCAAATCCAAGCCCTCCTCACAGAAATCATGTGTCAAGACCTCGACCTGCACTCTCATTTCAAATTCGACCTCACCCGTACCGAACGCCTCCTCCTAAAACCCTGTCTAGACGGTAACCTCGCTCATCTCCGCACCCTCCTCTCCAAACCCCATTTCATCGCCACCGCCCTGGAAACTCGCGACCGCAAAGGTCTCGATTGGAGGGTAACTAAAACACGAAATCTAAAACTAATGCTCTATCTTGCGTCCCGCATGGGCCATGCCTGCATCGTCCAGTATTTATTTGAATTCGGCCATGAACATACTATTCCTTATGAAGCACTTATCACAGCCAATGCCATCAAAGCTGTTTTAACATCGGAAAATATCGTTGATGTTTTTAGGAAGTTTGTGGAGGTGGAGCCGGGTTGTGTTTGTATTAAGAAATGGCCTGGACGAGATGTTTTGAGTGAGGCGATTAGGACGAATAATTTTGGGTTGGCGGAAATGCTCTTTGAGAGTGGTGTTGCACTGCTTTATCCGAGTGGGAATCATTTTGGTGTGGATGTTGAGGTGGAAAGAGGGGGGGATGGGGATGATTCTCTAACGAGGTTTTTGGCTACCCAGGATGTGGCGATTTTGAAATTGTGGTTGGAACATGGGGGGGCGGTGGAGAGGAGTGGTGCGTTGCATGCGGCGGTGCTGAGGGATAGGACGGATAGTATGGCGCTTTTGTTGGAGTATGGGGCGGATGTTGATGAGGTCGCGGTTTTGCTTTCGGGAGCAGAGGGAACGCCGTTGCATGAGGCGGTTAGGATGAATAGATGGAAGGCCGCGGCTTGGCTGCTGGATCATGGGGCGGACTTGTATAAAAGGGATAGTCAGGGTTTTACTCCTCTTGATTTGGTGGGGGGTGGTGGTGAAGATTTGAAAGAGGTTTTTGAGAGGTTTTTAAGGAGGATGAATAGGTGGAGTGGGTTTGAAGGGAGAAGCTTCTAGTTTCGAAATTTTGTTTGGCGTTTAGCCTGGATGGGTGATCTGGTGTTGGTTGGCGTTGAGGCAATTGACAGAATGATATACCCGGATTTTAGCAGATTTGATTTACTCTTCGCACAAGAGGATACCTAGCGGAGCTTTAGATGGAGAGTAAATGATATTGTACAAAGTTCCAAAATAAATTCATAGCTAAACATACTTTTTTTATCTAGCTTTTGCCAACGGCATTCCTATTATTCCTAGAATGTTGGAATCTATATAAGATGTGTGTATACTCAGATTCGAACACCGTGGGGTATATTTCTAGAATGCTATTCTAATTAAACATAAGGATATCGTAGTTGTGTGAGGCTCCCTTTCCTGTGGGGTTACATCTCCCTCCAAACCCGGAAGAACAACTTCAAGAAGAGCCCAAGCAGTGAGGAGATCTAATTATGTACCTCTCAATAAATAGCACAATAGAATTATATCCAAAGACAGTAACGAATACTACATGCAATACTTGTCCTAGCTTGGGTGTTGGTTGAACTTGAATAGGCCCCCCAGAGCGAAGCTTCAAACTGCGAACCATAAATAAAACACTCTCATTAATTCTCTCTAGACCAAGATAGTACTAGACTCAGAAATATTCGTCCGCAACCAAACAACAACCCTCCAAAGTGGCACCACTTTCTTAAACACTTTCTTTGTTTCTAAATATTACAAAGAAGTTGTTGACTTGAGTGACCCATACAAAACCAACAACAACGCCATATCATACTATCATGGCCACAATACTTATTACCAAAGATCATACTATTAAGATTAATTAAATGCCTTCAAACTCTTAATAATCTGTCACTGATACTCACAAATCCCAAATATCCAATGTCCTCAACCCACTCCCCCATGCCCCTCCACCCCTCCTCCTCCCACCAAGAAAAATGGGAATCGGACATCCAAGCCCACCGCGCCCGCGAAGAAGCCTGCCACGTCCCTTCCGACGAAAGAATTCTTATCTACGATCCATACGCTTCGACATGTGAAGTTTTGAGATATGTAGATTTAACAGAGATTTGGGATGATGATTTGAGATGTCGGATTTGCGGGGTTGAAATGAGGAATCCGAAGGCGAGGAGATTACCTTGTGGTCATGTTTTTCATGAGAGGTGTGCGAGGAAGGAGTTGGAGAAGACGCAGGGGTGTTGGGAGTGTAAGAGGGTTTTTGTGATGGTTATGAGGCCGAGGTTTGGGGGGTGGAGGGCGTGGGTGGGATGGTGTTTTGGTTGGGATTGAGGGGTTGGAATGGGAGGATATGGGGATGGTTATGAATGTTGGAGATTGGATGGAGGTGTATTGGGGAAGCTCATCGTATGTGAGATGCTAAATCGTGGGGTAGGCATGGGGTCGATTGTTCGGCTGCTAGAGTCTGAAGAATTTACAGAGATGTTTTACACCTGCCTTGGTACTTCAAGATGTCCTTGAAGCTACTAGTCAGGCAGGAAGTGTGAATGATAGTGTGACTGACAATATAAAATATTGCGACTTCGCAAAAGTTACAACTCTAGAGGGTCAATGCGAGGGGTTAGATTGATTTCTCTCCAAGTTGTAGTGATTGTCCCAAGTAGGTAGGGTCTGCTCTGGCAATTTGAAGCTGGAGACTCGCATCAATCCGGGACCAAGGTCTAGCAAGTATCAGACCCGGTGAGAATATGTGTTGATTCTAACCCTTAAATTTGTGCCGGAATGATAATAGTACAGGGCTTAAGAAAGGACGTATACAATAGGCGGGGCTGCCGTTGGGAGAGAGAGAAAACGTACTCAAAAATACCTAGGAAGGAATGAAACGTAGAAGTTGCTTGAAAAAAATATCTACTTTGAACGCTTAAATAGAAACTAGTGGAAAGATACTCCTACGTAGCTACGATCCAGAACTTGTTGGGAGTGGGAGACAATACTCTGTAATTTTTAAGTTGTAATATCTGTTCAGACTAAAAGGAGAAAAATCCATTACACACCGTATCCCCACAATGGGTCCAGACAACGTAGTAAAATAAAGTGATTTCCTGCAGGTGGAAAGACTGTTCCTTGGTCACTGGGCCCAAGTAGATCCATTCTGGCTCTGCATGTATGGCAACATAGTGGATAAGCGTACTCTTTCGGGAGTAGATTCTGGGGAAAAGACTCACATGCGGTGTGGTGGTGCTAGCCAGCCTAGCCTATGCCGTGAGCTCGCTGCAAGGCTCACCCGATTCTGGTTCCTTCGTACCTGTCTGTAGAATAGAAAGTATATTCTCGGATAAGAGTCTGTAAGAGGGAAGCGCAAGGTGGGAGACGAGGCGGATGATGGAGAGTGCTCGTTCCATCGATGCGCTGGCCACGGTGCCCCCATTCCCCCACACGCTGCCATGCTCGAGGCCGGTTGAGTTCCTCTCGCCTGTCCGCTCTCCCCGTGTTTCTCTCCTCTCACTTTCCTCTCTCTCTGCCCTCCTGTTCCTCTCCCTCTCCCCAGCATGACGACAGAGACAGTCCACCGCCCCGAGGCCTGAGCCCCCACCAGCGGCTGTCCACCTATCATGCTCGCAGCCTCACCTTACTGGCAGCGACTTTATCCTCCCCATGACCGTTGAGCCAATCCCCTGGAATTATCCCATCACCTGCAGCATCAGCATCTCCATTCTCCAGCATGTCCCCGCCACCCAAACTGCAGCTCGCTCAGCTCAGCTCAGCCTCTCCTCTCCTCCTCCCCCTCGCAAAGGGTCGAGAGGCTCCAGGATGTGCCAATCACACGACAGCCGCTCCATTGCGATCGCTCTTCAAGCCCTGTCCGTTGACGCGCGAGCGCGCAGAAGGATTGTCGTCCAGTGACCGCGCTATCGTGTTGTTCCAGACTTTTGCTTTTTCTAGCCCATCGTCGGAACTGTCAATTGCGACTAGACGACGCAAATACCTCGCAGCTATATAGCGAGCCTGCTGCGAATTCCTTCCTTATATCCTTCCTCTCAGCATATCAGCTCTCCCAGGGCAGGAGAGGCAAAGCAGGGCAGGGTAAGAGCACCTCAACGCAACAGCCACTCGGCGAGAGAAGGAGTGTGGGTGACACCGCGGGAGCCTGATAGTCTCGACCTGCTATACCCACCTCTTTTCGTCCCAGTTCTTTCTTCACGTCTCTGCCATCATCTCTACTTTCATCCCATATCCACCCGATAGTTGAGAGTGACGACCGCAGAACTCGGGAGTATGTCGAGAACACGGCAACTTGCAGGTAACCCAAGCGCATCGAACGGCGAGACATCTTTGGATGCGGCCATGAGAGAACCCAGTGAACGAACACCTGACGTGGTTGTGCTTGCTTCTCTTCCCGATGATGGGGGGCCTAAGGACCTTGCGGATCCTAAGAAGGATCTTTGGCTATCTACAGTGGATGGGTGAGTTCGTTTCCCGTAGAAGACGAGCAGTGCTTCTCCTTCTGCTACCCCTCATCCTGCCAGGAACCCTACCTCCACCAACTCAATTGCATAGCTGACAATTTCTAGGCGATATTCGTCGCCGATGATTCCTGTCCGAGTGGGACCTCATGCCGAAACATTTCCAGTCCATAAAGCAATCCTCAGGAAGTCAGAATATTTTCGAAAGGCGCTAGATGGAGGGTTTCGAGAGGCAGGGGATCAGGCAATTGACCTACCAGAAGAAGATCCAGATATCTTCAGCTTCGTGGTTGCATACCTATACGAAGAGAAATTCAGTCCTATTAGAGCACTGTCCACTGTTTTAGGTTCGCAAGATCCATTTCTACCCCCCGCAAAGTAAGTTCTTACATTTATTTAGTGGCCGATCCGGACAAAGGAAAGGGCAAGGAAATCAATGAAGATGAACATGTGGCAAGCGAGGACAGCTCAGATAGTGGCGCCAGCATAGGTAGTGATAATAGGTAAGCAACATTTCGTCCTAACCAGTATTTCATTATAGTCTACCAAGCCACTCACATTCGTCTCCTACTCGCTCATGGTCTTGCTTATTTACAAGCTGGCCTTCCTTTACTAAACTTTCATATTTCCTAGACCGTCTTTAATTGGGCTGCAAGATGTATCTTTGAATCCAATATTGAGGACGGTGCTCACACGTACTACTAGCGCTCGGAGTCGTAGAAGAAGAGAGCAGCATCGAAGGCGGGTAGAGCGAGTTTGGGAACAGAACCAACGCAAACAGCCAGGAAGGCATCGTCCAGAATGTAACTGCGCTACCTGCACTGCAGAACTTATTGGTGCTCCATGTTGGTCCTGTGGTGCAAGTCGCAGAATGCCACCCCCCAGACATCAGAGATATGGTCCTCCTGGCATACCTATTGTCATACCCCGAAATCAGGCCCCATATCCTCGGGCCAGAGATCGCCATCGTAGGCGCGGTTCTCGGAATGATCTCGTGTTCGTGGAGGATCCTGTTATGGAAGAAAGAATGTCCCAAGAGGATCTTCGGACATGGTCACAAGCGCATGCCTTGAGCATCGAGGTTTATGTTTGTGCAACTCGATACTTGATGGAAGATTTCAAACAGTGTATCTCTGATTACGTAGTGAACAAGTAAGCAGGGTTTTGTGTTCCGGATCTGATGTCCTCTAGGAAAAGGATCTCATTGAATCTAAGGCTATTTGCTAACCGCTCAAACAGTTTCGAAATTGCAGGTCTCGACGCCGCGGTACCAACAATACTCTATTCCTGTAGAACGCTCTACAATGGTGTAAGTTCTCTTGATCCACTTCTCAAGAAGGTCTTCGCTAGAGTAGGATTCTTGTCAGCCCGGCTGGCGAAGAAGTTTCAAGAAGAAACAGCCGCGTTCTACAGTGAAAACCCTGAAATCACATTCTTAATCATGAAAGAGATGACCGAGAGGAGAGAGGAGGATAGGCAGGACGATTTACCTCCAATGCATCGCCACATGCCGCCTCCACCAAGTCCGGAGGAGATAATGATACAAGGTATAATACACCACCAACTATTTTAAATCTCTAGGCAACCTTCTGACATTTAACAGGGAGACGGCCACGCCCTAGGGATCCTTATTGGTGATAATATTTGCTCCAAAGAGTGTAAAAAGTGTAGACTGGCAAAGAACTAAGTTTGGAACCAGCGAGATCAAGTTTTCTTTCATTTGCATGCTTCTTTGATTATTTTACCCCCTAGTTTGGCTAGAGCAAGCATCTGTTGAAACAGGTTGGGAAGCATGGCGTTAAGGCTCATGCAAATGTTTTTATAGCGCATTATAATAGATTGCACTTTGATAGCGGATTCACTTGTCTTGACTATCTTGTGAATGCGAATCTGACTGTCGACAACTAATTCTAAAGCGATTTTTAAACCCTACTTCCGCCGGCTAGTGTTCTCAAAGCCTGCCATAATTCTCTTGTGTATTGGCCATGCGGGAATACCCTATTGGGTAAGTTGACCTTGTATTTTTGGGGAGTTACTGGTAGAAGATGGCTAGCTCTTGAGGAAATAAATGCTTCTTCTAGACGCGCGTGTGGAGAAAGGAATAGCCTTTAGCAGCAGGGAAATTTGTAAGATTGTCTGGCATGATACGAAACCATTCTGGGAAAATTTCTTCTAAGTCCCTCGTCCATTGGAAAATTGTATACTATTTACCACTCAGATCTATTTCTTCAGAACACCCTTCGACTTGAAAGAGTCTGGATGATTCAGGCAGGATCATAACAGGGTTTGGGGAGGGGGGCTGGAAATTGTTCTGCTGGATGTATAGCTGGTGGGGCTTATGGACGGACATACGGAGATAATATCCATGTTTCCAAGCTGTGGTATATTACTTAGTGGGATGTGTGTACATGGGTGAATACAATTGGCGGTAAGGAGTAAGGGATGGAGGATATGGAATGTCTAGATTAAGCTAAAGGTTAATTGAGACTTATTTGCTATTTATCGATCGCGTTACATATTGACTCATTTATCATTAAGTCTAGGACCCTATTATATCATTGCCCCACTCCTACTCCACAGGTTTCGCAGTCTCATTAACTTGACTATCTCTCACAAACTTTCATAACGATACTCTCAAACATCTTAACTACATTCTTCAATCAATACTATAAGGCGATGCTAAATCCCGATCCTGATTTTCCTGTTCCTCTCTATCATTTAATTCTTCCTCATATTAATTTTCTTCTCTCCGTTTGTGTGAAATAACAGATTAAGATTGGCTAGTGAGATAATTCAACATCTCTTGTTCGACCTCCTACTCCTGTTGTAATGGATGGTTTTCTTGGTGTCTCATCGAGATCTGAGTTGAAGGTTGTGCCCATGGTTGTATAGTGGTGTTGTCGGGCTTTAGGAAAGTTGGGATTGGGTTTCGGATTCTGGACTTAAAACAAAGTTGGTAGTTTAATTCGATAGTAGTTTTATTGGAAGTTTTGAAAGGTGTTGGGATTCCGAGTATAAAGGTGGAGAATCAGGTGTCGTCGAGCCATTTCATAATCCTCCTTTTTCTCCGTTTGTTCTCTTAGGAATTTCGATGGTGATTTTTAGCCTCTTGGTTGGAGATGGGATTGTAACGTTTCCTCGGAGATCTCATTTGGAGTTATTTCTTCATTTAAATATATCGCGGGTAGTGATAAAATAGGTTCCTTATTGACATTTATATCTAGAATTTCTTGGTCGGGGATTGTTAGTTCTTTCATCTATTCAGGGTAGATGGGAGATAGAGTTGAGTACGATGATTAGAGAGTAGAGACTCGTGTCTTATTTGTTGATATGCTGCTTTGATCGACTATTACTACCACCAAGACTCCGACTTTATTTTCTTTATCGAGCAAGAGAATTACGGAAATTTACTATAGAGATAATCAATTAGCAAATATAATATTCCACTTGTCAAACAAATGCCCAACTTCGCTCTGAAAAGGCCTGCCAGGATCGAAGATGAGAAATCAGGTAGAGGCAGAAAAGGGAGATTTAAAAAGCTCAATAATTCTTACACAAACTTCCCCCTTCTCAGCAGGATCATTGCCTTTTCTCCCCCATCTCCTAGTAACACACCCTTCTATATCCTCCCCCGCTTCCTTCATCAAGGCCACCTTTATCTTTACCGGAGTAGCCTCTTTCAGCGATTCCTTAAGTGCCTCTAAAGTTGGTTTCGGAGCGGCAACATGGGCTAAGAAGGGATGTTGTAGTGATATTCCAAATTTCCTTACTGCTTCGGAAACGAAAATCATTCTTAGAGACGGATAAGGTCTCATTGGCAGGTAGGTCATATATATTCCTGGTAATGACCTGAAGGAAATTCGCTGTAGAGATTCCATACTTTTTCTTAGGAAGTGGTGTTATCATATTAGGTTATAGTTTCGTTGTCGAATGTATCGTCATCCTCTTCCTGGATTCTCTTTCACGGCTTCGAGCCTGGCTCTGTTTCTCCAACGACGGAATTGACTCTACTACCTTTCTGCACAACAGCTCTTTCCTCAAGATCAAACGTCAAACTCAACTCCCTCAATCTATCCAAAACTTCGGTATTTTCCATCTCCCTGTCCTCATTCCGTTAGATGTTCTCGGGATGGTTGAGCCCCGAGAATAGGCGATTGGGTGGGGTCGAGGTCGGAGCTATCGACTGAGGGAGGAAGAGCGGGAAAGATTTGGTGATTGGGTTTCGTTGTTATCATCTAGACATTGCTCCAATTGTCGAACATCATTGCCCTCATCATTGGGTAGTGGAGAAGTTAGAGTTTGATGTTTGATCCTGAGAAATGGAGGAAGTGTCGGGTCTAGCATCGTTGTTCTTACCCTTTGGTGGTGGAGTGGTTGAAGCTTCCTCTTGGGAAATCGACGGAGGATCTTGTGCTGGAGACAAAATAGGTGTTGGAACTGACTTTTTTATTGGTTGTTGTTTCTTCTTCTTTGGAGCTGAAGTTGATTTGAGTTGTTGGGCCTGCTTGTTTTGCGGTTGCCGTAGTTTTAGCTCCATTTGCCTGGGAAGCTTGTATGTTGGGAATCGCTTGCTCATGTTTCTTGAACGTCCAGATCGTAATCGGAAATTTTGCTTGATTCGATCAAAATCCATCCCACCCCTGAGCCAATAGAAATTTCTTTCATGTCGATAATTTTAAAGAGAGGGAGCACGTGGGATCTCTAGGGTTGAAGTAGAGTAAGATTGGGGAACTTTAGAGGAGGTGTAAATGGAGTATGTTTATTCTCGCTATATATTATTATCTATGATAGCGAGTGGCAACATCAACGCGGGGAAATGCAGGGATCACTCTAATATTTTCTAGATATTATCTCTGGATTGCTGGAGAACTGGAGCATCACGTAGCTAAGGACGGATGAATAGAGACTGGTAGACATCATCGCTGGAGGAAACAAACTTAACCTAGCATTACAACATGACAAGTTTGGATGCCCTAAATTGGCTCCAAAATCATGCACTTATTTCTTTCCTGAAGGAAGCCATTGAAAATATTTGAACTCTGAGCCAAGATATCCCAAAATTTCAATAAATTAAGTTGCATAAATGTATAGAGTAGCTAACTGTTGTGCCCATGTCCAACCTAAAAGGGGTATTACAGCGCCAAGAAGAGCCGCAAAAGTAATCTCTCACCAACGCCTGCCCCCGAACCTCCACCCCAGCTCTTCGAATTCAATGTGCCTTTCTTTCCGCTACGTCGCATGCGGCCAGATATTGGACCACACGTTAAGCTCATACGATCCAAGAGGAAGTTTACGAATTGAAGCAAAAGATTCCGCCAGCAGGTAAACTCTGACGAGCATCACTGGGAAAATTCCGACGCCAACGAAAACCCCACACACCTTGCTGACAATCTTTTTTTGCTCCTTTCCCTCCACAAGTACGCTCATCCACAACGATAGCACGAACCCTAACCAAGCAGTCGCCGTGACGAGGGAGGCAATCTTCCAGAGTATTCGCTCGATATCGCTTGGGAAAACAAAATTCCAGGCCGCGAGATGCACACCGCCGAAGATGAGACCAACGAAAGAGATAACCAAACCCTCTCTCCAAACTCCCCATCTCCCTTTCCAAATAGCGACGTATGCAGAGCTAATTGCATCGAAATACTGGTCTCGTATACTTCTTTGTTTACATAGATTCTTGTACAAAAGCTTGCCAATTCCAGAACGGGAGGTAAGAAATAAAACATCCTTCTCAGCGGGGGGGTTGTCTTCTGCTGGCTGCCGTGCCTTTTCAGAGACTGGAGTAGGTAATCGCCTTGGCCGTGGCGCGAATGGGTTTGTTGGGTCTGGTGCAGCAGCTTTATTTTTACGCAGAAAGGAGATTTGGTCCGCGGTGAGATCCACGGTTGTTGGCATTTCTATGTCGAGCGGCTTGCTCCACCATGTCACGTACATGACGAAGGCGCAAAATGTGTGTAGACAGATGTGAAGCTCGAGCAAGGTGACAGGGAGACCTCCGGCTTTTCGCCCAATGACTTGGACAATCATCCAGAGGGCCTGCCAGAGGACGATGGCTTTGGCGAGTGCATTGGCATTGCTTTTATCTTTCACTTGGGCAACTGTAATGGGAAGCAAGTTGGGCCTCCCGCTCAACACCTCTTCTGGTGTCAATTCGTTGGTTGATGCATCATCCTCAGCAACCGGAGGGCGAGAATCTCGAGGGGCTGGAGAATTCTTCGGTCGTGGGGGCCATTGCCACTTTGCTAGTTGCAGTACACCGTATGGAGTTAAAGTAAGAGGCCTGTTCTTGGGTTCGTCGTCCCCTCCCGCTTGCTTTTCTTCATCGCCATTGGGGATCTGACTTTGTGTTTGAGTCGTACTAGTGCCTTCATTTGAAACCTTTTCTGGAGATTCCATACTAATTTCTGCCGGTGATGGAGTCGCTAGATTATTTGGAGCGGAACTAGTTTCCTTGGATCCAAGATACTGATGCTTTGAAAGGACAAAGCCCCCCATGACGGCATAGTAGGCAAGACTGAGATCCCACTCCTCGATCTTCTCTTCGCCTTCTTCACATCCGTGATCTTTTATTATTTTGTTTACAGCCGCGAGGAGGAGAGTTGCAGTTTTATTCTCGTAAGTAGCGATAGCTAGGACACCCTCAGGAATAAGAAGAGTGAAGCAGCCCCAACCCAGTTTCCGTATCCATCTTTTAGCAAGGAATCTTAGGACGGTTTTGTTCTTTTTGAGGCCGGGAATGGGAATGACCCGAGCTAAGGTGGCATTAAACTTGCTTCTTGGGGGCTCGATGTTGACGTGGATGGTTGTCCACACACAGAGAAACAATGTGATGCAACACGAGAAAACTAGCCCCAGTGTGCCCCGAGTTTTTGGGCCTGCTTTCCATAGTGGCTCGAAACGGATTGCCGAGTAGTCGATGGTGCTTTTGGCAGTACTGTTTGTGGTATCGGTGTCGAATACACTTGAAGTTGGCATTGCGTTCACTTGCTGAACAGCCCAAAACAGCAATAATGGACCTGATATCTGGAGCATACTGAGACCTAGAAGTCTATAGACTCCCTTCTCTGATTAAAACATGAGTAAGTGCTTGCTAAATTGTCACTAGGTGTCAAACTAACCTTCTAGAATTTATTTACTTAAGACGCTTTAATAAGAAACTTGTCAATAGTGGGGTTCGGGAGTCGAGTGATTTACAGGTTTAAAAACAACAAAAAGGCTGTGTGCACTTAATTCTTCTTGCGAAGCTGCACAATTCATGATCAGCTCCCTTACATAATCGTGATGCTTTTCCTAAATGCGGCTGTGCAGGGGAGATTGCATGGAGCCTCATCAATAAGTATCAGATGTCCATGAAGAGGCTTTGGCTGTCAAATGAAATATTTCCTCTACGACCGCCATTAGCGGGATATGCCTCTCTGCGGCCTTTCCCATTATTGATTCTGCAGCATATCCTTCAGCTCACAATTGAGCTGGCTGGTGACACAACAGCCTTAGCACCTGTATGGCTTGCGGACTTTAATGTGGTTCCCCCCTGGTGACAGCGCCGACATCAGACCCAGTTGGTTACACAGTTGCTCGAGCAAGTGTATGGCTTGTGGGTTTAATAGAGACTCTCACTCGGTGACGGCGCCGCCGCAAGGCTAGGTCGGTAAAATTGATTTTTCCGATACAACACAAGGCATTCCGTTAGCTTCTTATACACGAAATTATTGATGTTCGCAATAGATATCCGCTTTCTACATTATCTCCTTATTGTTATTAACAGAGGAAAAGGGTTATGAAATATTAAACTACTAAGATATATATTTAGTGGTTCTATTTTTATACTATATAGCTACTGCCTCTTAAATATTTTTTATTTTTAGTTAATTAGTAATATCTCGCTTATTAGTAATAAGGGGGATATATTTGACTAGGGTTCTAGCTCTCGCTTAGTTTGACCAAAAACTGAGCAATGTGTTTTTACGCACACCCACTTTAGAGAGCCTGATTGAAATGTGTATTATTACAGAAGCAGGGGTTGAGAGGAGACAAGTCACCTGTGGCCCAAAACGGAAGTGACAGCATCCAAGGCTCCCTGTCTCATTTATCAAATAAGGTTCTAACTTCAGTGATGTGACATCTGTACCTGCAGCCCTTCATAGGCATAGGATTTTATCCTAGTTTTTAATATAAACGTACTGGGTATTTCTGTTGTATCTCATTCTAGAACGGTGACGGGTGAACACTTTCTATAAATGTTCACGCCTTCAACTTTGACCGTGCTTCAAATTTCTCTCTTTCTGCTGTCAACATCCCCTTTCCTCTTTTGACTCTCACCATCCAGTAATCTACAGAATGAAGTCCCACTCTCTCGCTCTACTTTTAGCGGCATCAGTTGGTCTCTGCCGGGCTGCCTTGCCAGATTTATTATCTGTCCTCCAAAATGATCCCGCGACACGATGCTTTGCTGAGTTGCTAACGGACTTCCCTTCCATGCTCACATCCTTGAGCAACAGTACGAACTATACAGTATTTGCACCCTCAAACGCCGCCGTCACTGCCTTCCGTGAGATCATAAACGGCAATAGCACCGTAACTGCCAGTTCTCACAGACTGAAGCGTCGGGCCATCCCAGATTACGCCGCCGCGATTGCTATGCTGTTCACGGATAACTCCAACCAGGTCAATATCAACACAGATCCAACAAACCTCGTAACCAATTTGACCGACCCCGCCTTCGTAAACCTTAGTCCAGCTTCAGTTTCAGCATCACTAACGCAAAGTTCTACACAATCGACTTCGACTTCATCATTCTCAACACTAAGTTCCGTTCAGTCAACTTCAAGCTCGATACAATCAACTTCAATTACTGTATCATTGACATCGAGTCTAGCGCTATCATCTTCGGCCCCAGCATCACCAACCCAAAGCTCAACACTGCAAACTCAAACCCCTACCGCAACTACTTCAAGTTCATCAAGTCCTGTACACGGGAATGTGGTAAGCCTTCCGACAAACCCAGGTGCAACTAAGAAGAGATCTGCCATTTCATACTCGACTCTTCACCATCGGCAGTCTTTAAATGAATCAGCTCTTCTGATATCCTCTGGATTTGGAGAAATTGCTCGAGCTTCTTTGAGCGGGACTGCCTACTCCGGAGGGTCAGTGCGAACGGTTGACAAGTAAGCTGAAACGCTTCAAAGCCTCTCCATGCAACACTAACGTAGACAAATAATAGCTTCTTTACTCTTTATGGTGATCTTCCGACAACACTTGCGCAGACGAATGGCACGGAGTTCTCAAGTGCGCTGTCCAAAGCAGGTGCCTTGGACTCGCTATCAAATACTCCTCGGATTACAATCTTTGTCCCTACCGATGCCGCCCTCCAGGGCAAAACTCTGGACGCCAATACATTGAAGCGCTATGTTTTACCCAATACCTACGCTACCACTCCGAGTCTGAAGGCTGGGCTCTACCAAACCAGCGCTGGTGACTCCATAAATGTCACTACGCTTATCGACGGGACTTTTGTGATAAATGGCGCCCAGATTACCCAAGGAAACGTGTTGATAAAGAACGGTGTAATTCATTACATCGACGGTGTAAGCATAACTTTTATTTACAAAATTTGCACTTGTCCCCTCTGTCAGCCGCTCTGTGAACAATGATAAGCATTGGTGTGCTAATTCAACTTCAACAGATACTTCCTCTGCCATTTACAAGCTCTGCTCCTACGATCGAGGTTGCAGTGTTACCTATTTTTGCCATTGGGATGGCTGTTATTATTTCATGGATGGGAATGTAAAGTTTTTTAATTCGGCTGGACTTAAGCTTAAAGCACATGGGAATAATCATAGTGATATGATTGTGGCCCTTAGTCTCGATGCCAAAAAGCTGAGAGACTGAGGAAGGCGATAATAATCGATAAATTACAAGGGAGGAAATTAATATGGAGATGATAGGTAGATAATATAATTAAATAATTTTTTTCCAGGAGCTTATACTATATCTTCGTTCCATCGCACCTCTCGTTTCTTCCAGAATCGAATTCCTCGAAGTTCCCCATTTTTATTTACATTCACATGGTATATCCAATTGGTAGCAAAATGAAACTAATTGGCAATGTGTATGCAGTGCGACTCGGGACTTGAACTTGTACATTGACAACAAGTTGAAGTTCGGATGAAGTTGCAGAGTCCATCTGCAGATTTAACGCCACATACCATTCTCGAAAATCGGAAAATGTTGGGCAGCTTCCGAGGGATGATCTGGCAGCCTGTGAAGTGTTTTTGCAGCCCGAGGGATACTTTCACTGCTACTGTTCTCAAAAATGGCGCCTTTATGCTGTTTTCCCACTGGTTCATCGAGCCACGGGAGATGCCACCGAGTGTATGGGAGCATTCACGGATAGAGGCACCCAGCACGACAATTCTTATTGCTCCAACCTCTTCTGCACTGAAAATGTACCAGACCCCACCTCTCCACTTCGCGAAGTACAGTAAGCTTTGGCTTAAACACGAGTCTGTGCATTAAGCCTTACTTTTGGTGGCGCTTATAGCTGCTCTCCGTACCAACCATTCCCCCAAAAAGTACCTGGATGCTAGTTTGCATGCCATTTGGCGTTTTCTCACCGAATGTGACTCGGAAATTCATTGTGCAGCTATTTCTCTTCAGAAACGAATAAGGAGTGCAGTAGAGGGGTTGTTGCTTCCATTTTCGTTTATTTTGTTTTTGTGGCTGAAGCTGAGCTTTGTTGTCACGCTGTGGATTATGCATCAAGCAGGTGATTAGCCGGAATAGAGACCACCATATTTTGAGGCTCTGCAAAGACTTTCCCCAAATTATCCCAGGCCGTACTGCACTATACTTGGTCCACATGGTTTGTTCGCCCCAAAAGCCAATATGTGAGTTGGCACATAGTGGCGGACTTAGTGGCGTCCGGGGTTCTTGTAGTGCTGCCCAAAAAGGGGTCTTAGGTTTATACCGCCCAAAGATAATTTGGTTTAATCCGACAGAAAAATTCATTCCTCTGAAAAGCTTCCTTTACCTAAAAAGGAAAATATGTATGCACTCCTCCTAAGATTATTAGTACTAAATGTAGTTAAGTAAATTATAGTAGTGTTAAAATTATTAATAAGAATATTAATCAAATTTTACTTTATAAGTAAATAATATTAATATACTAAGTATATCTAGTTTAGCCTCTGATAGTATTATTACTAATTAAAGCGCTAAGAGAGAATATTAACTATTAAACAAAATATTTTATATTAAGGTAACTTAATATAAACCAGTTTACATTCTTGTTCTTTACTTATAATATATTGTCTACTATTTTTACCCTAAATCTTTTATTTAAAGGAGAACGCCGTCTGTTTTTAATAATAGTAAATAGTTCTTTTATATACACCGTAAAAGTAAAGGGGACCTGACAATTAAAATAGACAGGGAAAATATCACTTCGATCTTGGAGCCTTACCGTAAAGACAACCTTTCACCACATTCTCTCTTATCCTATTAAAATATTAAACAACTGGTTGGCGGCTTGATGAGTACGTACCCTATCACTCGTTGATAGAGCAGAGCACCACTTCTCAGCTCTTCTGTGCTTCCTGCCTCTTTTTCGATCGAGATCCAGAAGACTCTTTTGAACGCATTCACCTTTACCGCTAACTTTTCCACCCTTTGCAGACGAAGAGCCTATGTCTGTCCCGGTATCATTTGCAGACTCTATCTTTAAGGGAGGATGGATTAACTGGTCGAACGATATTATCTTCGGCAATACGCTGACGCTCTCATCCACCAGCGGATTCTACATCGTCTCATTTTTGTCACTTTATGTCACTATCACTGGAGCTCGATTCTGGGTGGTTATTGCCTTCCTAATTCATCAAGGAAGAGCGAACTATAGGGATCCGGATGGCCTACACCTTCAGCAACAAGTCGTTCTTCGAAATGCTTCAACTCCGACGACCGCCGCCTATGCCTTTTTGAAGATCGCCTGGAGCTGGAGGAAAAATGCAAAAACACCTTGGTTGAGCTCGCTTCCGTTGCTCGTCATTGCGCTATTGAGTTTGGGGACGTTTCGTGCCGCCAGTCTCTTAACATCACAAGTGACCAAAGCTGCCGGCAACATGACGTTGATCGTCACCCCTAACTGCAGTTACTGGGGTCCTTCTTCCAATAACGCCTTTGAACAAGGAGGATATCGTGCAAAACTTGCAGCTGATGTAGCCAGCGCTACCCAATACAGTAGAGCTTGTTATGGCAACTCGCAGACCTCAGGACAATGCAGTACATATGTAGCAGACCAGATCCCTTGGCATCCGGCGGCTAATCCGCCGTGTCCATTTTCGGAAGATCTGTGCTTTTCATCGCCTTCTGCAGTATATCAAATGGATACAGGATACATCGACTCAACTACATACCTTGGTCTGAATGCGCATAAACACAACAGAATTAACTACCGGAAAGTGACAACATGTGCTCCAATAAATGCAACTAAATTTCAAACCAGCGGTCAAGATTCAAATGGAAATATCGAAAACCAGTACTCACTCGGCTTGATTCCTTACCTTTCATACAATGGAACCTTGACTTATGTCTATAACAATCGCATTCTCTCTGATAATATAGGATACCAGCTATCGTACGTCACAAGTTTCTTACCTTTTACCTCCTGGTTTTACTCTATACAAACTTAACACTAACTTCGGCTTCTAGGACGTACTCTTCAGACACGGGGGCGCAGTGGATTCCAGAAATCAACCGAGCAGATGCAGATGTCTCTGTCTTCTTTCTCACTCCGAACTCTATAGTATACCTTCAACGCAATAACGATCTTCTTTTCGCGGCAAACACAGAGACTGCCCGAGAACAGGCTGGTAATACAAAGACATTCTACAAACCAGACAACTTGGTCTCCGTCTTAGGATGTGCAGATCAACATCAGTTTTGCACACCGTCTTCAAAAGACAGACAATGTTCCAACTTAACCAGCCTCAATTCTCTCAACAAAAATCTCGTAAACTATAGCTTCTTCAACCCATGGCAAAATGCTACCGCAACCCGTATCTGGCAATCAATCTGGCTTAGCAATATGTTCTATGTCGTCGACCCCCGAGGACCTGCCTCATTACGCGCCAGCGAGTCCGTCTTCGAACTTTTTACACAAAAACTCCCTGATGACCAATGGACTTATGAAGTCAGCGGTTGGTTCAACACATCACTAGCCAAAGTGCAGCAGTCGTTGGTCGAGATTGCTGCAGGCCCAGCGCCCTACCCCGACGTTAAGCTTTTCCCTCCAGTGAAAGCTTTGGACCTAAAGCTCTGCTATAAGCAAATAATTCGTACCAGCGGAGAATATCAGAATTTTAGTATCCTGGGACTTGCACTCACTGTCACAATTTGCACTTTCATCATCTTGCTGAGCTTTGTGCTTGACAAAGTGACGGGATGTGTACAAGGTTGGGTGCATACTGGTGGGCAAAGGCGGATGCAGTGGCTACTGGATGAAGAGTTACAACTACATCGTCTAGCGTATTATGGAGCACATCAGGGGACTTGGTCATCGGACGCCGCCAAAATTCCCGTTACTGAAAAGGACCAGGTACTGCTAATGTCGGTCAACTTACCGGGGAACGAAAAAGCGTTGGCAGAGGCTCAAAAAATCAACTTGGGAGCTAATGGAAAGACAAAGAAGGCGAAAGGCAAAGGAACGAAAGAGGGGGGGGTTTTGAATGGAGAGAATGATACGGGAGATAGCCAGCGAGGTGTAGCTGAGAAGCAAGTTTGAAACAGTGAAAAAGAATTGTGAGACTAACAAGGGGGACGTTTGATGGAAATTTGACAGGAAGTTTGAATTTTTAATTTATAATCTTTTAGTGGATATGTAGGACTAGCTCTTAAAAATATGATTATGATAAATCTTTTAGCACGAAATCGTTTTAGATAAGGTATATTTACAACTAGTATAGTATTTGAGACAATATAGAAAGCAGGACATTTCTCGAAGGAAATCTAAAGAGATGTCCTAAGGTGGAAATGAGTGGCGGGCGTAAATAAACGTAGTTGAAGCATGCAAAAGAATAGATGCACCAGGTGACTTACTATATAAGGGACACCTACTCCTTTGCATGCCCCAAATATGAATCTTAGAATTATTCGCTTGCTTCCTGAACGAGAAGAGATTCTTCCCCTGAATTAGCGAAGTTCTCGCCTCGAAGGGGGGCTTTGTTGACGTTCGATTTTCTGACAGACTTGCTCAGAAAGCATAATCACTGATGCAGCTGTTATACCTGCCAACCCCATAGAAACACTATGAACTCTCTTCTTAATAGATACAAAAACATCCTGATTCATACCATTGATCTGCCAACTTCCTTTTCTTCACTCTTTCGACTATCTCTCGGCTTCGACTGAGCAAGTCGTCTCATGTACAGGTCATTCTCTTCAGGTCATCAGCCACTTCATGATACTCATCGAGAAGGTCTTGCTCTTAATATCTCCCTCTCACCATCATCTCAGATAATGTCCAGTCGTCACAACTAACAGCACATTTAAAAAAGTTCCTCAAAATCGTTCGTCAATCCAATTAAAATAACCATTAAGAGTATGCTAAAAAAAACCCTCCCACCAACTTTTTTCCCGACCCAACTAACTACCTAAATAACCCTCTACTTCCCTCCATCAACATAATAAGAAATCGAATAATTCAACCAAGCACACTGTTCCACATCCACAAAACTCGCCCTCGTCGCCGGATAATCTAACAATCTAATTGGGCCGTCCTTTCCCCCCACCGCCTCCCACTCCCCGGTCCTCTTAATCGCCTCCTTCGTCTTCCCATACCCCCTAGCATCCAAATACCCATCCCCCGGACTCGGCTTCCCCCCCTTAACAAAAGCCGCAAAATAAGCCGTGGACAGCTGAACCGAGTATAAATCATCCGCATTCCTCAATGTCCCCAACGTTCCAAAAACCCAAGGCATATCCGCACCATGTAACCTGAAATACGGCAAATCCGGATTTCCATTAGGATAGCCGGGAGAAACGGGTGCACCACCGAGATTATTGGGATCATATCCATTTATCGTTCTCTCCATCTGATAAAAATAGGCCTTGGGGAAGGCATTTGATTTGGTAGCTGCGTAAACGGTTGCTTGATCTATACATCTGAATTGAGAATCTGTTGCTATTCGTTGAGAAACATTGAAAGAATCTAGCGTGATGTTTCCCGTATCGTAGTAGGGGAATAATTTACTGTCGATGATGTTTTGGGCGTATAATTGGGAAATACCGAGAGAGGCTTGGAGACCGGCTAGTTCGGATGTCACGGGTGTTGTTGGATATGTTGAGAATGACGCTCCGTCGTTGGCTGTGATACCGAAGATAACAGGAACATGTGCAGCAGAACCGTGGAGTAGATCCAAATTCTCCGTATTAACATATTTACCATCCTGGACAACATATCTAGCCACAGTACTCAATCCATTGACTGTTTGTGCAGGGAGGGCTTTTAAACAGGCAACTTGTGCGCTGAGAGAAGATTGCGTACAACCTGCTGCAGTGAAGATCTGTTGGCCGGCTCTAGCGTAGGATTGATTGACTGTGAGGTAAGAACTGTACGTTGTTGCGTAATCTCCACTGAGACCAAGATTCACACCGCCTCCAAGATTCGACATGGAAACTGCACCTTGGAATTTTCCTTTTGCTGGGGGAGAACCTAGAAGGACTCGTACGGAACCGGCACCAGCGGATTCGCCACTTATGGTTATTTTCTTTGGGTCCCCTCCGAAAGATGCGATGTTTTTAACCGTCCACTAACATCTATTAGCCATCATTGCAATCCGAACCTGGATTTATGAGGAGGGAAAAAATACCTCCAAAGCAGTAATCTGATCAGCAATCCCATAATTCCCCGTAACATTCGTCCCAGGAACCGCCAAGAAGCCCAAAGTACTCAACCTATAATTAACATTAACCACCACCACATCCTCTCTACTAGCTAAATTTCCTCCGTCACTCAACTCATCCGCCCCGGACCCACCCGTAAACCCACCTCCATGAATCCAAAACAGAACCGGTTTCAACCCCTCCGTACATCCCGATTTCGGGATATAAGGTGTCTGAATATTGAGGAAGAGACAGTCTTCATTTCCATTTCCGTATTGTGGACATTCTGCACCATATCCTGTTGCGTTTATTGTTTTTCCTTTGGATGAAAATGTGGTGGAGTATACGAATCGATCGACGGGGTCGGCGTAGGGGATTCCGAGGAAGCGAAAGGATTTGAGGTTGCGGTAGCCGGTATAGGTGTTTCCATTCGAACTGACAGAAATTTGATTCGTTGTCGTTACAACTGAAGTGCCAGGTTGATTTTGGGTACTTGATTGGGTACAAAGAACTGGTAGTTTGGTTCCGGCGAAGGGATAGGTTTTGAAATCGAGGGATTGGCTGAATTGGTTGAAGAGAATGATTCCAGTGTCAATGTAATATCCTTGAAAACTAACTACTTTTCCTTCATAGGCGAGATAGGAAAGGGATTGTGAGATATCAGATTTATATTTTTGAATAGTCGATTTCGCTAATAACGTCTCTCCAATTGATTGACAAGCTGATGAAGCATCTTTCTGAGATAAAGCATCAAGTAGGATGAAGCTGATGTGGTTTACATCATCTGTCCCATTGAGATTATTTTGATAAAGTAATGTGAGAGATGTTTGGGAATTAGAAAGGGATGCTGTTGCAATCACAGATGCTGTAAGGAGGCAAAGCACCTGGAAAAACCGCATTTTGAAATCCATGATTAGACTGAAAGGCACGAACTCCAATTCCAGCTGAACGGAAAGTACAAAGTAAGTTGTGGGAAAGCTTTATTATTATTTATCTAACCTAGGGACTCCGGTTGAATATCCCCTCACTCTCCAGAGATTTATCCATATTAGGCCTGCCCGCCCTTTGGACCGACAGCATACCTCGCAGGGACGGAGAATTCCATCATTAGATTCTTTGATCTGGACCTGCTTTAAACGCTAGTTGTCATTACGCAAGGTTTTTCTAAGGTTTGGACCTTTGGCTACCTCCCTGAAATTATCCAATTGGAGGTCAAAACGGAGGTGAATTTAGCCGAGGGGATCCCAACAACAGGATAATCCGGATTGAACAGATGAACGAGACGATCTTCCGGGTCGGCTAAAAGAACACTTGTGGACTAACTTATTGAACATACCCTTATAATAATGAAATCAAAATTTTTTTCCCGATAAATCTTCATTGACCAATAAAACAGCCCCCTCGAGACCTTATAGCCGTCACACCAATTAATTACCCCAGGTCTTGGGATATCTAAATTCATTTGGTTCCGTTACCATGGACCGGGTAATTTGAAAGGGGGGTAAGCAGTACATGTGGTCAGGTGGGTTCAGTTCTGCAGGGGCTGTTCTTCTGATTTAATCTTGGTTCTTTGCTTTCCTCTCGAAATGGGGATACCGACCGATGCTGTACTAAATATTGGGGATTTACAATCTTTAGTTGAAGTTGTGAGAGTCCATTCAAAGCTGGCGAAATGAAGCGCTATGCAACTTTAGCGTTGAATTAGAAGTAATTTAAATAGTATTAGTATGCGAGAATCTTATACTCTCGTATTTTAAATACTGACCTGGATTTGTACACTACTTTTTGACTATAACAATATATTCCGTAGCTACGGCTAACTACTCTATTTTATACATTTTCATACCATCTAGACACCGCGCTAAAATTGGATTCCATGACACCTAATATTATACACAGACCCAGCCTAATTGTCCTTTCCAAAAGCGTTACAAGGGGAGAAATATTACACATTGACTCTATGTCTACAACGCCTCAAGAGAGGAGGTTTCGTAAAGAGGGACTAGCGCTCGCCCCCCCATTCACCCTGGTATCACTTGGTCGTGATCCATTGACCTGGGGATTATTTCCATCTCTATTTGGCAATTGGTTGTCCCGGATCATGGGTGGACTGGTTTGAGGAAGACCGAATGAAGGACGTTGGTGCATGAGAGGTCCATTGTGAACGAATGGGTGTTCAGGGGCTCTTGGTGGAGGCCCACCATTAGTCAAGTGTTGGGGCGGCGGTCGTGTGGCCGCGTAGGATGCATATGTTCCATTTTGCATGTGCATTGCAGAGGAATTCATGTTGCGGTGCGGTGAAGGCGGATGATACAGAGATTGGACCTGGTTTATGTGTCCATTCTGATGCGGCGAGTTTGTGTGATTGTGACTTGGCTGTCTGATTGGAGGCTGTCCATTTAGCACTTGAGGAGGTCCAACATTGGCAGGAGGGGGATGATTGCCGTTCAGATGATTACCAATCGGTATTCCTGGTGGCCCGGGTGACTGGCTGGACCAGTTATATCCGTTGGGAGTATAAGGTTGTGGTCCTGACCATTGAAACGGGCTCGGAAATGCCTGGTGTGGCTCTGGCTCAGGGACAGGTGCTTGGGCTGTGGAGGGTAGTGATGGCACAGTAACAGGTGGGAACGAAGGCTCTCGTGGAGGCAGAGATGGTGGAGGAGTTGGCTCTTTTCGAATCTTATTCCAATGACATTTATGACATTGGAATTCTGTTCCCACATTTGGCGGTGATCCGTTATTTTGATCAAGAGCTGCAGTAGCAAGTGCAATATGGCCTCCAGTGCTTTCCTCGGCAGGGCGATGAGAAGGATACTGTCCGTTTGTGAGCGGCGTTTCTCGGGGAGAGTGGTAATCTCCATTGGCCATAACGGTGTTTTCAGGGCCAATAAGTGCAGGAGTAGTTTCAGGTGTAGGAGGGAAAGGCCACCATTTCGGACTGAAGTCAGTATCACATGTAATGCATACTTTCTCCAGACTAGATTTCAGGGCGTGGTTTTTCTCGACCTCCTCAGCCTTCACATGAGAGACTGAGTTCCGTCCAGGTATCGTCGCGGAGCTGTTATTGGCCGTAGAGGCTCTGCGGTTGGGCGGGGGAGCGACTGGGGCCAGATTGATAGCTTTCGTGGATTGGTGGACTAAGGTTGCTTTTCGGACTGTACCCGTCAGCGTTAAATCAGCTTGCTTGAAATTCCGCACATAGAGCTGCAGTGCATTAAGGCCAGTTTCATCCACAACCTCCTGCAATTGATGAACGATAGTCTTCGTTGGTATGTGTTCCTTGCACCAGATTGCAGCTGTCATAGCCCCAGCCACACCACCAATACTAACAATGCTGGTTTGGTCCCGCCGAGATCCTTTTACTTGTGTAATGTCGAAACCGAGGGTGTACCCAGCTTGGTGGGCACATTCAACATGGACTGCAGCATGTTAGAGTCCATTCCTTCTTAGGCCAGAAAAGAGAAAAACTTACCAGCTGCTCGACATGTATGACAACCAACACATGCACCGCTGCTTTTCTTGCAGACTTTGCACACCTCATTATATCGTGCCAGTGGAATCGCAGGAATACCCTCGGAAGGCTCCAAAGCCTTGGCATTGCCAAATTTAACCTCAGGTGTAAAGACTGCGCAAGTGACATGGACCCAATTGTTGTCCGCCGTCCGCTTCAGTGGCTCACGAGGGTTAATAGGTTTGTTTTGCTCTTCCTGCCTCTTACGGAAGAAATCGGCCACTTTCTGAGCATTCTCTCGCTCAATCCTGTCTTTCTCTCGTTCCTTCTCATTTTTCTTCTTGTGAGTAATTTTGGGAGGCTCAACAAAGTCATGTTCTGTGTATTCAACAGGGCATAGGGTGCATTTGTAGTGCTGTGAGATAGGTTAGCATCTAGCAGTTCTAAAAAATGAGAAACAGCTTACAATCGAGACCTGTGGATTCTTGTCATTTGCACACATGTCACAGGTCCACTTGCCTGGACTTCGGGTTTCGCCCATAACACCGTAGCAGTTGCGATGGACTGTCATCCTGCACTCCTTGCATGTTAGATGCTGGTCGCCCATGGGATCCATCTCACCGCAGACGCAACACGGCATTATTTTAGGCTTGGGAGGCTCTGGGGGTGGCGGAGGTGGGGGCGGAGGCGGTGGGGGAACTGGCTTTTCAACGATGACTTTCTTTTTTGTAGTGTGAGTACTTGTACTTCCCGACTCAGTCCCGGGATCAATCGAGTCTCTGTCCGATGATGCCTTGAGCTTCTTCCTTGGATGTTCATTGCCTGATGGTGTAGGCGTACCATTTGCCGAAGGATATCGAGTCGAGGTACCATTGGAAGTATGGCTTGCGGCTTCATTAGCAGCTATAAGCTCTCTGATCGTCTCTTCATCGATCTTCCTTTTCCATGCTCGGCCTCCAGCTTGTGACGATTTTTTAGAAAGTTCGTCAATATCTTCCCATTGTATAGCATACCTGCGCCAGAGTTCGGCGCAGCGCCTGCAGAGTGCTACCATATACCTTTCTCCCTTGTCCTTCCCATTTGTTTTCCCTGTCGGGTGGTCGGAGACCACCATGCCAGCAGGCGTATTTGGCGCTCGTCTCCATTGACGGGATGACCGAGTGGAGCAGAATTTGCATTGGAATCCCCTCTTCTTTTCGAAAGCTTTGTTATTGTCAAAGGCAGAATCGTCATATTCATCAGCCACGTCGTCTTGCAATTTGCCAGCATTTGCCTCTTTTTTTGCTTCCTTCTTGACTTTCCGTCCGGTGTAGTTTCCCCACACTACCTTTCCTCTCTCAGTCTTTTTCCAAGTATAATAAAACCTCACAACGTGTGCCGGGCTCATTGTCTTCACATGCTTTTTAATATTATACCACTCAGAACCAAACTTCGAGACGCCATCCTCGAACTTCTTCAGCTCGGCAGGGCTTGGATCGGGCTCTTTGAAAGCGCTTTTCTCGGTCTTGGAAAGCGCCTGAAGCGATTTTTCTATATCATAGTTGTTTTTACGCAGTGTTTGTAAGGCTACATCGAGAAGATTGGTTGATTGAAAGGGTAACCCTAGGGGCTGTCCGACTTTGACCGCACGACACATATAATCGAAGACGTAGAACTCTCTGTTTTGTTCATCCAGGAGCGCTGTCCCACTGGCCTTCACCACCTCGGCGGGTAGTTCCGAAACCTCTGGAAGTTTGTAGAGCAATTGACAAGTGTTGCGAGGATCATCGTTAGGATAATCATCCCCCCGGTGGACATAACCAACAGGCTCATCCATCACCCATTTTGGCCGCTTTTCCCGAGCGATCTTATCTGCTTCTATAGCAGCAAGAGCCTCTTTGGAAGGTTTTGCCTGATTCTTATGTCCGCCACCCTTAAGGTACTTCCTTTTGACATCGGCTGGTTTGACGTACACCACTGGTCTCCCGGGCCAAGCGGGAATATTTGCTTGATGGCGAGGACCGAGACGGGAACTGGCCCTCGGGTAGATTCGGTCGTCATAGTCCAAGGCATCTTCCACCTTACAGTGCTGGCCTAAGTAACGGAAAAGCCACAAACTTGCTTGGTGAATTTGTTCCGGGGTCCCAGGCTGCAGGTGTGGCCCCACCTCGCTTGGTGCTTCCGGACTCGTCGCTCCAGTTTCTAGAGCATCTTCCGCTCCTGTTACTGTCTCTTCCTCTTCGTCGGCGGGTTCCTCCTCTTCAACATCCATAAATGAATCTGTTAATGTCGGGGTATTTCGAGCTTCAAGTTTCTTTTCCTGTGCTTTGCTGCAAGGACCACAAGCCCAGGCAAAACCCCGAGATGGTTTTTTCTGTAGAGGAGGATTGACGCAACCCATATGATATGTGTTTTGACACACGGCGCAATCTACGGAATCATTCCTTGGAGGACGTTAACAGGATTACATTGAAAAAAGAGAGGAGCACGTACGTGGCGCAATATTTGCTACATTTCTTGCATGACTTAACAGCACTCGTCAGCTCCTTCCCACGTCCAGGCTCAACCACTATATATTTCCACCTTTCGTCGAGGACCATTTTAACATCCTCGGGAACATTGATGATAAGACTGGTGGGAATTACGTCATAATAGCGATGTATATAGCGATCATATAACTTTTCATACCAGAAACAATCAGGTTGCCTGCGCAAATCGTCTAACTTTGCGACCTCGCTCTTGTGCTTGATTTGACAAGCGCCTCGGAGCGCGGTGAGCGGGCATATATCGGAGTGCATCGAGGCGAAGACTTGGCGCGTATCGTTGACTTTCCGACCAATATCCTTTGGACGATAGTACCAATTGAGTCGCAATGCCTCTATAGGCTGAGAGGTGTCATTGTTGAGGTGAAGAAATTCCATGATCCGGCCCAGGTAGTAGGGTTCACCGGGAGGCTCACAGACAAGGTACACGTGATCTGCAAATAAAGTCAGTCTTGCTTGGGATGTGGGATTTGAATCTAGCTTGAGACAGAGTAGGTAAAATTTAGGAGACATATCATACCATTAACACCAAGAACTGTTCCATCATCAGCCGTTAATTTCTCGTCTTTCAAACGAGCCTGACAATTTTCGAAACTCAGCATATTCGAATCACGAAATCCGGGGATTGCCTGGTCAATCGTGCTTAATTTTCGATTACTGGTATCTACGGGAGGTGTATTGCGAGCGACTGTTTGGTGGTGTGTAGCTTTCTCGTGTGCTGGGGCTTTCCGTTTCTTGGTATTATGATGAGCGGGAACCTTCACGGCTGGATTGGCCGAAAAAGTTGATGTCCCAGGAATTGACTCCTTGTAGTGATTCTGAACCGGGCGCGGAGGCTCTGGGTCGGAAGCTGTGTATTCTTTCCCATTGCTCGGCAGGGGAGTCGACTCAATCGGTTTCGCAGCTGTTTTGCGCCCGTTGGTTTCTTTCGTAGTTGTAGTTGAAGTCGCAGGGGAAGTGAACTCGAAATCCGTCTCTAATTCCTTGTCCTCAGCGTAGTTTGGGCGTGATGTACCATTTCGATTCCGCGATCGAGTACCGTAAGGGATGGCAGATCCCAAGAAGCTGGAGGCGGCATCTTTTGGGGTTGGATTCGAGGAACTCAAGCTCGAGGCAACGACGAATTGACCCTCGACAGGGCGCACAGGATCTGAGGTGAGCTCGGTAGGTGGATTCGACTCCATGGCCGATGGCGATGGCTGAGCAGAACTCTCGGCGGGTTGGGAGGACTGTTGTTGGCGTTGCGCGGAGGGTGTTTCGTCGGCTTGCTCATGAGGCAAAGGACTGTCGACTGGAGTCGCAATGCTCGATGTCGTTGGAGTATCCTTGGCCATGATGCCGGTTCTTCGGCGACGGTCCTGCTAGGAAGCAACGAGCGCCTCCCGCAAGAGGGCGAGAAGCGCTGATGTGCGAGGCTATCGGCCAGTGAGGGGCAGGTTTAAACCCATCAGATGCAAAAAAGAAGGGCGTTCACTCAGTCAGAAATGGCGCGAAGCAATGGGGAAACAGTGAATCGGAGTCGCGTTGGGGTGGGTAAAATGTATGGGCTACCGTCACTGGGTGATGGACCAATTACGCCTGGTGGGAGTCGACGGTATGAATTCCCGGCGGGGAGTGCTGGTTGTTGAAACAATGACACTGGGGATGATTCTCGGCGATGGTTAACTCGGAGCAGGCGTTGGGAAGCAAACGAGCTCGAATAAGGAGGGTGGTGGTGAAAAATAGGAAATCTGGGCGGTTTGGTATAAGTCGAGAAGGTGGACGTTCTATCGAGATGGGTATGAGTTCGAGCCACGCTAGTATGTAACCGCACTCCCCTCGCCGGACTTCCCACACCCACCTACCTTACACACCTCCGAGTGAGCATCCATGGAGCGAGACCCCACGCCTCTCAGAGCAGTTTCTACGCACGGGGCCGATGGAGACATTGGGAATGCTGGACGGGGCTATCACCGTGGTAAGCAAGAACGGCGAGAACTTTATGTCGAGCCGAATCCCAACATCCTCACCGTCTGTATCTCCCCCTTCCTGGCTGTCTTCTAGGGGCGTCTCCAGTCAGGAGCCTTTCTTCCCAAATGTCGTGACATGGACACTGGCGGCATGGGAGAGGACGGGGTGGATGCCCACTGCTACCTGACCAAAAGCAACAGGTCTGTTGTCGAGCAGACAGCCTGTGGTGGCCACGTCGTATCGTGGAGAGAAATTCACAGATTGGGAGAAGGAAGCGGCCGGGGAACTGTAGTACTGACGCTGCCGGAACATGGGAAGTCTGGATATTCTGGTGGGGGACGGGAGCTGGGGGCTGGCTCATGGTGAAGAACACAAACACTCACTGACCGGGGGGGGCACTTGTTTTGTGTTCAGACGGGGCAGAAGTCAAGAATGGCGAGAAACCTGGATGCAACGAATCCAAGGTCTTGCTATTCTCCAGCCGAGCGAGATTGAAGGCCAGGGCCCCATGAACCCTTCCGAATCGTTAGATCTTGACTTTCTAGTTGGGTGGTCCGAAAGAGGCACGTCGAGGCATCCCTCTGTGGTGGGAGCTGACGGTCCAATGCGCGGGTCCGGACAGCATTGAAGACTCCCCGACCCGTGATCCGAGGAACAAACAAAGGACCGGGTTGGGGCTGGACGAGGCCAAGGATCGTTGGTTGAGGCTTGTGCCTTGCAGGTCCAGTAGTTTTCTCACAAGCGCAGGGCCCGGCGCGGGTGAAAGAGAGAAAGATTCTTGGGGCTGGGGGCGAGGACACGAAGGGAAAAGACATGGCAAGCGACGTCTCTGGTCTTCGAGCTGGATGGCGAGTCCGAGGCCCGGCCAGATGCTCATGGAGGTCGAGCTCGCACGCGGGGCGCCTTCTCTCGGGCCGTCACTTGATGCAGTCGTGCAGAGCCGCAGCGCAGGCGGAGCAGGAAGCAAGCAAGCAGGGGGAGGGGAGGGGAGGAGTGGCAGCGGAGCTAATCAAATGGACGGCGATTACCTAAGTCGGCCGCCGGTGGGTCGCCCGGGCGAAGATGCCAAGACGCGGTCGTGTCACGTGGCCGCGCAGTGTTCGGTAAGGGCGCCGCGACGACAACCTCGTCCAGTCGCTCCAGGAAAACCACAGGCAGCAAGCAACAGGCTGTCGTCCAATTGCGGATGCTCCTACCTGGCTTACGACACCGTCCGAGAACAACCCTCATGGCCCCCAAAACCGTTGCGATTGCCCTTTCCGCGAAAAGGGTGTGACATTGAACTCAGGCCTTTGCTCCCATCCGGCACCGTGCTGCGCGCGGGTCTTGCTCCCCAAAACAATTTTGCCAGGGACCATGAGCAACAGCAAGCAGACCAAATCCGTGCTGTACCACACAACATCGATCAATGCCGCCAGGTCGCTTCAAACCACCATCGCACGGGCTGGCCTGAAAAGGAAACCCGAGGACCCTTTCGAGGCCCAAGCAGTGGCGAATAAAATTGTGGTGGTTTCTGGAATTTCTGGCCTCGCACACAAGGGGGATTTCTCGCGTCCGTCTGTCCGACATGGCCATCCACCTTCCTTAGTAGCCGGACAGGTAATTGATGCAATTGACCGTGGTCAATCAGAATATTCCCAACGGAGAGTGTTGGCTCTCACCCCTCACCCAACAAATCAACCCAAACTAGACCTTTCACATCCTGCATATGGATTGCCTGCGCAGCTAATCAAGAACTTGGCTTCGCTTGGGATACGGTCTATCTATCCTTGGCAATCAGAATGTTTGCTGCACAGTGGCGCATTAGCTGGGCAAACGAATCTCGTTTATACTGCTCCAACCGGGGGAGGAAAGTCACTAGTAGCCGACGTTTTGATGTTAAAAAAAATTACGGGCAATCCGGAAAAGAAAGCACTACTCGTGCTTCCATACGTTGCACTGGTCCAGGAAAAACTTCGTTGGTTAAGGAAAGTGGTTGAAGGTATTAAGAAAGCGCCTAATCCATCCAATGAGAATAGAGACAGGAATTCTATGTGGAGGAAGCGCGGTGATGAGGATTCGTTTCGAGTTGCTGGATTTTTTGGTGGTAGTAAATCGAAAGCTACGTGGGATGATATGGATATTGCAATTTGCACGATTGAGAAGGTTTGTTACCCCGGGAGATTCTACGGCTAAGTTGACATCTAATTGATATCCAGGCCAATTCGCTTGTCAATTCTGCCCTTGAGGGCGGAACGATTGGTAAGTTGGGGATCGTAGTGATGGATGAGCTCCACATGATCGATGATGAGAATAGGGGCTATATCCTCGAACTGATGGCGACCAAACTTCTCTGTCTTGACGAGGGAATACAACTCGTAGGTAAGTTTTAAGCTTATTCAACTTTCTTTTTCATATCCTGTATGATTGTCCAATCTTTTGACGCATCGCCCATAATCAAACTAATGCAAACGGCAGGAATGAGCGCTACTCTCAATGTAAGAGCCCCATAAATATTTGAGGCAGTGATTTAATAGCCCCTCTCTAGAATGCACAAACGCTAGCGGCATGGCTAGGCAACGCGAAAGTCTATATTTCCAAATACCGTCCTGTTCCGATAGAAGAGCATCTCGTTTTTGACAACAACGTATATCCAGCTATGACTTCCAGCTTGTTCTATAAAACAGCAACACAACTAAACGTTTCTCAGTCTACTCAAAGAACACATCTATCATCAACACAATCAGCTCCAGTACCCTCTAGATCCATCAGATCATCGCCCGATAAAGAGCTTGCAAATCCGTTGGTCAATTCTGTTGTTGCACTTGCCAATGAAACAGCAAGGTCCGGATATGGCGCGTTAGTATTCTGCAGTAGCCGTAAAGGTTGTGAGCTAGATGCCCAACTCATCAGTCGAGTCTTACCTCGGCCAGAAGAAGTGTATCATGGAACTATGAGTTTGCGAGAGGATCTGTTGAACGACCTACGAAATACAAGTACGGGTTTAGATACCATTTTAGAGCAGACCGTGCCTGTTGGGGTAGCATATCACCGTCAGTCTCTTGGAAAAGAAGAATATTCAGAAGCGCTGATAATATGATCAGATGCTGGTCTCACTACAGAAGAGCGAGACCTCATTGCAGATGCATATGACAAAGGTGTAATTAAGGTCATTGTAGCTACTTGCAGTTTGGCAGCTGGTATCAACTTACCAGCTAGGAGAGTCATCTTACATGGGGCTCGAATGGGTCCTGATCTAGTGGGACCCTCTATGCTGTGGGTGTTCAACCTATACACTGCATGAGTAATACTAACGCAGTATTCTAGTCGCCAAATGAGAGGTAGAGCAGGAAGGAAAGGCAAAGACGAGATCGGTGAAACATACCTTTGCTGCCAGAAAAGTGACCTCGAAGCAGTAGCCGAACTCATGGAGGCCGAAATCCCCAGTGTCCAAAGCTGCTTACTGCCCGGAAAACGCGGTATTAGGAGGTTTGCACCACCCCAGCTTCTGATGAATTCGTACTGATCTTTGAATCTAGAGCTCTACTGGAAGTCATCGCCACAAAACTAGCTACCAGCACCGAATCAATCGATGAATACATGCAAAAGACCCTCCTCTACCAGACAATGGACCACACTGAGCTTACCAGTATGGTTCAGTCCACCATCAAGGAACTCCTTCACGACGGACTAGTCCTCACAAACTCCACAACAGAATACGCCCCCACCCTTCTGGGCCAAGCAATCGTAGCCTCCTCCCTAACCCCAGAAGATGGATTATTCGTCCACAGAGAACTCCAAAAAGCCCTCCAAGCATTCGTGATGGATGGAGAAATGCATGTATTATATACCTTCACTCCCGTAAATGCCACACCAACAATAATCAACTGGCAAGCATTCCAAAGAGAAATAGAACTTTTAGATGAAAGTAATCAACGAGTCCTCAATTTCGTCGGCATCAAATACCACATCATAAATAAAATGTACTTGATCTCCCCCTCCCCTACCCCTTTTCCCACCAACTCAACTAACAACCCCCTCCAGGGCACGAGGTGGTACAATGAAAGAAACAACACCCGAAGAACTCGAAACTCTTCAAATTTACAAACGCTTCTATACAGCTCTTCAACTCCGCGATTTGTGCAATGAAATGCCCATCCACGCCGTTGCAAGAAAATACGATTTACCACGTGGTAGTATCCAGAATCTAGCGCAGACTTGTCACGGATTTGCAGCAGGGATGATTAAGTTCTGTCAGAGGATGGGATGGGGTGCATTAGGGGCGGTGTTGGATCATTTTTCGGATAGATTGAGAGCTGGCATGTTGTTCCCTCAATTCCCTTTTCAACCTTGACATTCACATCTCGTCAAGATTCCCTAATAGACAGAACTAGAATAGACGATGAAATGCTAACGATAGAAATAATTATAGGGGCAAAAGCCGACCTCCTCTCCCTCTCCCAAATCTCATATATCAAAAGTCGAACAGCCCGCGTATTCTGGGAAAATGGATTCAAGACAGTTGGCGCTATCGCCGCTGCTGATATCAAGGATATTTTACCCGTTTTATTAATGGTTCGTCCTTACTTCTTCTATCCCTTTCTTCCATTCTTCCAAGCCTAATATATCCCGCCCAAAAAAAAGGAAAAAAGAAAAACAAAAGAAAGGGAGACAGGGGAATAGAATGAGATACTAATGTCAACGTGAAAATAATTATAGGCACAACCTAAGAAACTGAAAACCTCGTCTTATGACGAAACGAAGTTTTTGGAAAAATTAACTGCGAAAGCGGAGAGGATTATTAGTTCGGCGAATGCGATATGGGGTATGTCGTCTTTACCTTTTAACCAGCAATGAGGGTTTTGGATATTTAGGTACTGATTATTGTTTACAGAGAGAGAAATACAAGCAGAGCTTGATGAAGAAGGGGATTATTAGAAAGTATTCCCAACCCACCATAATTCATCAGCCACAGATTTTATAAACCTCCAATAGGAGATACAGAAGCACTTTTAGGTATCAAAGAAGCCTGTTCTTTCAATAGTATATATTCATTCGTAGATTTCCTTTGCTCTACTGAGGGTATTTAATTACGAGATGATACATTTCGAAGGTAATCCACAAGGACCTTCCTTATCCTTCCCCTCTTCAGGTTCGAATCTCTGTTTTTTTGCCGCGGTACTTTTCTTTGTTGTATCATTCTCTTTGCTCACATTTTTGTCCTCGGATGAGCTATCCACTGCGAGTCAGAAATTAACTTTAAGTAAAGTCTTTCCAAAACTTTCTCCTTGAATGGTAGCAAGTTCGAGTTCCAAAGCTGTTGGTTGACGAGATCCATCGGCAGCCTATATATCCATATTAGTAAAATTTTTCGATTTGAAAAGTGGAAGGGAGGGAGGGGGAAAAGGTGACATACAGCAAAAGTTCCAGCACCCCAGGGAGAACCACCTCGAATCTCGCTCAAATTCGCCAACTGAGCAAAATTATTCTTATATCCCAAAGGAACATAAATAATTCCATGATGGGTCAAAGTCGACATGGCGGCCAGAGCTGTGCTTTCCTGTCCACCACCTTGTGTACCGGTGGAAATAAATAAGCCGGCGTATTTTCCAGTAAAGGCACCGCTGGCCCATTGGCCTCCCGTGGTGTCCCAGAATGCTTTCCATTGGGCGGGGAAGTTACCGTAGCGGGTGGGGATGCCGAAGAGGAAAGCGTCATAGTTTTCGAGGGTTTTGGCGTCGATGATGGGGATTGAGGCGGACTTAGCGGGGGCGTACATCTAAGATTGTATTAGTAGGGAAGCTGGGTTTGGAGGGTTGGGAGGGAGATTTGCCTTGGTCAGGACTTCTTGGGGGAGGGTCTCGGCGACTTGGAAGAGGTCGGCTTCGATGCCGGCTTTCTTGAGGCCTTCCTTCTCGGCCTCGGCCAACTTTTGGATGTGGCCGTACATGGAATACTAATACTCGATTAGCTGATGTACTACATAATCGAAAATGATGTATGCCATGAGCATAGACACTAGTATTGAAAACGAGGTGGGAGAGATGTTGGGATATGCTCTGAACATTTCACGTGCATCAATGGAGGGGTTGTTTGTTGACTTACAAAGACAATAGCTACTTTAGGCGCCATCTTGAATTGCTTTTAAGTGAAAGAGAAGTTTGCTCGGGAACTGTGCTTGCTGGAGGAAGAGAAGCTGTCTGAGGGAGAACTGGAATGGAGAGGCATGATTGTGGACGGGGAAGTACAGCTTTATCTGTTTGCGTGTTGCGGGGCAGGAGGTAGTCCATTGACCAGTCAGAAGAAGGACAGGTTGCTTGGTGGATTGAGGGGCTGATTACGGGGTCTTAATCAGCAGAGCGTGAGGAAGCGACGACGGTTTTGGTAACCATCAGTCAGGATGACGAGCGACCAGTGTCATCCCTGATTAAGCAAGCATGACATGAGCATTACAAGAAGCTTTGCACATCGTTTACCACGAGCAGTAGATGTTGCCCTTGCAAGCAACTACCAAGCCTACCGCTGAAGAGGCAGAGGGCGCACAAACTCCGGCTAGCTGCCACGCCTGGACAAATAAGCGCACACCGCGCGCGCTCCCCGGTTCCTGGCCCAGCGCGTGGCGGCACCCAAATCTCGACATGCAACAAACCAGGAGAGAGGGCTCGCAGCCGTCGATGATTGGCTGGCCACGCTGCCAAATGCCGTCCTCGCGGCCGGGGTGTCATCTTTAATTCGGACAACCGATCACAAGTTGCCAGACTCCACGGTACCTGGATAGCAATACTCTCCAGAATCTAGCGGTTGAACGGCCGTGTCGAATACGCCTTGTGTTGCATCCAACGTCTATTTCCTCCCCAACGAGCACGCCTCGTGCTAGAGCTAATGTCCAGCCCGCTCACACATCTGATAGCATTCTCGCATCGACGAGGCCCCCTCCTTTCTCGCCGACTCTCGCAACTCCACACCAGAATCGCCCTCACCAATAGGCCACAATCACAATATTCATCACCTCACCTCCAGCGTGCAGCCACTACCCGTCCACCATGGACCATCCAAACCAGGGGAAAGAAAACCAAGGTGTCCGTCCAACTAGACGACCTACCGCAAGGCGTGATTGCACTCGACCCTCTCCCACGTGAAGATGCTGCCCCGCCCTCCTATCCTTTTGTCGTTCAGCAAGCTCGCACCAATATGCGCAAGTTTGAGAATTGCGTGCTGCTCACGCGGGTTGGCGGGTTTTATGAGATGTATTTTGAACATGCGGAGGAGTTTGGTCCGTTGTTGAACCTGAAAGTTGGCCAGAAGAAAACAAACGCCGGAAATGTTTCCATGGTACCTTCCCCGCTAACCTACCTAAAACTCGCTTCGCCAGTTAACACGATATTATAGTCTGGATTCCCATTCTTTCAATTGGATAGATATCTTAAGATTCTGGTCCAAGATCTGAGTCGATATGTAGCTATTGCCGAAGAATACCCAAATGATGCATCCCACAAGGTGAAAGCTGGAGGTTTGATGCATGATCGAAAGGTTGCTCGGATTATTACTCCGGGAACACTTATTGATGAGAATTTCATGGATCCTTTCACCAATAACTATGTTCTGGCCATACACATAGAGCCAATTAAAACAGAAGCGAATACAGAAGCCAAGATTACTCCGGTATCCCACGATTCTCTCCCTATGGGCCTAGCATGGTTAGATCTTTCAACGGGACATTTCTTCACTCAAGTTACAACTTTGGGTTCCCTTCCCGCCTTTCTAGCAAGAATTGGACCACGAGAAATAGTGCTCGATGAAGATCTTCAAGCTTCGAAAGACCATGGGATTTTTACTAGTTTAGCCGACGATCATCATCTAATCACATACGCGAACTGTTCAACCGTCAAAAAAATTTCAGAATGGTCGGATATGCTTGAATCACCAGTGTCAGATCAAGCAGCAAGTGAATTCACTACGCAAGAAGTCAATGCTGGTAGTGCTCTGTTGCAATATGTGGAAACAAGGTTACAAGGATCGAATACAAAGTTGCAACCTCCGGTTCGACAATTGGATATGATGAGTATTGATAAAAATACTATGAGAGCTTTGGAAATCAAGAAGACAATGAGAGATGATCTCACGACAGGAAGCCTTTTGCACGTAATTCGTCGGACTGTAACGAAGGGTGGTTCCCGGTTACTTGATAATTGGTTAGGTTTGTCAACCTCTATTTTTCCCTTTCATCCTCTGAGAACTAATGGCTGACATGAACTCAGGCTCGCCATCCACCTCTCTAAGCGTAATAAACTCCCGCTTAGACCTAGTAACTTACATGCTCAACTCCCCGCCCATCCTCCAAAGAATAATCCTCCTCCTTCAACATTCCTACGACTCCCATCGCCTCCTCCAAAAGTTCACTTTCGGCCGGGGCGACCCAGACGACCTCCTCGCTCTCGCCTCAACCATTCATGCAACCCGTGACATAGTAACAACCCTAACCGAAGAAATACCCTCAGAAACCGAACCCTGTATCACCTCCCTCCTCTCCCGAATAACCCTAACCAAACCCCTCGTCCTCGCCAAAAAGATCCTCCATTCTATAGACGAAGAAGGGATAATCCAACAACAGCGCCTAACCGACGTCTCAGAAAGCACCCTCCAATCCCTCGCCCAATCAATAGTAACATCCGAAGCCACCTCCCCAGACGACCTATCCCTCCTCCCCCAAAAGATCCTCTCCAAAAAATCATCCTCATCCTCCCCCCCAACCTCCCTCCGAGAAGCCTACCTCCCCTCGGAAGAAGCCTGGATAATGAAACCCCTCGCCTCGCCTACCCTCTCCAAACTCCACACCACCCTCCACACCCTCCTCTCCGAAAAAGAAACCCTTTCCCAAACCCTCGCCCACGAACTCTCCGCCCCAACCCTCACCCTCCGTTACACGCCCTCCCTAAGCCACCACTGTCACATAAAAGGGAAAGACATCCACCTCACCAACCCCTCAATCAAGACCCTTACCTCCACTAAATCAACCCGCTCATTCCACCACCCCTCCTGGACAATCCTAGGCCAACAAATCGATCAATGTATCCTCTCCATCCGCTCAGAAGAACAACGCGTATTCACTTCCCTCCGGACCCTCGTCCTCAAAAACCTAATCATCCTCCGCCGCAACGCTTCAGTATTAAATGAACTCGACGTCGCCTGTTCATTCGCCACCTTGGCCCTCGAGAAACACTGGACAAGACCAATTCTCAATACCTCCACAACTAATAAAATCGTCGGCGGTCGTCACCCAACAGTCGAAGGCGGTCTCGAAACCGAAGGCCGAGATTTCATCTCCAACGATTGTTTTGTCGGCTCTCCCAAAAAGAGTTGGTTAATCACTGGTCCAAATATGGCTGGTAAAAGTACGTTTCTAAGACAGAATGCTTTAATCACTATCCTGGCGCAAGTTGGCTCATATGTTCCGGCTGAGTTTGCGGAGTTGGGGATTGTGGATCAGATATTTAGTCGCGTGGGGTCGGCGGATAATTTGTATAGAGATCAATCGACGTTCATGGTAGAGATGTTGGAGACGGCTATGATTTTGAAGAATGCTACATCAAGGTCGTTTGTTATTATGGATGAAATTGGGAGGGGGACGACGCCGGAAGATGGAATTGCCGTGGCTTATGCTTGTTTACATCATTTGTATCATGTCAATAAGTGTAGGACACTGTTTGCGACACATTTCCACGATTTGGCAGATATGGCAGTTAAAGAGGGCATGGATGGAGTTGGATTTTATTGTACGGATGTGGAGGAATTCACAGATGGTGATGGAAAGGGCTTTAGATACGTTCACAAGTTGAGAGAGGGTGTCAACAGGAGTAGTCATGCTCTCAAGGTAGCAAGACTAGCAGGATTGCCTGAAGAAGCCATCATGGTTGCGAAGCAGGTTTTAGAAAAATGATCAAATTCTGTATATATGGTCAGCATACTGTCATAGTAGACTTGTACGAGTATTTAAAAAGTGAGGTAAAGGAGCAGTCAGGAAAAAATTAGAGTTGTATTTTTTGGTCTTCAAGGAGCAACCTCCGTTAAGGGTTAAAAAGCTTTTGAATTGTTCATCATAATGCTGGGGAAAGAGGACGCAAATAAATTGTAACGACTAACCTTTTCGTGAAGCTTTAGGAGCAACCTGACTGGGTTAAATGCATCTTATCATCAACTGGTTTCACAAACCCAAGAGGATCGACTTGTTCTTATTTGCTTTGTTGATTCTGAATATCTGTAAGTTTGATGTGACGCTATGATCTTTGTTATAAAATCCGCTCTAAAGTCCCACAACCTATTCCAAGATACTCTTCTAATCGAACAATCCGCCGAAGCCTTCGTCACCAGACTCCTCAGCCTCGGACTCCTCCTTCTTCTCTTCCTCGGCGGCAGCAGTGGGACCTGAATCAGCAGCGGCAACTGGGGCAGCTGATGCATATGCATCAGGGTTGGCAATGCGATCCTTCAAGTCCTCTATCTCAGGCCAGCTAAACTCGGTGGCGACGGCAACGGCCAAGACCTTCTTATAGCTGTTGACAATTGAGTGCATGACAGATGGAAGGGTTGGGAAGTTGACGGAGAGGGAGATTGCAGCAATGGTGGTGATAGCACTTGTGAAGGTGGCCAACAATTGTTGCTCCTCAATGTCGAGAACCTCAGGTGGGAAGCAGTTGCCGTGGTCATAGACTTGGGAGATACCCATTCCGTATGTGAAGGGGGAGATGTTCAACATGTTAAGGAGTGTAGCCTCGGAAGCTCCGACCTTGTGTCCAGCGGAAACGAGCTTCAACTCGGTGGTGATTTCAATGGTACCACGGGCAATCTTGGTTGGAACACCGAGAGCCTGGAAGAAAGAGGTTTTTCCGGGCTCCATACCAGTGTTTCCTGGGGGGATGAAGACATCGGCGGGAGCGACGGCACCAGCTCTGGCGGGAGCAGCAACCTTGTTGGAGAGAATCTTGTTACGGATAGTCTTAAGATCGTCATTGGTGAAGACGAAGCCAACGTTGCCCTTGACATAAGGAAGGATACGCTCGTACTCGGGGGAGTCTCCGATGAAACCCTTGATGGCGCGACGAACCTGAAATTCTTCGTTAATAAATGCGCCCAGGTCCCTTCGCAGATAGCGCGCCTACCATAGTGTTCTTTCCCATCAAGACGACACCCTCACCACGGAGGGAGTGTCTGATCTCGTGCATTTGCTGGGAGCTAACATTGTCAACGGTGACAACGAAGATGCTCTTGAACTCCTCGAGGAGCCCCTTGAGCTTATCGAAGTAGCCGGCCTTGTTCTCGGATCTGCCCCCCATTTCTTCTTATTTCGAAGAGAGGATGTTTAAGGGTCAGATTTTGGTTGTAGAGGGAATATGGTCCTTGTTCGTGCACAGAATTGTATATGAGGTTGAAATTTCGAGGTTTAAATAATAATTTGCGATAGCATTCCTGTGTGTGAATGCCAAGGCGCTAACACGGGAAGCTCCGTTGATTGGCGAGAAGTGACTATCCCAGTCCGGTTTTTGGCGCATGAAATATCAGAATGCTCGCTTCGAAAACTTATTGACTAAGGGGAACCTGATATCTACATCACAGAGTGGACTATTATGAGCAGTAAATGGTTATTGCGCTTGGAAGAATTACGCCCTTTCTGACCAAATCCTTCAGAATGGCTCAACATATTCTACCCTACCAGTGTCTGGAGAAATCTGGTAAGACCCTCGTCGCAGCCAGTGGCTCACGCCTAGATTTATTCAGTCTTGAGGATGGAAGCCTCTTGTCAACATGGAACTGCCCGACAACTCAGAACTTACAAAATGGGAAACAAACCACAAAAGAGGAGGTCGCGCACCCAGTTGTGCCTGAGAAGTCCGAGTCGTCTTCAGTGGATATCCTGACTGAAGAGCCATGCTCACCTCCAACAAAGAGAAGAAAATTATCAGCATCTGCGCCAATGTCAGACCCTCTGAAGCCAGAACAAAAGCAAGGCAAAAAGAAGAATACTAGAGCAATTGCTGTTTCGGGTGGGCTAGAAACACCAGCAGTCATTGCTTTAGCTTCAACTAAATGTGGCCGTCACGTGGTTACTGTGACGGGAGAGGACAAGAGCATCAGAGTTTTCGAGAATACGGTTGAAGACGGAGTAAGGAAATTAAAACATTTGAGTCACAGGTACGTCTTTCCTTCTTCTCATGAAATTAGCTAGATATTGATCACTTTTAGACAAATGCCCAAGCGACCCTGTGCCGTAACCATCACCACCGACGACTCAACCATCATCAGCGCTGACAAATTCGGGGACGTCTACTCCCTTCCACTCCTACCTTTGGACCCTCCAGAACCACTCACTCCTCTCTCGGACCCATCCTCAAACACCACACCCAAGGCCTACATTCCCGCCGCCAACGAATTAACAATCCACTCCCAACGCAACCGAAAGGCACTCGAACAACAACGTCGTCAAAAAGCCTCCAACAAAGCCCCAGAGAAAACCGAACCCTCATTCCTCCACACCCTACTCCTCGGCCACGTCTCCATGCTCACCGACCTCGCCTTGGTAAATCTAAAAGAAAGGAATTACATCATAACCGCCGATCGAGATGAACACATCCGAATCTCGCGAGGAATTCCACAAGCACATATCATAGAAGGATTTTGTCTTGGACATACTGAATTTGTTTCTCGTCTTTGCGTTCCGACTGATAGACCCGACATTCTAATTTCAGGAGGTGGGGATGATGAGTTATTTGTTTGGAATTGGTTGGAGGGGAAATTATTATCGAGGATTAATTTGAAATCTCTTGTTTCGGCAATCCAGCCGATTTCAACTCAAGAAGTAGAAGGTGCTGAGAAAGCAACAGAGTCTGTGAAACTTGCTGTGTCAAGTATCCTTCATACCAGACAAGTTATCGCCGGAGAAGCTCAAGATATCATAATCGTCACTTGCGAAGGGTAAGCTCTCCTCCCTTTCCCACACATCCTTCTTGACTAATACAGCCTACAGCATCCCAGCTCTCTTCCTCTTCAACCTGCCCTCTCACTCCGCCCTCATCCACACCCAAACCCTCACTCTCCCCGGCAACCCCCTAGCACTCGCCACCAATCTTCCCTCCCCAAGCCAAACCCAAATCCTCGTCTCTATCGACACAATCCATAAACCAGGATCAACTACCGAACCCAGAGAAGATTTCACAGAAACAGTAAACCCAATCCAATCTTATAAATTCGAAGATGATGGGAAATTAGTCGCGGTGGATGGGTTGATTAAAGGATATGGAGATAGTGAGGGGGCTGGATTGGAAGAAGTAATGGTTCAAATGAAGAGTCTGCTTTATAATCTTGAGAACTTGAGGAAGAGGGATACTGATGGGCTGGAAGAATGAGAAGAGATGGTTTAGATATTCGCATCCTAGAGAAAATTAGACAAATAAGCTTCTTCACTTGAGTGTTTTCATTCTTTGTTCATAGCATCTATCGATCGGACATAATTCGGTTTAACTTTCTATATTTTTAAATTTCTAAAATGATATATACACTTCGAGCACTTCTTTATAACCTAATCAATAGGACCAACTCGTAGTGGGTTCTGTCTCATCCACTTCTTATCACGCTCGCGCTGAAGCCGGGCATGCCAAGCATTTATAATTTCTTCCAACTCATTATGCACTTCCAGTCCCTCTGCTCTTCTAACATGATAGAGTATCCAATCCAGTCTTTCACGCCCAATTCCTTTCCCTTCCATAACATTTCCCGTGATAGCTATTCGAGTTAAAGCTCTTGTCACAATAGGCCAAATCGGAGCATTGTAACGACGTAAATGATGAATACAATTCTCAACATTACGCATGGAGGCTCTTGGGGAGAGATTGGGATCGAGAACAAATCGGACGGCCATGTCATGGATTAACTGTATCAAGTCTGGATGAAGGGTTTTCTGGGGACAAAATCGTCTTCGAGTTGAGCGTTTGATTTTTGCATAGATTGGAACTTCTACTGCAAGCCATACTTTGGCCGAAGATATATCGGGATGGTCTGCCAAAGAAAGGACAAGTTGAGGCCATTGCTCGGGCTTCAGGAACGTTCGGCGTGTGCTGGAATTGCGTTGAAAACGTAGGAGAATCTGGAGCACAAGAAATGGGTATGCGACATGATATCTCTCAAGATAGTTCAGATAGCTTCGTAGGAAGTGCAGCACTTGATAATGAAGCTGGTTAGGGTGCCATTTGGAAAGTTGAATAAGAACTCTTGAGGCAGGGAAGTCGGGCTCATGCATTGAAACTTTGAGAGTTTTGCTGATTGCTGGTGAGGTGAATCCGTGGCTGATACAGTAGTTGATGATAATCTTGCTGACAAAATCCTCCGGGAAAATACCTTTGCTGTCAACCATTCTCAAGGCAGAAAACAATTGCACAGGCTCAATTTTGGGAAGTTGTGCAAGAACATAAACCCAGTAAGATCGAATTATTGCTTTAGAGTAGTCGGTTAGTCCTGGAAGCTCGAAGATGCGGTAGGAGCAAGTACTGATCATGGGAGCTGATAGTGTTGGGAGAGCCTTGGCAAGATCTGCAAGTTCCTGGTGCATGAGCTTGATCTTTTTAGGGGCCTCTAGAAGACTTGAGTCGTACGTAATTGGTTGCTCTTTTGCAGGGCTCCAGCTTTTTGCCCACTGAACGACTGTCTCTATCAAGCCTTTTTTGATTTCTCTAGAGTTGTTCTCTTGATGACGGAGAATCCTGTAAATAAGGCATCGGACCTGATATGTGTAAGATAGCTTTGATAGATGATGGAGCAGACGGCTTATTGCATGGTCATCTAGGGGCGCCGACACCACGGACTCTGCTGCAAATATTCCTTTCCACACATGACGATAGAAACGGAGACATGTGGAGTTAATTGATTGCTGGCTCAAACCCGACTGTCGAATACAAGAAGTGATTACATCAAGGGCAAAAAGAAAATCCTTTTGACAGACGAGATTCAGCTCTAACCTCTTCCGAAGACGATAGCTGTATACATCACATACATCTAGCTTTTTTTCTGGGGAAGCACGTCGAAAGTCCGTAATGAAGTGAAGTACATCCTCCCGAACACTCATAGGATATTGCTTGCAGCTATCCGTTACCTCAGAAGCTTTCAAAGTCCCAAACATCGACAGAGTAGCCTCATTTTCCGAATGGCCTTTTCTCAACAAAGAATTCAGGAGGGGAGATTGCGATATTCCTGAGGCTCTTGAGTTTGGGGCTGGCGGGGTCGAAAATTGTAGATTTTGAGCTTTTGGGGCAGATAGTTTTGAGGTTCGTGGAGTTGGAGGCTCCCACGTCCATTTGGTGCGGTCGACTTCCCCGAATGATCCACCCCATCCCCATAGCCCCCAAAAATCGCCAAATCCAGATGATGGAGTGAACTCGGAATTATGTGTCATCCGCCTCCTCCCCAGTCTCCGCCGACTTTCAAAGATGTCGGGCTGGAAGCTTGCATAACGTTTGGCCGTCTTTGAAACCACTGTAAATCGCCAAAAAGCCTGGTCTAGTGCATCCTCAGAGACCCAAATACAGTCTGGTAGCTGTTGAAATCGGTACCGGAGCTGTCCACATCGAACAGCCGGTCGAGGGGGCATATGTCGGCGACGGCCTCACGCTGAGGGCTTATACCAATTGACCACGATCGAGAGATGGCGTGGGGGAATCATGGGTCGTCTTTGTAGGGGAGCATCTAGACTTGTGTAGCTGTGCTAGTGTTGTTTACTGTAGAGTAACTGGCGGATGGAGGGCGCGGGGGAGAGTGCTGAGGGAGCTTGATCTTGGACTTTTCGCGTGGTTGAGGTTGTGTTCGGTTCCTGTCTGCCCTAGCCAAGGTCCAAGCTTTAACCCCTGCAAAGGCCCGCCTCGGCGGGGTGAAGGTGATGCATTTCTAGAAAATGTGTCTATGTCATTTGCCAATTGCAACCAGGCAACATCGATCAGACTACATCCGAGATGGCCAGTAACAACGACCATGGCTTTGCGCCATTGCAGAATGATCTGATCCTCAGAACTGCTTGGGGTACGCATATCCTTGCCCCTCATCCGATTGCTTCAAGCAAAAGTGATTGAGACTGACCTGGGCAGGCGAAAAGGTCGAGAGGACTCCAATGTGGGTGATGCGTCAAGGTATGTCAAGAAAACATTGCAGCATTGAGCCGTGAACTCGCTGATCCATTACGCAGCTGGCCGTTATCTGCCGGAATACCATGAAGCCAAAGGTACCCACGACTTCTTCGAATGCTGCCGATCCCCAGAAATTGCCTCCACATTGACCCTGCAGCCAATTGAGCGATATGCAGGTCTTGTTGACGCTGCAATCATCTTTTCGGATATCCTAGTTGTACCTCAAGCACTTGGGATGACTGTTGAGATGGTCGACAAGAAAGGACCTCACTTTCCCGAGCCCTTAGAGTCGCCCGACGACAAGCAATATGCAGAAGTTATGAGCAAGAAGGTGGACGTTGCCCGCGAGCTAGACTACGTCTATAAAGCTATTACCTTGACTCGGCAGAAGCTCAATGGGCGTGTCCCATTGTTTGGGTTCTGCGGGGCCCCGTGGACCTTACTTTGTTACATGGTTGAAGGAGGCGGGAGCAAGATGTTTGCGAAGATCAAGACGTGGATTTACAAGTACCCAGAAGCTTCAAAAGCATTACTACAAAAGATTTCCGAGGTCTGTGTGGAGTATTTGGCTCTACAAGTCCAAGCCGGTGCTCAGGTATGCTAGGCAGAATAAGATTGGTGGTGTTAACTTGAGCTAACTCTAAAGGTAGCTCATTCAGGTCTTCGACTCATGGGCAGGCGAGCTGTCACCAGCCTCATTTAAGCAGTTTTCCCAATCATATCTCTCTTACATCTCGGAAAATTTACCGAGAAGATTAAAGGAGCTCAAACTGGATCCTGTCCCTATGGTCGTGTTTGCCAAAGGAGCGTGGTACGCACTCGACTCATTGTGTAGTATGGGATACCAAGTCGTTGGCTTGGACTGGCTTCAAGATCCAGCAGAAGCAGTTAAAATCAGGGGAAACAGGCCGGTCGTCTTCCAAGGCAACGCGGACCCAGGAATCCTTTATGGATCAAAAGAATCTATCACTGAGACTGTTGAGAATATGGTCCGAGGATTTGGAGGTGGCAAAGGAGGATGGATTGCCAATCTTGGCCATGGTAAGATGTACTACCACACCCACGCTGAGTCTGTACTCACAAATATTAGGAATTACTCCAGGAGTCAAGCCCGAAGATCTTAAATTCTATTTCGAAGAGATCCATCGGTTGGCCAAAAGCTGATAATCATAAATGCATAACACTTAACTCAGTAGCTCATTATAAATACCCGTTGAAGTGAATCGTCTTAGAGCTTGTTTCATCGCAATTCTTTGGAGTAGACCCTCTCTTCTTCGCCAATATCCTCATTCCTGGATGGCCACCACTTAGCTTGTCTTCACCGATGAGCTGGTGAGTCTACGTACCAGACCTCCGGCTTCTCCTTGATAAACTTTTCCATTAAAGCCTGGCACTTCTGGTCTTCGAGAACTACGACTTCGACTCCACGTTGCTTCAAGTATGCCTCTCCGCCGAGGAACGTCTTATTCTCCCCGATGACCACGCGTGAGATACCATAGAGGATGCATGCTCCCGTACTAGGGTCTATTCAGTCTCATTGTTTATAGTAGTCAGGAGCCAGGCTCACCACATGTCACAAGGAGATAAACTATATAGAGTTAGCACAGAAGCACAAAGAAATCATCTGATAAAGCAGTCGAAAACATACGTAGTAAACATAGTAGCACCTTTGTAAGCCGAGGCTGGGAGGCGACCAGAATTCTCCAGGGCGGCAGTTTCCCCCTGTGAATCCATGTCTTAATACTGTATGTATCCCAAACTGCCTAGCCTAGACCTGAAACTTACATGATGAATGGCCGACCCCTTTTGAACCCGCATATTATGCCCTCGTCCTAACAGCTTGCCATCCCGAGAAATCAAGGCAGCCCCAATCTGGCAGTCTTGTGAGCGATATTTCCTCAAATCGCAACAATGGGGGATTCTGGAAGAGTGGATCTAGATCTCTTACAGGTACCCCGCCCTCCGCATATCCTGCTCTGGCTTCCTGCACCGCAATGGCAAAGGCTTCTTGGTCGTTCATGATTACAGATGGCTGTGTTGTGGGCGGCGAGACGGATGGAGTCCAGGGGAGAGAAAATTCAGTGGCATGCCCTTTCACTAATCATCCGCCCACCAGCAATCTCCTCCGGGCTCCTGCTCTGCCCCCTCCATGCTGGACCGGCCCCGTTCCCAGGCTGTCATTCGGCCGACCTTATCGATAAGGGGCTGCCGACTCCGTAGTGGCCATACACGTAAGTTGGCGAGAGACACCCATGGAAGCCGCGATGGACTTTCTGTACTAATTTTGGCGGCCAGAGAGCTTTCTAGAACTGACGGTGATCGTGATTTGCGAAATGGGACATTCCGATGAGAAAGCCAGCGTCGGCCTTTGCTCTCGCCATTCCGCCTTGCCTTGAGCGTAAAGTTGGGCTCCCGTTTCTGCGTGGTTTCGCCGTTTGGAAAGTCATAGAAGCTTCCTCTCTTAAGCGATACTTTTTATTGTCGGGCTCATCCAAGACGATAACTCCAGAACTCCCACAATTTCCCACACCATTCCCCCTACCACTCCTCTTCCTGCCTGGACGACAATCCCACCTGCAATCGAACATACCCCCATCCGTCCCCGACGTTATTATCCTCGCCCCCTGCAGGAAGCTTCTTGCGCCGAGCACGGCCTCAGCCTTAGACTTGGATCTGTAGGTTATCCTTCTGCTGCCTGCTTTCTCAAGCCATTCGAGATCGTTCCTCGCTCTATATTAGATCGAAGCTCGCTGCCACTTGACGCCGGCTCTCACATCCGCTAACTATACTTGGTCAGATTCAAACCAGAAGATCCATCCGCACTCGACTCCTTCCCGACGAAGCACGAAGTAGTCTTGAAAGCGACGTGCGCCTACAGATTAACCTAATCTGCATCTCCTTGCATCCCAGGTTAAACCGTCAAAATGGTGAAAGATAATAAATTCTACGATATTTTGGGTGTAAGAAAACCAACGACCACCCTATCAACCCAGGCTGGTGCTAATGTTATTCTAGGTTGCGCCAACGGCCACAGAAGCCGAATTGAAGAAGGCGTATAAAGTTGGGGCTTTGAAACATCATCCAGGTGAGCATAATCGTGCCCAAACGGCGAGCATTAGGTAGTTGAATATGCGAACTAATACACCCAAACCACAGATAAGAATGCGCATAACCCAGACGCAGCAGAAAAATTCAAAGATCTTTCCCATGCCTATGAAGTTCTATCCGATCCGCAAAAGCGATCTATATATGACCAATATGGCGAGGAAGGCTTAGAAGGTGGTGGCGGCGCTGGCGGTATGAATGCTGAGGATTTATTCTCCCAATTCTTCGGTGGTGGTTCTGCCTTTGGCGGTGGTGGCTTTGGAAGCATGTTTGGAGGCGGAATGCAACAACGTGGGCCTCCCCAGGCTCGACCCATTCACCATGTCCACAAGGTTTCGTTAGAGGACATCTACAGAGGAAAAGTTTCCAAGCTTGCATTGCAGAAGTCCGTCATTTGCCCGAAATGTGAGGGTCGAGGAGGAAAAGAGGGTGCAGTCAAGAAGTGTACGGGATGTGATGGCCACGGAATGAAGACAATGATGCGTCAAATGGGGCCAATGATCCAACGCTTCCAGACAGTGTGCCCAGACTGTAACGGCGAAGGAGAAATCATACGCGAAAAGGACAAGTGCAAGGTTTGCAACGGCAAAAAGACTATTATTGAGAGGAAGGTTCTACATGTTCACGTGGATAGAGGTGTTCGCACAGGCCACAAGATCGAGTTCCGGGGTGAAGGTGACCAAACTCCTGGCGTTCGGCCTGGCGATGTCATTTTCGAAATCGAACAAAAGCCACATGCCAGGTTTCAACGTAAAGACGATGATCTCTTCTACCAGGCCGAGATAGATCTGGTCACAGCCTTAGCTGGTGGCACAATCTTTATCGAGCATCTGGACGACAGGTGGTTAAGTGTTGATATTCTCCCTGGAGAAGTCATTGCACCAGGTAAGTCTTTTTCTGCCAAAGGTGGTCTGAACATGAACTAAATTATTCCAGGGTCTGCTAAGATGATCCGTGGCCAAGGTATGCCTTCGCATCGTCACCACGACTTTGGCAATATGTACGTTCAATTCGAAGTCAAATTCCCTGAAAAGAACTTTACAACCGATCCCGAAGCATTCGCAACCCTGAAAACTATTCTGCCAGCCTCGAAGACCGCTGTTATACCTCCTGATGAGACAATGACCGAAATCGTAGACTTTGAGGATGTAGACCCGACTCAACAAGCCCGAGCCGGCGCTGCTGGAGAGGATGAATATGATGAAGATGGACACGCGGCAGGCGGCGAGCGAGTCCAATGTGCCTCACAATGAGAAATAGACCGGTGGTGGTTTTGAGATTTCCTTTGGCGTGTTTGCATGGGCTGGGGCATTGCATGAGATTTTTTACGCACACTTCCAGATAGGCTCAACACGGCGGCCGTGGGGTCTCCTCGTGGAGCTGGCTAGTTACTTTATTGTTCGGGCATTGCAATTTCCAGGTAATGCAATGCATGTCTTTGGGGGATGCGGGGAGAATGTAATCTGCAGGCGTTTAGACGGATAGAACTTATGGAGAAGGAACGTGAACTTCATGTACCTCTGCGCTTATTTTGTGCTTCTTTCTAATTGAGACGAATGCGGAAGTGAAAAAATGCTTAGAGGTTCAAACATTCCTAACCCTATCAAATCAATGGAGGGGATCTTGCTCAAAGAGACCTTGCTGACTACACGTGCTTTTGGAATTGACCACTTATCGCATGCTGTAATGCCTTGCGGCCGTATCTTCACCACCACGGCCATCTTCAATGAACGACTCTCCTGCTATGCATATTGATTCCGGCAATTCGCCCGCACTCTATTGCCTATTGGAGAATAAGTCCCCGCGAGGCGCCAAGCAAGACATTTAATTCCCTGCATACAGACCCTTGTGGCGATCCAGTTGGGTCGCAGGCAGGATACAAACCAAGGCATCCGGACCCAGTATGGATTCCTACCATCCCAATGTTTCTCCAAATACCGTGATACAGAGTTCGGGGGAGGGGGATTCGATCACTCCTGTTGGCCCCCCTTCCTCCGCTACATCAACAGCACCGCGAATAAGACGAAGAAACCGGATGATCACGAGCTGTCTCGAATGTCGCCGCCGGAAGCTAAAGTGTAATAAGAGTCAACCATGTACTAATTGTACAAAATTCAAGAGATCGTGTCTTTTTTTGGCACCGGCTTTGGATCAAGCAAGTCAGCTTAAACTGACGGAGATTAAAGAAAAAGTTGGTTCGCTAGAACGGCTTTTGGAAAGGGGTGTTGCCAGAAGTTCGGCTCCAGTTGCTGTTACGGGGGGAAACAGAGGATTGTCGGGTGATCCTGAGGATGATGATGCGGAAGATGAAAAGAACTACTTGGAGCCGACTCCGCTTGCCGTTGAGGATGCTGCTTATGACATAGATGGGGATGATAATGATCTTTTGGATTTGGGGATTCAGATAGGGAAGATGAGGATTACAGAGCGGATTGGTGGGTTTTTTAGGCCGAAGATTTCTCAAGAAGTATGCCTACTCTTATCTGTTGTCCTTCTACTTGATGCTATTATTTCTGTTAAAAGGGTCGACCCTTTGTTATTCTATGATTTGGTCGTTTTCTATTTTGAATGTTGTTTCTCGGAAAAGAAACTGTGCTATGTTCTATTACCTCGTCGAGATGGTAATTCTCCGAGAAGTTCATTGTTCTCAGCTTCTAGCGAAATATCTCTCGAAGAGCCTCGTCGCAAGTATCTCAGAATGACTATATTTTGAGTGTCTGAGCTACACTGTTTACGGATATACTAACACTATTATCCAGCTGCAATTCACAGTCAATGGCCAGCCTTTGCTTGGAGGGGGAGATAATGAATCTAATAAATCATCACCTGCACCACCACCAGCGCCGATTCCGCCAGCTTATGAGTGGTTAAAACCTGGTAAGGACAATTTACTACTACATCGTTTCTTACCTAGCAGTACCAGGCTGGGAAGGTTATCAAAGCCTCAAATGGCCCCCAACTTAACACATCTAATAGATCCAACTTTCCAAATATAAACTTACTGTCTACAGGTCAAACCTATATCACGCCCTCATCTGGCTTCTTCTTCGGAAGCGTTGGTCACGCCGCCTCCATAATAGACTTCTTGCCATCACGACTAGCGGCTGACAGGCTAATAAAACAGTATTTTAGCTGTGTTCACTCTATATGTCAAGTGATTCATGCACCTACATTCGAAAAGGAGTATGATTCTTTCTGGGATGAGATATCACAGGGTATTGAACCACCACCTTCGATACAAGCTGTGGTATTTGCGGCTATGTTCTCTGCCGCCGTTAGTATGGACGAATCTTTGATTATAAGAGACCTTGGAGCTGTGTCGAAGGCCAAATTCCAAGAAAATCTAAAAGTTGGGACAGAGACTGCCTTATCAAGGGCGAATTTTCTTAGAACTACGAAAATTGAAATTTTGCAAGCTTTTGTGATGTATTTGGTAAGCTCATACAAACTACTCTAAGCCACCTTATATCTGCTGATATCCGTCACAAGATCCCACTTTGCAGAGCTGAGCTATCAAGAGCACATTCTGTTCTCGTCGGCGGAGCAATCAGGATGGCAGAGTGTATGGGCCTCCATCGAGATGGCGAAACTTACGGAATGAACCCTCTAGAAACCCACATCCGCCGCCTAGTCTGGTATCAACTTTGCTTCCTTGACATCCGAACCTGTGAAATTCAAGGCCCCCGTCCAACAATCCGCCATGATGAATTCGACACCAAACTCCCTCTCAACATCGACGATATCGACCTTCACGCCTCCGGTCGGCCCCCTGTTAATGCAGATCGTTTCACAGATTCAACAATTACTCTAATTCGATTTGAGATTAACGAAATGATGAGGGTTATTTGGGCTGATAGACCGAGAGTTGAAAGAAGGAAAATTAGTCTCACGGCTGTTCTGGGAAAGATTGAGACCTTTAGAACGAATATGGCGATGAAGTATGACAAATTTTTGGATGATAGGGTTCCGTTGCAGAAGTTTGCGAAGATTGCTAAGGCACTTTTGATTTCGAGGTTACATATCATGGTGCTCCATAGGTATCACAATTCAGTAGCTTCTCCGATGCCTGATAAGTAAGTAACTGTTTGGCATGTCCTGAGAATTGAACTCTAATACTAGGTAGACTCCGGAACATCATGCTTGCTTCGGGCACGTTAACACTTGAAACAGCTATAACACTAGAAACCCTTCCAGAACTACGTCCTTGGGCATGGTATGCAGGGGCATTCAACCAATACCACACCGCATTTCTTCTACTCACGGAAGTATACGTTTACCCCGATCGAAAAGAAGCAAATCGAATATGGGCCTGCTTAGGTAAATATCACCCATTCGCCCACACCACATCATCTCCATAAGCTAACAATAGGAACCTTCATAGATTATATCTACGAGTGCAATCCCACAGAACCGCGCCGAATAAAAGCCCAAAAAATACTCTCTGAACTCCAACAAAAAACTGCGGTCTACCAAAGCATGCGAGGAATGCGTGCTCCAATAAGAATGAACAAACACATTCATCTCTCCTACCCCACAGTCCAAATCCCCCCTTCAAATCAACCTACGCAGGAAATCTCCTCTAAAATGGGAATCGAGTACGTAAGCCCCACCCAAACACAGGATGCTATCACAGCACCTGTAGCCTATGCACCTGGGATATTAGAAGGTGTACCTGGACCCGCAGCTGGAAGAATGCCATATAGGGATCCCCAGTTTACGGAAATTTTGAGGCGGGATAAGGATACTTCAGCATTGTGGGCTATGACGGGCTCGGGTTCGAGTAGTGATACGGCGAGTAATTCGGGTCAGAAGAAGAATAGTTCCTTCGGACCTGAGGCAGGAGTGGATGAGTTGATGAATGATATTGATTGGGTAAGTTTGCTCTCACAGGATAATCTTAAGGGGGGATTAAGAGGGTTTTGCTAATTGGGGAATAGGATGCTTTTGATGCGTTGTTTCCTCCTGATCAGACTTTTGATATGCCCGATTTTACATTGCCTCCTGCTACTTATCTTACACCTATGTACGACTATTCTCGCCGTCAAACGTAAATTTTCGATTAGGAAATAGAATTGGATGACGCTTGGATTTTGGGGATAGGGTTCCAGGTTGTATGTAGAATGGGTAGGACTTGACGTTTTCACGGGAACTGGGAGTACGATCGGTAACCTACAACTTCATATTTTCAAAATTGGGTTTCTTATTCTGGATGACCCAGAAAACTCGCTTTCTTCGTAATGTGTTGATGTTACACAATCAAATTCTGACCGATGTCTTTTCAGGCCAGAATGTTGGTGCAACTGTAATGCGCCCAGCCTTGCCCACCATCTAAACATCAAGATCCATCTTCTCCCCCAACGTCGTGTCCCCAGTCCCCAATTCCTGTACCGTCACATACTTGCTAATTTCCTCCCTGGTGATAACCTTCTCGTTCAAAATAGCCGTCGTCCCTCTTTTGAAAACGTAACTCTTTTGCTTCTTGCTTCTCTCATTAGGCTTGATATAACCTCTCTTCAATGTCGTCTTGTCCTTTGTGATAACTGCAACGTCGACATTTGATCCGGACCCTAAATCATTGAAGATACCAGCTTGAATAGCATTCGATGCTAGATCAATCGCTTCTTGCTCCGTCATCTTCGACTTCCATTGTGTCTCGAAAATCGCCATAGCAGCAAGAGAACCACTACCCATCGTGACGTATGGTAGTTTATCAGTACTACCATGTGCATGAACAGTGAAAAGCCCAACTCCAGTAGGATCAACTCCAGCTACGACTAAATAAGCACCAATATGTCCTTGGTATCGGAAAAGATGTTGCTTGAGCATGGTCATGCAGGTGACGACTCGTGGTTTTCGACCTGTGGAGAGGGAGTGGAGTTCGAGTTGTGAGGAGATTAAGGCGGTTGTGAATTCGGTATCTGCTGCTGTGCCGGCACCAGCACACCAGATTTGAGGGGCAATATAATGGAGCTTCTCGCAGTTCTAGGGAGTATGTGAGCTTCATGTTGGCGGTTTTTAAGTTTATTTATTTACCTTATCTGCTACTATAGGTCCACTTGTAGCTCTGGTATCTGCTGCAATCTAATACCAAGATAATTAGCATTAGATACATAAGATACAAAAGGCGGGGAGAGATCAACATACAACAACACCCCCTTCAAATATGCACCCGACAATGGTTGTTCCTGTACTCGTTGCCTTTGGCAGAGGTACACCTTGTGCATGTAAAGCCGCATTGCGGGTGTGGTTGGAGAAATCGAAACCAGGCATGGTGAAAGTCGGAGGCTCTCGAAGAGCTTCGGGCTATAAGGATCTGGGTTTCGGACAGGATGTGTGACTGTGAAAGTTGGTTCGAATTTGAAAGGCTGATGCTGGGGGAAGAAGATGATGTCGGCTTTGGGGAGCTTGCTGGCCAGGGCAAAGCTCAGGCACCACACGGACGCGTTTGTGACACGTGATCGGGCGCGAACCTCCAGCTTTATTTTGTTCGGCCACCGCAATGGGGACCTTCCTTTGAGCTTTCGCCTCACCTTGAACCCCAAGATTGACTCCCTGCAACACACTTACAGCTCGGGACCCTGAACGCGACATCAACTCGGCGGCCTACTGACACTTTTCCCCCTCCGCGGACGTTTTCCTCGATTTTTCCTCGATATTAGCAACTCGACGAGACTAATCCTTAAATGCCTAACTATTTCTCGTAAACCTCGATCCAATCATAAGGACCACGACTCATCTATCTCGCGTTCCATATGGCTTTCAGCTTCGGAATTTCTGCCGGCGGGGGGTCAGCAATGGGTGGTGCAAGTGTGCAAACCGGACCAGACTTGGAGGATATACAAACTGAAGTATGCTCAATATGGGGCTATTGTTGACACCCATATACTAACTTTCATTACAGGCTCTCGGGTTCTTAGCTCTCTCCGGCGAATCGAAAGTCCAGCTTCTTCCTACACCATGGCCGTCTGACCAATTACCTCCTCCAACAGCTTCGTTAATGAGCGTTGCTTCACACAAAGGTCTTCTTGCTGCAGCCGGGCCAGATGTAGTTATCGTAGCCTCGACTGAATTAGTACGAAAGTCTTTCGAGGGAACTGAATCTGGAGATGGAAATATAAAACCCTATCAGCCGCAACTCAAAATCCCCATGCAGCAGAGAATATCGCTGTTAGCGTTCACTGCAGACGAGTCCTATCTGGTTTTATCAGCTGAGAATGGCGGGGGACTGGCAGTCTATGATGTTCAAGCTCTATTGCAAGGATCTACGCAAACTGCTTTCGAGATATCTACCAATGGACAGTCTTTACGAGCACTTGTACCAAATCCGACGGCGGAAAAGGGAGAGCTGGTAGCGCTCGTAACCGCAGATGGAAATCTTATGATGGCCAACCTCAAGAAAAGAGGTTTTGTTTCAGGGTCAAACGGACAGGTTTTGAAGAATGGTGTGAGTTGCATATCCTGGAGTGCTAGGGGCAAGCAGTTAGTGGCCGGTCTTGGAGATGGAACCGCATACCAAATGACTCCAGAAGGCGTTGGTAAAGCCAATATTCCCAGACCACCAAATTCTGGTGCGACTGATCATAGTAGGTTGTTTCTAAGTAATTCCTGGGCGTTTTGACTAAATATTTCAGTTTCTTCCATTACATGGTTGGAGAATAATGTTTTCTTGATGGTTCATACACCTTCCACCCCAGCCGGTGCAGATGCACCCCAATCGCTGTTCAATATCGCAACCCGGCTACAAAACAGCAACGATTTCACATTTCAGAAAGTTGCAGAACCAGTGGGGCCCTTTGGACTTAATCGATCCCCACCCCACCAATTCGTCCTTCGCCTTCGAGACTATCCACCAAATATTCAGGATATTCTTATCATTGCTTCGAGTGCATCTACGGATATTGGGATGCTCACCAGGTCGAAAGCCCCCTTGACCAACGATAAACCTGCCGAGAAGATTTCTTCAGTATTTACCATGACTGAAATGTCTGATGACTCTCGTCGAGCCCAGCTCCCTATGACCGGGGAACTGACGGATACGTCTCCCATTGGTCTGGTTCTGGATCTTTCAAGTAAAGAGAAGGTCTTAAGGCCAATTCCAGGAGATGAGATCGAGGAATCGCCAGTTCCTTTACCCGCTCTAATGGTCTTAAATAACGAGGGAGTTCTTGCCGCCTGGTGGGTGATTTACTCCGATTCTATTCGAAGTAGATCCATTTACCCTGGTCTCGTTGCTGCTGGTGTCTCGCAGCCAGCACAGGCCGCTGCTCTAAGTGCTTTTGGGGGGCAACCAAAGCCTACCTTTGGAGCATCGCAATTCGATACCTCCGCGTTTGGCAAGCCAGCCACTCCCGCGGCTTTTGGCAATCCATCTGCCCCTTCAACATTCGGTGGTGCTAGGCCTACCGCTGCTTTCGGTGCTCCTTCACTTCCCGGTGCTACAACTAGTGCTTTTGGTGCCCCGTCCGCTCTCGGCCAGACTAAGTCGTTATGGGGGTCACCCGCTGCAACGACCACTCAAACTGGTGGTGCAACCTTTGGGACACCCGCCTTTGGGGTAAGCGCGAGCCCTAGTTCTGGGTTTGCAGCACCAAAATTTGGCTCCACGAGTGTACCATCCTTGGGAATGGGTGCTCGAGCTTCTCCCTGGGCTTCGGGTGGATCTACAGCCCCCAATGCTGCGTTTGGCCGAGCTGGAGGTACTGTACAGCCTACTTCAATTTTTGGAAGTTTAACATCTGGGTCAACAGCACCTACTTCTGGCGGATTTGCAAGTTTCGCTTCGAATACGAGTGCGTTTAGCGCTGCAAGTACTGGGGCGAGTAACACCAACATTTTCGCTACGCCTACGAGCTCAAGTCCTTTTGTGACGCCGTCTGCTCCAACCGGTATATTTGGCTCTCAAAACACCGGAAGCACTCCAGCAAGCCCACCGGCCAATACATTTGCTTCAGACGGTTTCGTCCTTGGGTCGACATTTAAGGCAGATCCCTCTACTAAAGAAGATGCCAAAGACACAGCAGATGAGCCAAAGAGCTCTTTCTTCGGTGGAGGATTCAACAGTGCGCTTGGAGAAGCATCGAAAGCCCCAGTTGCACAAGCCCCAATATCAACGGATGCCGAGATGGGATCAGATGAGACTCCTAAGACAACGAACGCTCCCGCAGTAGAGTCAACTACTCCTGCTTCCACACCCGCTCCCACGAGAACCCAGGACTTATCTACAGATGTTCCTGCAACTCCTTCACTTTTCAGATCCTCCACACCTGCAACCGTTAAGCCAGCTCCTTCAACAGGATTCAGTTTTGGAAAGCTACGACCGGAAAAGCCCAAAACATCAGAATTGTTTGGTGGTATCCTCAATTCCCCGAGTACTACGACTACTCCAAAATCCAATGCTGAACCAGTTTCTGTTCCTGTACAAACTCCACCCTCTCCCACAATCAAAAAGGAGCCCGTTCCGGAAACTCCTGTTATTAGTAATAAAATACCCGAAGCTCCCTTACCGCCAGATTCAACCAGTAAGACCAGCTTCTCCCCAGGAAGTTCCTCTAGCGCCTCTGCTCAAGCTGTTAAGATCACTCCTCCAGGTCTCACTTCCAAACAGTTACCGGCTTCTCTGCCATCTTCAGTTCCTCAGAAAAATACTGCAAAACCAATACCTTCTTATATGATTCCACCTACTGAGGTCCCAGGAGGTCCCGAGGATGATGATGGCGACGACTCTGACTTTTTGACGGAAGATGAGGACGAACAAAGTGGTGCTAGCGAAGAAGGAAGTGGTGAGGATCTGGGTAAAGACATAAGCCCCGCTTCTGAAACAAATCGAACGATTGGGTTTATTCCACAAAACTCTTTTGCTGGTGGTCTGAATCAGAGCCCTATTATCATTCAACAACCAGGCAGAGGTACACTCTTCGGTGAACTTAACAATCCTCTCAGAGCACCCGTACTGCCTCCCCCAAGACTTCAGGGCAGCCCTAGGTCTCCTAGCCCCATACGAAATGCTTTGCCCAAGAACATGATGCATCGCCCTGATGTGTCCCGCTCTTTTAGTGCGCCTGGGGTTGCTTCTGATATTCTAGGGTCACAAAGAGCACGAATGCGAGCTGCTGCCCCTCCACAACTAACACATCAGCTAGCCTTGGAAAACCAGGAGGCAGCAAGGAGGCGGAATGCGGAGCTTCAGGCTCGACAAGAAGCGGAAAAGGCACAAGCTCTAATTAATGAAGAGAACGAAGAAACTCAAAGACAACTCGCCGAGCCGATAGAGGCAACAACAACTTTAGATGAGTTTATTGGGCTTACTGATTACCTCGACCCTATGGATCATGTATCTTCAAAGACGGTGCCGGCGCAAGTGGAATTGGTCTACCGTGACATCAATGCTATGATCGACACGTTAGGAATCAATGCCCGAGCTCTGAAGTGCTTCATTAAGGGTCACACCGAGCAATACAAGGAGGAAGGACGTAATAGAGAAGATCTCGAAGGGGGGGAAAGGTGGTGTTTAGTTGAGGTGGAAAACCTATCTGTATTAATCGAGAGAGACCTTACAACTGAGCTTGAAAATGCTCGTGTGAGAAATGTTGCTAACAAGCTCGAGGCCGTTAGTAGCCTTCAGAAGGATCTAGTCCGCTTACACGCAAAATATGATGATATTAAAAAGAGTGTCGATATCAAGAGAGATCCGGAGCAGGCTGTCTTCGCTCGAACCCAGCCTTTGAGCGCCGAACAGGCTGCACAGCAACACGACCTCCGCAAAGACTACAAAAACTTGCAAATACTATTGGCGGAGGCAGAGAAAGGATTGGTCCAATTAAGAACCCAACTCTCCTCTCAAACTAATGGCCGTTCGAATGGCACTCCAAGACCTACTGTGGAGGCTGTTGTGAGAACGATCACGAAAATGACGAGCATGGCCGAGAAGAGAAGCGGCGATATTGATCTTTTGGAAAACCAACTGCGAAGACTCCGTGTCGGATCCGTCATTAGCAACGGCAATGGAAGCCGAGAAGGAACTTCATTCCAGACTCCCCAAAATAATAGGACTTCGATGCGAAATTCGATCTCCAATAGCCTTTTTTATACGCCTGACAGTGTTAAGGATAGTTCTTCACGATTTAGGCATTCTTTGATTTCATCTGCTGGCTCACCTATGCGAGATTCACCCCGCCACAAGAAGTTGAGTGGCTATAGTGCTGAGGAGAAGTCAGACTTGAGAGCCAAGGTTGCTAGGAAACAGGAGATCAAAAATCAATTGAGGGATGCTGTACGGAAGAGGGGTGTAAATGTTCGATTGATGGACGAGGATGAGTGAGCATGATGAGGGAGGACACGTTGTATTTCTGGAGTTGGTATGGGGTAAAGGGTAATAGCACCTTCAACTCATGGAAGCCAGGAGAGCTGTAGGATATTAGGATAATGAGAGATACCATAGTGTTATATTCAAGTAGGAAGCTGAAAACTAATTGGAAGACCCGGCTTGGAAAATCTATTGACTTGATATTTATGTTTGATATGTTCATATTCTTTTGGCTAAATAGTCTCTATCCAGTGAAAATGACAATGACCGCCCAATCCAATCCTAAATACCTAGATTTCTTCACACCTAGCCAAACCGTCCCGCCTGCATCTGTCCCCAAGAATTTCTGAAAGAAAAAAAAATATCGTCCCCTCTTCCTACCCCACAACTGTCATACCTCTTTCACAAATCCAACTTCGATAACCCGGTCTATATAAAGAAAGCATAGATTAGCAATTTCCAAAGCCTAAGAAGGGGAAATAGGAAAAACTTACCAGTAGGAACCTGCAAATTAGCAATCTTCGTCCGAGTATTATCCCTCAACCACAAGAAAGCATGTAACAGAACCTTTCTCCAAACCCGTGTTCCAGGCCTAACCTTCATCTGTTCCTTGCCAATAATATAAAGAATCTGTCTATCATACACCTGCTGCAGTTTCGCCAAATCATGGGCAATACTCGCTGCAGTCGTCTGAAAGAGATTTTCAGGATCACTGTAATCTGCTTCTTCTCTGTGACGAGGCTCAAAGGTGATTTCCCTGGTCTGAATGGTTGAGGTAGGGACGGAAGTTGGGTTTGGGTTTTCGAGTGTGGTTGAGGGGGAGGGAGCGATGGGTTTGAGGGCTTGGCCTTGACAGACTATGAAATTGTGGATTTGTTCACAGACCAGGGAGCCGAGATTGGGGGTTATTACTTCGTCCATGTAGCCGTGTCGGACGACGAGACGGTAGCAGTTTGGTATTGCGACGCGGGTTACTGTGTATCTGTTTTCTGGTGCGACGGTGGGTGTTTCTAAAGGACGAAGATGGAAGAATACCATTATTTCAGGGGCGGCAACTAATTTACTGAGGAACTGACTGAATACTGCGGGTGTGGTTTCGCCTGCTTTGTCGAAGAAGATTCCGAAACCTTTGATTATGCTAAGGGTGTCGCTACCGTATTTTGGGGTGAGTTGGATGGATCCATCTTTACCTTTTTCGACGAGGTGTGTAGTTGGGAAACGGTCTTCTGCTTCAGCTAGCCATTGTTGTTCTTTACCAAAGCGCCACAGGATGAGGAGGCATGCTAGGAGTGTTGATAGGAGGAGAGTAAACCATGCCCCATCGGGGACTTTGGTTAGTGCTGAAGACAAGTAGAGCCCGTCGAGACAGGCGATTGTGAGCCATGGCAAGAAGACCCAGAGTGGGTTTATTCTCCATACAATCAAAGCGGCGAGAGAAACCATGCAGGTATCAAAGAATGTCACAAACATAACACACACGCCATACGCGTTACCGAGTGAAGTCGTGTTGTTATAAATCGCTGCTACGAGAACGGTGCCGAGCATGAGGAGCCAGTTCAACAATGGAACGTATACTTTCCGCCATTAGCCTCAATATCGAGGTTTTTTGGATATAGAAATACTCACGCTGTCCATGGAAAACTTTAGATGTATGGACTACCTTGATTTGAGGGAAGTAACTGAGTTTCATGACTTGAGCCAGAAGCTATGATTTACCTAGTTAGCAGAGAATCGTCACACCGATCTAGCTTCTGACACTTCTTACCTGGAACGTAGCAGTGATGATAGCCTGAGAAGCCACGATTGCAGCGAGAATTGCAATGATTAGGGAAGGATAGAGCATTCCCGGGGGAGTCGCGTTGAAAAATGGATTTGTGTAAGCCCCTGGGTTCTCGCTAGACACTAATTAGCATTCTCCCTTTAATGAACGAGGTTGACCATATAAAGGCTGTCGAACCTGATATAAGCAGCCTGTCCAGTATATGCCAATAAAAGACAAGGAAAGGCATAGCAGAGCCAACTGAGTTGGATGGCATGTCGCGAAAAGGCACCCAAATCCGCGAAGAGTGCTTCCACACCAGTAAATGCCAAAAGCACACCTCCTAGCATTCGCCAGCCCTGGGTTTTATTCCGAATGAGAAATTCGAAACAGTATCCAGGATTGAAGGCCTTTAGCACGGAATGATCGAATTTTACCAGATTATAAATCCCAAATCCGGCGTTGAATCCAAGCCATATTATGACGATTGGCGCGAACGCGACAGCAATTTTGGTTGTTCCAACTAGGAAAATATTAGTTGCTAAAGCTTGTCGACGGAGAAAAACCCCGAGGAAAATATGCTCAGGGTTGATGAAAACAGGGGATGCCTACAAGGCTGGATAAGGAAAAGAAGTACGAGGATGCCACATGTGGTCCCGATAATTGTCGCCTTGGTAATATCGGGCTTCACAACATTAAGTCCCTGCACAGCACCGAGAACGGATTGGGCAGGGGTTAGGACTCCATCAGACATCACCTAGGGAAGGAGGTTAAAAAAGGAGTCTACTTTCCCACGATTTCACATACCATTGTCACAGCAAGTACTCCAATGGTCTTTAACAACCCTCTGGCAATGCGACTCTTTTCCAAACGTGAGCGCAGGCCTAGAGTCGCACTTTTTAGATCATAAGATTTGTATCTTTCCATCTTAATTAGGGATGCCTCCCGAGGATCGCGTTTTGTGATGTTCGCCTACACGGTCAGTAATCGCCATATTCCACCACTTGGAGTTACGTACATATCTTGAAAGCAAGGAGTAAGTGCTGAAAGTGCCACCTTCTCCTTCGTTATCGGCATGTAGAATGACAAGAACCTGAATGTCAGGTCAGTAATCAAAGTCGTGGCGAGAGGAAAGAGCCAATAAGTCGCCAAGGTTGGTATTTCAGTGTCCATTGGGTGTCAAGCAATTCACACCAGAGAACTTACATATTTAACCTAAAGGCTTAGCCAATGTTAAGATCAATGGAGCCGCAACGCTTACTGTAACCATTATAGTAAGAGTCCAGATAATTATCGAGAGTATGCCAATAAGATCGGCATGGGAAGGCTCGCTCGTGAACGTAGAGCTATACACGTACAGAGGACTATTATAGTTAGCAAATTTTCAAGAAACGCGGTGGAATTTGAGGTGGACTTCGACGAAAACAGGTCATATAGCAATGTTTATCAAATGTGCGTGAAGAAAATGGGTCAATCTTCTGAGATTCCAAGCACAGAAATTGGGAAACGCGCTTGGGAAAGCTCATATCCGAGGGGTTTGTTTCTTACCTGGTACCAATATCGCCATAAATTACCTTGAGACCGGTTAGAACCCGCCTGAAAACCCTCGGGATTGACACTACTTACTCCAATGCTTTGGTATGCGAGATATGCAAGAAGTCTCCCTGTGAAAACCTACCGCATGTCAGCACACTTTGAAGTGAGCCTATGCCTAGCCAGCATACCTGCTTCTTCTTAAAGTCTCCATCCTGGCGTAAACCCCCATCCTCCTCGTCCAGTCTTTCATGATCGGCGGATCGAGTAGGATGGCGAATATCAAAGGAGCCTCGTCTGGCGGTAATGCTCCGTCGGTCTAGGGAGAGATTGCGGATGGGATAGACGCCCCCGGAGTCGGTGCTGAGCCCCGTCTCCAGCGACCGTGTCAGCCGGAGGGCGTTGGCCGGATCGGCAATCCGAATTGTTGCCATGGCTTCAAGCGTGCGGGGAGGTGGAGGGCGGCCCGCGGCGTGGCACGCAATGCAAGACCGGGGAGGTTGGTGGTGGGAGAAGCCAACGATCGCTGTTCCAGCCGCCTTGGAGTTGGGGGGGATGCTGGATGCTCTTATGAAAGAGGTGCGCCGCGGATAACAGCGTTCCAGCCACCATCAGTTCACCTGCCATCTAGATCATCGCTCCGGTGCTAAGCGTGCCGCCAGATATAACATCCACGCCGCCGCCTGCAGCCAGCAGCTGCACGGCCGCCACGGCCTGGGGATTCTGCTGCAAGGCAGGGTGATTCCCGACGAACCTCGCAACACGGCCATTCCACTAGAAAATCACGAACGAGCCACGGGACTGTAAGCAATCCGGCTGCTCTGCATCTTCTGCATCCCAGGATTGGCGGGCCAGCGTGGTGCAAGATAAGCAAACAAAGAAATTAAACATAACCATCAATCCTGCCAAAGAAGCGCTGGGACCGGCACCCGCAGTCGAGAGGCAAGCAAAGGATTCCTTCAGAATCGAGATAGGACTCCCTTTCCACCAGTCACGGTGAGGGCGAATCGAAATTCGGGAGTTGGGTTTTGAGCTAGCCAATAAATCCCTCAACTACCGCCACTGGAAACAGAACGAGAGACTGGGGATGACGAGAGTGGCTATGTGCTGCTCCACATCATGTTGGCTCTCGAAAAACGAACAAGAACATAAACACGTGAAAACAGCCACTCGACCAAAATACCCCTGTGCCCCGAAGGACAAGGTGGGTTCTCTTATTCATAACTACATAGGAAGTATCCCTTGAGTGCCCGCATTCTGCTGCTCTCGAGGACCCAAACTTCAAGCCCAGGAACGCCAGGAGCATCCCGTACCACTTGGAGGTTGCCCGCCAATATGCCACTGGCTAGGATTTGTGAGGGTGGTCCTTGGGCAGGCCTTTGAAAACAGCAGCTTTATTTGTTTTTCGCTGGACGACACCAAGATGGGGGGAGTATTTGCTTTTGATTGATATCATCTGGTGATTTCCGCCAAGATTAAGGTTGAGCATGTACGTATACTATTCTTAATATTTCATTGAGCTGATAAGGAGAAATCCACGTTGCCAGTCGAGGCACCTCCAATACAGGTTGAGCTAAAAGTCCCTGTCGGACAGACAGCTCTAGCCGCACGAACACAACCCTCCCATCTCCCTTTACTAACGTTGATTGTTGCACCAGATATTGCTGCATTCAGCTTCAGTAGCGCTGTCCCCGAGGAACCCGTGGTCGAGGTTGGGTTCCCCCCACACTTGGTGATTGCACCCGCAATCCCTCCGCATATGGCCAACCTAAGACACTGTCAGCTTCTTATTTCCTGATCGAATCCATTGGGACGATGAGATGCGGTGGAGCACCAGCCGCCTGTTCTTGGTTCGGGAGAATACAACTTACTGGGCGACATTCAGGTCATGAAAGACGATATTACTGCTCAACTATTAGCCGGGAACTTGTCAATAGTTAAACCAAACTTACGCTGTGGTATCGATGCATTTGGTGCCAATCACAGCATCTGGATTAACAGTTGTAGAGGCACGAAGCTGAAGAACTTCACCAATGGCAATAGAGGGGTAGGCGGAAACGCTTGCCGTAGCCATCATGAGGAGAAGGATGTTGTTAAGAGCTAACATATTTGTGTATGGATATTGAAATTACAAGTAAGATGGAAACGAGTGATGTTGAAGACACTAAGTCTTGGCAAAAAATAGTAATAGAAAGAAAGAAGGTAGAGAAGCAGAAAAGATGATCGCAGATCAAAACAATGAGGACGGCACGAAAGATCAGATGGATTGGCAAGATTATGTATTCTGTCGGGTAGGCATAGCCGACCACGTCTGTGTCCACGCATTCTGAAAGCCAGATATTTGGAACAACAATTATTTCACTAGGCGATCATACTGGATCTCCATTTCACCTCCCAAGGCTCGCTTGTCTTGGATTGGAGTCTGTTCGTCTCATAATTCTGACTGCAGGACCTGATTTGCCAATGTTTGATCTTGAAACAGGGGTCACAAACACGCTCCACCATTCTAGACGTTAGACGCGGGTAGATAACTCTAAAGATATAAGATGCACCGGAACAGGCTCTTGTATGGGGTTATCTGATCTTGATCCATGAAGAGGATTTACCCAGGAGTGAAGATTGGAGTTGCAGCATGACGTGAAGCGAAATCTGTAGTTGGAGCGCTTGTGGATTAGAAATCGACGTGCCAAAGTCCATAACCTTTCCCGTGCGCTAAAATGCTGGCATACGGAGGAATCCCAATACTCATCTTATCAATGACGATAACTCGAGCTTAGGATAATTGCTTTGTTTAACCCCCCCAAAGCTATGATTCGATAGATAAAACCAAATCAGTGTACCACTGCACTTACTGCATATTGGCATAAATACCCATGCAAGATACGTCTTCCTTGTGACATGCGAGCTGTGCTAATCTCAAGTATCATTGGCAGAATCCTTTCTGGTACCACATATACCACAAACTCCTACATCACCAGCATTCACATATTTTGTAGATTTGCATTCTGAGCTTCGGCAGCGCCAAGAATCGGTAACAAATTCTGACTTAAGCACGTTCGAGCAGACCATGCAAGTCAGTGCAGCTGAGTCGTTGATGGCCGAGCATACAAGACATGCCTCAGGAGCAGGTGCGCTTAAAACGACTTCGCCGCCCTCGCTTTTGCTAGCGGTAGAAATATCTTCTTCTTTAAAGAGCTTTGAATTTGAACCTCTCCTTCCACTTCTTCCGTTCGGGTCTGGAATTGTTTTTTTCGGGGGGGGGGTGGGTGGTATATCTGCTTTGGATATTTTAGATATAATTGGAGAAGAAGTTGGCATTAGCTTTCTGTCACTAGATGGAGCTAGAAAACGTTGCTTATGCCCTGGTATGCTTCGAAGTTCCAGCATCTCTCTCTTGGCATCATCATTGTCCTTATCTTCGTCTTCACACACTTTGACCATGCCGTGGCCCTTGGTATCGACCAGCCTTTTCCCATTGATATCAATTGCCTCGCCTGGCTCTTCTTTGATCACAAACTCATCCTCTTGATCACTTTCTGTTTCGCTATCCGTGACAAGCTCCTCGTCCTTGATTTGAGGTTCTTCCTTCTTCACATCGAATCTGGCTAAGGCCGCAGCAGCCCGAAGCTCTCGCCCTCTTGCACTACCTGCAACCCTTGGCCTCCCAGCAGGTTTCTTCCCCTTTTCCAGCTTGACTTTGGTTTCTTCGTCGGCTCCAAGTGTGGTTCCATTGACTCCGAATTTTTTCTTAACTCTTCGTTCTTGTCTTTCTTTATATGTGATCTTTGGCTTCACCTGCCTCTTCTTCCTACCTCGTGACTTATATGTCCCACCGCACATATGCTCAGGGAGCACCTCTCCTTCATCCAACTCATCACGGGCAAATGCACCATTCTCCAACAAGACGCCTCTGCCCCAAAGCCCATCTCCAGTATACCCCTTCTCCCATAAGCCTTTCATCTCCGTCGAGAACTCGTTCCTAACTGCCCAAAATGCCTTTGAATGGTTCATCTGCTTATTGTGGGCCAGCTCGTGCATCATGACCATCTGGACGAATCTAAACGGTAGCCATCGGCCTGTGGAGGGTGATCTGAGGACGAGCTGGATGACTTCGCCATTGTTGAAGTTGCGGCCCCAAAATTCAAGATTAGGCTCATATTCCTCTAACGATGCAACGGCTAGGTGATTCTTGTTCATTATAGGGAGGCACTGGGCCGCGATGCGCTCGAGAAAGTCCTTCGATATCTGTTCCGTTAGCCCCGGAAGTGGTTTGATGAAGACGATATTCTTATTAGGTTGTGACTTTTTGACATTGATCCTTTCCCACCCAAGAGGCATCTTGCGAGATATCTCCCCTTCAATGAGCCCGAGAAGATGGGTGCAAACTCTTGTGTTGTGAGACAGACGGAAACCAGAGATACGCGTTGCCACTACGCGCGCTCACGTGCGTACTAGAACAATGCAGAGGTCACGTGCACATTTCCTGTCCAAACCCATGATCAATTTAGAGCCGGTTCTAGAAAACTATGCAACGATTTGTCCCCTATTGTCTTTCGAAACGCCAAGTTTCGCTATCGTTAAGTTGATGTTCTCCTTAACACCATAATTAGTTACTATACTGATTCGGACAGTGATCGCGAAAGAAAAACATGATTGTGTTACCTGAAATCTAACTTATTCTCGATGAAACTTACTTTGACCTCCTTCTTTTTACAGCATTTTAAGTGCTAGGTTATTCATGGCGCTGTTGTTTCCAAGACAAAACTACTGTGTTTTACGTCGGAACCCCTACTTAGTTCGGCTATTGTAACCCCTCTATTGATCTATACCTTCTTTACACCCCAGTCTCAACCTTCACCAAGATCAACCATGTCTCCTTCTAACACGCCAAAGAAATCTTTCCATGTAGCAGTCTGCGGTAAATGACCTCTCCTAAAAAATAATTCTCCTTCACTAACACCCAACAGGTGGTGGTATCGGCGGCGTATGTCTCACAATCGGTCTCCTCCACCAAAACATCTCATGCACACTCTATGAGTCCGCCCCAGCCTTCGCCGAAATAGGCGCAGGAGTCTCATTTGGTCCCAATGCTATTCGAGCTATGTCCCTCATAGATCCAGATATTAAAACTGGATATAATAAAATTGCTACTTCGAATGGTTACTCGGAGAAAAAGAAACTGTGGTTTGAGTTCCGTCTTGGCGTTAAAGAAAATGGATGGAAGGATTTGAAGGTTCCTGGCGAGGAGGGGTTGAAGGTCGCGGAGGTTGTGGCGGGGGATGTGGGACAGAGTAGTGTGCATAGAGCACATTTCTTAGATGAGCTGGTTAAATTAGTTCCTGAGGGTGTCGCGGAATTCGGGAAGAGGGTTGAAGAGGTGGAGAGGAAGGGCGAGAAGATGGTTATTAAGTTTCATGATGGTAAGAGTGTGGAGGCTGACGTGGTCATTGGATGCGATGGAGTCAAGTCACGGACGAGACAAATTTTGTTAGGTGAGGATTATGAGAGGACCAAACCCACATTCACAGGAAAATATGCCTACAGAGGTTTAATTCCAATGGAGAAGGCCATAAAGGCAGTTGGAGACGATCTGGCAAGGAATAGCCAGATGTATATGGGTCGAAGTGGTCATATCTTAACCTTTCCGGTAAGCAGGCTTGCCTGATTATGAAGAAATGAAACTGACAAGAAATGAAGATTGAGAAGGGAGCAACCATTAATGTGGTCGCATTCCAAACAAAAGCAGACAGAAAATGGGATAATGAAAGATGGGTTCTGCCTATGAAAATGGAAGATATGATGAAGGATTTTGCTGGTTGGGGAGACAGTGCCCAACATGTCCTTTCCGTACGCTATTCAAATCATAATACAGAAGTAAGGAATTAACTAGCTACACAGCTGATGGAAAGGCCCGACGTTTGGGCGTTATTCGACCATCCCCCAGCACCGACTTATTACAAGGGCCGTCTCGCCTTACTTGGAGATGCAGCCCACGCATCAACTCCACATCAAGGTGCCGGAGCAGGACAAGCCATCGAAGATGCTTTTATCCTCTCTAACCTCCTCGGCAAAGCAAACTCGGTCAATGAAATCGAACAAGCCCTTCGAGCATACGATGCTGTTCGCCGTCCACGAAGCCAGAAAGTCGTCACCACAAGTCGAGAAGCAGCGGCCATTTATGAGTTCGAGGATGAGACACTAGGGACAGACTTGAAGAGAATTAAGAAAAGGCTAGAATCAAGATTTAATTGGATCTGGGACGAAGACCTTCCACAGCAACTGAAAAGGGCACATGATATCATGACCCAAAAAGCATATTTGTAGCTAGGATATCAGTCAATTGAATCATCTCTGAGCGCGAAAAGCTCTTTCAGAAGATCATCTGTCTTGCTCTTGAGCGCATCGTGAAACATTCCATTCGTGACGTATTGCTTGCAACCTTTCACCAACTCGGCCGTATCTTGAGCAAGATCAAAGTCCACATACATGTCGTCTACATATGTTGCAGCGTAAAGAGGGACCTCATTGTGAGCCAATTTCCATAAATCATAAAGGGGAGGCCAGTCGGGGTATTTTGCCAGTATATGTGCGACCTCACTAAGCCTTTGGAGTTCAGGGAAAACTTCAAAGAGGAAAGGAAAAATCATCTCTCCAGAAAAGAACAGGGGTGCTTCGCGGACAGTAGCTGGATTTTGTGGAGAGGGACCGAGCCATTGGAATTCTCTGAGGCCTCTGCCAACGCGATCCGCGGCCCACTCACTCGCGGCCCCTTCGCAATAGATGGCCTCGTGAAGAATAGCATATATAACATTATCATCAAAGCCTAGGAAAGGGCTTAGCCTGATAAAATCCTTTATGTCAAACATGGAGTCATAGTATTTATAAAATATAAGGACTCGTAGGCGTGCGCCGGAGTCTAGGTTGGGAGATGTAGGAAAATCGGTTGCTTACTGAGAGCACTTTCGAGGGCAGAGAGGGTTGGCCGTGTGATGAATTGAAATTGGCTCAAATCAGTCCTCATACGAAGAACCAAGTCATGAACATCATCAAGACCACCATGGAACCCGAACTTTCGTCCAAGAGTGAGGAGGCCCCTTACAGTCAAGGTGCCACCAGATGGGAGAGGAAGACCACCTTTGCTTCTGATATGAAAAGCTAATCCATGGACTGCATCAATATCCTCGGGATATTTTGTGTAGTATTCCTTGTTGCGTTCGGCCACTTTCTTGAACGTAGCTCTGTAGACTTTGTCTGGTAATGCTCGTACAGGAGCCAGTCCCCCTGTCGTGAAGGCTTCTCTGAGACCTTGCGGTGCAAAGCTCAAATAAGTAAGAATGCAAAAACCTCCGAAGGATTGACCGAACACGGACCTACAAATATTAATCATCAACTCCTTCGCGCAGTTTTTGACGTTAAGATATTGGCCAAAACGAAATCCCAGGAAAAAAGGATATCCGTTAGAGAGTACAGACGATCAAAGTATAGGAATGGCTCACCACTTCTTGAGCTCAACAGGATAGTCCTCGGTCAGATTTCTCCTAATAGCCTCACAATCTTTAACGATATTATCAGCGCGGAAGAGCTTGAGGTAGTCCACTTGTCGATGCACATCTCCCTCCAATTCCAAAGTTGCAGCGGTGATAGGAGAACTCAGACCAGTTCCACGTTGATCAAGAAAGAGAATTTGATAACCTCGGTCCAATATTGTATTTGTGATACTCATATTCTGAGGTGCATTGCAACCAAATCCTGGGCCACCCTGTAAGTAGACAAACCAGGGTTTCTGTGACTTCTTTCGACGCTCCTCTTCGGTAAATGGGATGATTGGTGTTTCATGCCTGGTCACGGAGCGTGCAAATAATTGTAGGTGGCCTCGTTCGGGATATCCATAGTCTCTAGGAACCTCGAAGATAAGTTCGGAGACTTTAAGCTTGCCTGGGCGGAATATCAGCAACGGTCCCTTAATACTACACTTTTCATTTGCAAAAGGTGCAGATGGTAAGAACACATTACAAAAGGGAAAATTGACTCCTATCGACACTTTTCAATCCCTATCAAGCAAGAGTTCATACGACTGACTGATCAATCACCTGATCCAAAGTTCCTTACCTGGTATGAGATGGGTCTTGGCCGCGAGGGTTCGTGCAAAAGACATCATGAGGTTTGTTTCGAAGCCACTTATCAATGCGTTAGAAGATATTCCAAAAACGGGTGAGGCTCCCAGAAGGTTGATGGATGGCACTTTAAACGCTCGGAAAGATCGTCATAACCTTATTCCTCGCTTACCACAATCGTGACCTCCATTTCTGACACACAACTTAAGCCATTCTTAGCATGAACTTTCAGCTAGACAACGCCCTGCGGTTCTTGTTACAATTGTAAAATAATTTTGGTAAGTAACTTGTTCTTATTCTTTTCTCCCTGTGGGGAAGGGATAAAAGTAGGGATGTTGTCCTTGAGAAACTCAAGCATTTCGTCACCCAGTGGTACAATCTCTGCATACTTACAAAAAAGCTTCGGCCCAAGCGGGAATAGGCTTTACGCCGCTCTTCAGACCCTGCTATACTATTAATTCGCTACGGCCTTTTTATCTACATGAAATCTCAACTGCTGACTTGGTTTTTAGCACAAATTTACAGATCAGCAATTCAAGATTTCAACGTTCACATCACGTGCCGATTGGATTTTGAGCTCAACGGGCCTCGTCCAGTTTTAGGTCCACATCTACATTACCTTTCTTTAAGGAAACCAGCATTGCACCTTCGCTAGCAAACTCCCAAGCCCCCAAATAAACGTAGAGCCTAAACTCTAAGCCTACCGTTAACCTCCACCATGGCGAAAGACAAAAAATCTAAATCTGAAGGCAAAAAAGCCAAACTCGCTGAAAAGAAACAAAAGCAAGAAAAGAAGGGCGAAAAGAAAGCCAAAAACCAAGCCTCCAAGAATGCCGACAGTGACGCTGAAGACATCGATCTCGATGCCGTTCTCGCCGAATATGCCAAAAAGCAAGAACAGTTCCTCAAAGTCACTGAAGAGCCTTGTGATCCGCCCAGAGCAAGAGCTTCAAGTACATTAATTGCTTCACCTGCGAATGAGAATGAATTATTCCTGTTTGGTGGTGAGTATTTTAATGGTGTGCTGGCTACGTTCTTCAATGACTTATATGTTTATAATATAAATCGGGATGAGTGGAAGTTGGTTACTAGTCCTAATAGCCCATTACCGAGATCGGGTCATGCTTGGTGTAGAGGGGGGAATGCTGGAGGGGTCTACTTGTTTGGTGGGGAGTTTAGTTCTCCTAAACAAGGAACTTTTTATCATTACAATGATGTCTGTACTCTTTCCATTAAAAACTAAAATACCAATATTAATATCAAATCATAGTTTTGGCGTTTCGAACCCTCATCTCGAGAATGGACCCGCCTGGAAAGCAAAGGAAAATCCCCTCCAGCCCGAAGCGGACATCGTCTCACCTACTACAAGCAATACGTAATCCTCTTCGGTGGATTCCAAGACACATCCCAACAAACCAAATACCTTTCCGATCTCTGGATCTACGACACATCCAACTACGTCTGGCACAACCCAGTCCACCCACTCGCAACCCAAAAACCAGATGCAAGATCCTCCTTCACATTTCTCCCTCATGAATTAGGAGCCGCTCTCTACGGTGGTTACTCTCGTGTAAAAGCCACCGTGACAGGAAAACAGACCAAGGGGGGTGGACAATCCCAACGCAACATTCTAAAGCCAATGGTCCATCAAGATTGCTTCTTCCTCCGGATCATTCCTCCCGTATCCGATGCACCAGTTCATGCATCCCCAACAGTTCGCTGGGAACGTAGGAAAAAACCGGCTAACGCTCCGAATCCACCGAGAGCAGGAGCAACAATGACGTTTCATAAGGGAAGAGGAATTATGTTTGGTGGTGTACATGATGTTGAGGAAAGTGAGGAGGGTATTGATTCTGAATTCTTTAATACGCTTTTTGCATGGAATATTGAGAGGAATAGGTATTTTCCTTTGACGTTAAGGAAACCGAGAGCGAACCAGAAGAAGAACCTGGGAGAAGGGAGAGGAGGGAGGAGAGGAAGGGGCCAGGCAAATGAAGATGAATTATTGAGAAATTTGGCGGCGTTGGAGGCGGGGGGTTCGCTGTTTGATATGAATGATATGGAAGTCGACAAACCAAAAGAAGTTGACGCTGATGAGAAGAATGTCCCGGTTAAGGAGGTTTCGATGGAGTTTCCACACCCGAGATTTAACGCTCAACTTACAGTTCAGGATGATGTTCTTTACATTTATGGGGGGACCTTCGAAAAGGGAGATAGAGAGTATACATTTGATGAAATGTATGCTATTGATCTAGGAAAATTAGATGGATTAAAGCAGATCTTCCGCAGAGAAGTGGAGAATTGGGAAGGCAGTGAAGATGGAGACAGCGAAGACGAGGATGGCGAAGATGATGATGAGGATGAAGAGGATGAAGAGGGTGATGTCAAGATGGGCGATGAGAAGCCTCTATTCACGGAAAGCAAGAGGAAGTCCAAGAAAGAAAAGGCTGGTTCTGTTGATGAGGGAAGTGTTGCTTCGGAACCTATACCTTCAGTATTTGACGATACTCCTGACGATGCAACGACAACAACTGAGGTGGAAGATAACTTGCCCCATCCCAGACCTTTCGAGTCTCGAAGGGAGTTCTTCCAGAGAACTGGAAATGGGTGGCAGGAAGTGCTCATGACGAGTTTGAAATGGAAGGGTATTCAACCCGAGAACTTATCTATTAAGGAGATTAAGACAAAGGCTTTCGAAATGAGTGAGGAGAAGTGGTGGGATTGCAGAGAACAGATCATTGCTTTGGAGGATGAACAGGAAGCTGCTGGTATTGGTGAGGTTGTCACTCTGGCTGACAGGGGAGAGACAGGTGGTGGTGCAGGGCGAAGAAGATAGTCTTTGATCCTAATACAAAATTACTTGTTACAAATTTGAGATTTCAATGTAATCAGTCGTAGGATTTTCCATGCTCTCGCCTCTTGATGCTTGAAGTTTTCCTATTCGTAGGTTTTACAATTATACATAACTTGCTTGAGTTGCCTCGTAGCTAACTGCAACTTTTAAACCCCTCTAATTCCACTGCGACGAGGACTTTAACGCCATAAAATTTTCCAGAACTCCGGAATAATATTTTCCCAAAAGCCCTTTTTCGTTCATGCCCCATACCTAGTAAAACACTCTTCCTGATGAGCATTCAAGCACTCCAAGGCACAAACCCTGTCCCCACACCTCGTACATCTGACTCTCCCCCAATAGCCACAAATCTCACAAAACTGCCTGATCGGTTTCCTTCTATCTTCCTCTACCAACTGGCCTCTCGCCTCATTATAACTCAAAGGTGGAATAGCCAATAACTTCTCTACCTCCTCTTGTGAAGGCAATCCGGGAATTCTAGAAATCAACAACGCATCTTTATCGCTAGGATGTGGAATTGGTAATTTAGAGTTGCCCGGAGATAATATTGGAGGAGCATCAGTCATTGTCGTATCTTTTGTATCGGGTTCGGTTTTAACCGCGGTTGGGGGGATTTGTGAGGCTGTGGATACTCGACGGAGAGGCGTGGGATTTGGAACGGCATTTGTGTCTTTCTTTTTATGGGAACGTGTCCCTTTACTCGTGAGATGTGCTGTTCCTGTTGTGGGTTGCACGCGGACCGCTGGTGTAGTGGGCGTTGAGGTAGACGGTTGTGAATTACTTTGTAGGGAGGAGGAGCAGGAGAGTGCTGAGAGGGCTTCGAAGTCGGAGAGATGGTTTGCGAACGTCTTTTGAGAAAGGAGAATTTTGCGGACTGCTGGCGTAGATTTTCCATGGGTTACTGGGCGGGCATCTTGTTACTAGAATGTTTGGTATTTGGGGTTGTCTTTGAAAAGTCCTTACCACGTCCTGAACTATCTCGCTGCCGCACCGGCACAGGTATCGAAACATCGCGGTGGTTCTCGCGATCTAGAGCAATAAGTTCTCGCAGTAGTTTCGCATCTTGCTTGGCTGTAGTCTCGTGCTGGCTGGCAGCTGGCTGATTCCTGGCACGTTTCCGGGAGGCTGGCTGTAAGACTGCGACTGGAGCATTCACTCCAATATCTGGTACATAGGCCCAGCCAGGAGCAGCTGTGGCCCTCGAATTGGCGACTTCGCGCACGCCGAAGTTCATTGTAATGTCATAAACTCATTTGTGGTTGAAGTGGTGGCGGTTGCTTGCCAATGACTGCGTCGCGTGTGGCTCGAGGTTCCTAACGAGGCTACGGAAGCCTTACCCGCCTCGTTCATGTAGGAATGAGTGACAGTGGCAAATAAACCTACGACTCTAAGATGTAGGAGGGAAAAAAGTAGAATGCCTTTATTTTGGACCCTTGAATACCTGGTATCCCGTACCCATAGATAAAATCACAGTATGTGTAGAGAATTATGCATCAGAACTCCTCCCATGTTTCCCAGATTGTTCCCCTCTCGATACATCGGTGTCAATCCTTCATCTATGCGTGCTCAAACCCTATCCACGTATCTAAACCTCACTTTTTCTGCTTCTCCAAAGCAACGAGCTTCTCCTCCAGCGACTGAACGTATGAGTGGACTCGTTGCACCGAGGCTTGTAAACTCTGTCGAGTTGCAGTCAGCTCAGTTCTATATACCCCACCACGGCGCGGACAGTGACCAAGACCGCCGCAGGTTCCAAGGCGAAAAGAAGGGGTGTGTAACTTAGATGCAAAGACGTACATAGATGTCCTCTGTTAATAGCCTGCGCCCGTAAGATTAGCCTCGGAGTTTGAATCTGGTAAGAGCAGTTTGGGGAAATAGCTTGGGCGCCTCTTACTCATTGGACACTTTGTACTCCTCCAAGATGTAATAGTAGACTCCCGCTCCAGCAAGCGTGCTGCCTAGGAGAAACCCGAACAGCCTAGAAACCATGGTTAGAACCGCGTGGACTGTGCAAAGCCAGCACTCTGGGACGTGAAGCTAAGCCAACGTGGGTATCTAGAGCTTCGCGTAGCTCCTTTTCCGCCGGGTGAAGCAAAGAAGAACTGACCCTCCTCTGAATGCGCCGACCGGTTTCCTGACAGGCAAGGGCGATGCATCAGCGAATCTCCGCGTGGATGTTTGAAAACGTCGAGTGGTTCGGAGCAGGGCAGTCGGATTCGAGGCCAGACGCATTGCTGGCGAGAAGGCGTGAGATGCCATGATTGATGCAGTACGGAGAGTCGAAATTCCTAGGGCCGTAAAGTTGGAGGTTGCTTTCTCAGTTAATTGACCTGCACAATGTTTTGAAGGGCGGATAAGGAAGTCTCGTGTTCCTGGTTCATGGGTCCATTTTCCGAACGTTGCGGGCAGAGCTTCCCCGGATTTGTCCACGACCTTGGACGGGTGCAAGCGAATTGGGCGGCAACAGCCAAGAAAAGTGCTGGACGTCACAGGTGAGCAAAAAAAGTCTCAAATTGCAGTGGACAGTCATGAGATTTGTCCAGATATACATTCAACGCCTCGGATATTTCACTATAATTTTCAGGGGCCAAATGCGACCCAGAGAACCTGATAGATAACGCCATGATCAAGAAGAACGATCCCGAGATATTGTTACCCAGTGTTTAGCACCAAAAGAGTACCCTGCATACCAGCAGTTGACACAGATTTGTCTAAAAACACAAAATTGCGCCCCCAAATTTTACCACTTCCCTTTACAGTTCATCGTGCTCCTCAACCTTTGCAGCCTCAGTGGCATCGGCAGCCTTGCTCTTGACAGTCTCAGTGGCTTCGGCGGCAGCCTCCTTGGCTGATTCAGTAGCAGCAGCGGCTTGTTCGGCCAAAGGCTCAACAACTGGCTTCTGGGCCTCGGCGGTCTCCTCCACATAGACAACCTCAGCAGCGTATTTGCCGTTCTCCTTGATGAATGCGATAAGGTCCTCAATGCTACGGCTGCCGCTGTAGGTGACTGGGTTCTTCTTGTCGCCGGCCTTGTAGAGCTTGAGGGTAGGGAATCCTTGGATCTCATCGGGAACGTCGTTGTTGGTAGCATCAACCTTGGCGATGACTACCTTATCGGAAAGGCCGGCATCAACGTACAACTTGGCGAGGATATCGTATTTAGGAGCAAGAGCCTTGCAGTGTCCGCACCATGGAGCGTAGAACTCAATGAGAACATCCTTGGTATCATCCAAAACAATGTCATCATAGTTCTTGGCGACAACGATTTGAACTGGGCCTTCTTGCTTCTCTGGGATGGGCTCGGACTTGATGCTTGGCTCAACCTTTCCATCAACGAAGTCTTGGACGAACTTGGAAATGGTGTCAAGAGTAATGGCAGCCTCTTGGTCATAAGGGAACTTCTTGTTGTTGACGGTGTCTTGGATGGCGAAAGCAGGGAACTTATCGGCTTTCAAGTTCAAGTTACCAGCGTGGGCGCCGAATGCCTTTGCGTCAATGGTGGCAAAGCTGATCTTGCCTCTATGTTTCTCGGCAATGGATCTGAGCTCGCTGGAGATGGTAGTTCGCTCCTCTGGAGTCTCCGCGAAAATATATGCCAATGGGAGACCGCTGGCCATGTATCCGGAGTAGGTCTCTGGGCCAACTTCACCAATCAAGGGAATGGATGCAGTGTTGGCGAACTTCTCAAGTGCCTCGACTTCGAAGGGCTCGGTGAAAGAAACCTTGCCCTCATCGAATGACTTGTAGAGAACAACTGAAGGAACCTTGACATTCTCAGCCTTAGCGAGAGCAGCATCACTGCTTGCTCCGAAGAGAAAGTTGTCACGGAGCTTTTCAGCGACAGCGCTGAATGTGGTGTTTGAGGCCTTGTCCTCAGCGTCGAAGTAAGCAACCAAAACGACTTTATCGGCGGTCTTGAAGTCCTCCAATGTCTCAGCGGTAAGGATAGAAACTGCTGGTAGCGATTGCTTGGTCATGTAGGACACAATTCTGGAAAAGAGCAGATTAGCTGGGAGTTCAAGAGATCTCGGTAAGGGCTTGCATACGCAGGTGCCTTTCTCTGACCAGAGTATGGAGTGATGTTATCCGGACCACGGAAAACCTTCAGTGTGGGGTACCCCTCTACACCAAAGCTTTGGCAGAGCTCTGCATCCTCTGTGCAGTCGACCTTGGCTAACTTGATGCCTTTCTCCTTCAATGTAGTAGCGGCCTCCTCGTACTCTGGTGCAAGCGCTTTGCAGTGACCGCTGAGACAAATAATTAGTAATCTTGATCTGAACAGGTGGCTTCAGGAGTAACTCACCACCAAGGCTGAATTGAGAAATTAAGGATTAGTAAAATCTAGGGAAACTCGGAAGGGGGGTTGGTACATACTGCGAAGACTATAAGACAGAAGATTGTTAGCTGGAGTGCGCGGATTGCATTGGATCGAGAGTTGGGCGCTACTTACATTCTGCGAGGACTAAGTCGTTATCCTTGACGAAGTCTGGAAATGTGTCCTTGTTCAGCGACGCAACATCTGAGGCCGAAGCAACGGCTGCGAGGGCGGCGCCCAAGGCCAAAGTCTTGAAAGTCCGCATATTTGGTGAGGTCTTGAACTTATTTCTCGGCGGGGGCTGGAGTTGTCAAAGCGTTAGTTGAAAGATTGGGTGGGGTGGATGGTGGCAGAGGGATTGGTTGGAGGCAATTGACGTCGGGCGGGATTGATGTTGTGGGCTAGAGGATGGAGGGCTGGAGAACGTACCTTTGGGGGATTATAAATGAGAGTTGGAGGTTGAACCAAGAATGAAAGGTGAATTGGATTGGGGAGGAGATGTGTCGCCTTTAAACATTCACAGCCCAGGGCTGCAGTAGTCGCAAGGTTCGCTAATTCGACTTCTCCGCCTTAGCCAAGTGCCTCGTGCCACTGGTTTGATAAGCCGAACTGTGAAGAGACCACGCTGTCTTCAGACCGCGGGAGCCCCCACATTTTGCGGCTTTGAAAGGATTAGAGTAATTTATAGATTGAAATGCAAGGGTGGCCATCCCGATTAGGGCCATGTTTGCTCGGAGCACTTAGATTTCTAAAAGGACAGCTTCCTGTTTCCCAGAATGTCCTGATAATACTACTGGGACAACATTATCCACAGCCACTTTCGCAGAATCATCTCGCGGGTTAATCAATGCGACAAATAGCCTCATTTCCAAGCGTTGCTTAGGGGCCGCAGAGGCAATCGTGTTCACAACTGCACCAACATGTAGCTAGCTAGCTTATGGCGAGCGGCAATGTAAGGGCACAAAGAGGCTAGGCAGGGCACTTGTGGTCAACTTGCTTGGTCAGTCATATATACGCAACCAACTCAAGACCTGTCTTTTGAATTTGTAAGCCGCTTTCCACAAATATAAGCGGCCTTTTCTTAAATGTCAATACTAGCTCGCATAGCGCATATCCTGTCCACTAGCCAATCTATTATAGATGAGTGCCTCTGCTTTACCCTCATGTAAGCTGTGGAGGCTAAGCCAGAGAGCAAACATGGGTGAGGGTAATCTGCACCGTTCTTGCCCAGAAGAGATACGAAATCGATTTCGCATACAGACCTGTTTGTCCTAGTTTTGCTCTCCATACAATTTCTACAGTCACACGCTAAAATCGGCCATCAATTTTCCAGACGAGGAACTTAGTCGACGTGGCTTTATGAGCTCATCTTTCCGGTGGAATTCCAAGATCAGTTGCAGACAGAAGAGCCCATATTCACTGCTAGTGGTTGTAATTGATTTTTCTCTCGTATTTATTCTTTGAGCTTCAGCTTCAAATGCTCACAAATTTCTTTCTGTAAGCTCACCTTTTGAAGTACCTAGGAATTCGAATTACTGCTTGCCATTCATATCGAGTGTTGTAATGGGCGAAACAAGGCACACCAACGGACCGTTCGAATAAGCTTGGTAATTTTGAGGCTCCAGGTTGAAAGTATGCAGTGTCATGCGTTCTTCTGAGAAATGGCGGCATTAAGACTTTCTTCCTCATTCAAGGTAAGCTATTTGGTAAGCAATGATCCGCGCGTCTGTTTGAAACTATCTCTCGTTCGTTTTACATGGTCAGTTCGGAAAGCTATTTCTATCCAGAGACGACACAAAAGAAATACTTCGAGTTTGATAAGTGTTAAATCTCAAATAAATTCTGTCCGGTTCGTGGGGGTCGAAAGTTAGGTTGCTAGAAACACCCTACTAAATACCCTCCCAATCTCTGTTGTAAATGTCACCGCCTACGGGCCATCATTACTCCTGGTGGTCAATCAATTTTAAAGCTGCAGTTGTTGTTTTTTGTTTTATTTTGGGGGGATATAGAGTAGTGCTCACGTGAATGGGGGGTTCTTACTCAAACCCGCCGGATCGCGCTCTTTTCAAGCATCCTTCCGCGCCCAAAAGGGTCAGAGGAAACTCGCTTGTGGAATTGGGATGCTCGAAAGAACCTAGGCAAATTTTATTTTGTTTCCGAGAAATTACATCTTCCTGTGAGCTGGTAATTAGAGACTCCTTCACCGCCAAAAGCCTTACTTGAACGTTCAATGCAGGTGGTATATCTTGAGCCACGAGGTGAGTGGAATAATGCCAACCTCGTATTTTCGGACTAGAGAAAGAATTGATTAAAGCAAAATGTAACTGGAGCGATAGGCAGCTTAAAGTTCTTGCCGCTGAAGCCAATTTTAAGGCAGATTGCTAAGACCTTTCCTAACGACAACCCTATTTCCTCACATCTCTTCTAGCAAAATGCCACACTCGTTCACGGTCTGGCCTACCTTCTGAGGGTTGGCAAGATTTCTCCTCGGGACTAGGTCAACTCTCATTGATACCTGAAAGGCCCCTTTCCCGCCCCTATCCATAGGTAGAGCTGAAGTTTGGATGCGGTTCGCGACTACTATTCGTACCTTCTCGATTTGGCAACCATGATCGCGCCGGCTGCGCTTGCCATCGAGGCCATGCCTCTCCAGATACGATCTCTGTTGCCCCAAATCTCACTCCTACCTGACTATTGCTGTCCTCCTCTCGCACCTCTCATCTTTCGTCCTTCGTTCCTCAAGCACTTCAACCTCCTGTCCTTCAAAGAACCTTTTCGTGGTCGTCTTCAACATCGATGGAATCGTTTCAGCTCGAGAGCTTCTTGTATATTTGATCCCCCGCAGTCAACTTTCTCCTCACGCTCTTGGATCTCGACGCTCTACGCTAGACCTCGGGGTATGGACAATGGACGCCGTTCAGACCCCCAAGCCTACGACTATTCGGGACAGAGGCCATATCGACGGCTTCCCAACACGTCCTCGAACGAGTCACAGAGAGAATTCGGCAAATGGCACCAGCACGCAATCCGCAGATGAAAACCGGTCTCCTGCCAATATGCCTAAGGCCTTGTCAACGATGCTGAAAACCACCACTGAGACGGGGAATATTGGCATGTTCTCTATCAAACCACCACGCGTGCCCTCCTCACTTGCTACCCCAAGAAGAATTGGGAGTGGGTATAGTGATATTGGGATGCAAAGGCAAAGGCTACACTTTCAGCCTTATGGTGTTCCAAAGGTTGACGACCGGCGACGGCTTCCTTCGTATGCTAGAGACGCAACCTCAGAGAACTTGTCTATGTGTGACAGTGCAAGTCAAAGATCAGCTGGCGGTATCTCTGAAGAGCCTGACTATCGATCATATTCAATGACACAAACATACTCAGCATATGCCTTGTCCAACCACAGGTCCTATACCAGTCTTCGAAGCCAACCAGACATGAACGCCCTAGTCCAGCGGCCTCGGTCCCCCTTTGCCTATCCAGCCCGGCTGAAGCGTCCGGGATTTCGCCCATCTTCACCAGCGCTGACGGATGGGGGTGGAGTTGACTATCGTCGCCGAGCAGAGATCGATAGGCTTCCCTATGTAAGTTGCATACTTCCGATGCATTTCCATAACTAGTTCGCTCAACAATGTGGAGTTGGGCAGGACCGGATTGCAAAAAAAATTATTAGGTTTCTGACACTATCCTATAGGGATCAGTCCATAACACATCGTCCCCATCATCCCTTTATGCAGACAGAAGGAAGCCACCATTGTCCCTTCGCCCAGAGGGCAATAGGTCAACGCCCTCTCTCCTAAGCCAGCCATCTCCACCTCGTCGATCGTCCACTCCACAAACTCTACAAAGCAATGGGCCCCATGGAAATGACTGGTATCGAAGGAATGGCCCTGCATCAGTCAATACGTCCCCAGCACGTAGTACACTAAGCCTAGCATCGACAGCTAACCTCTACGCGAATCCCGCCCCACCGTCAACTACCACAACCCCAGGAAAGTTTCATCCACCATCTCCTCTATATTACGACTATACCGAAGATTTCGATGTTGAGACCTATGTCCGGCCAGAAACAATAGATTCGCCCCCACAATTTTGCATTACACAGACCATACACGAGGACCCATCAACTCACTCAGAACGCCTACCAACACCAGAAGCCTCAAGCCATACCGAGAGGGTTAGTGATGAGCACGGCAAGGGGGTCTCAAACGCCCCTGACAATCAGAAATCCCCTCGCGAAGCACAACTTGACGGCAAGGAATTCGAGCTCCAAGTCCAGTTTCCTGATCATGATAACCTGGACCCAAATATTGCCTCTCTTGACAGTCAGGAAGGGCATCAGGTGGACAGAAAAACAATCAGATTATCGGGTCTAGGCTATGGCGCTCAAGAGCTGAGCTCTCATGTCGAGGAAGTGTTTGGCCTTCTCTCGAGCGAATCTTTCGAGATCCAAGTGACTAAGGATACTGATGATCATGCCTGTCATTCCACAAGACTTGCTAACCCAGCCAACAATCAGGCCCACAGCAAACTTCATGTTAGGCCAGACGGAAAGTCTTCATATTTTCGAACGAACTTTCCGACGTCAACCTCAACAAGTTCCTTTGACCACTTTTCGGCAAGTAATGCTATCGCCGGCCTTGATGGTAAGCAGGACTCTCGCGAACCATCAGCAGGAGATTCCCGTTTCTGTGAACCTAAGGAAGCCCCTCACCAATCTAGCGAAAGTAGTCTTACACACTCGACGAGTCTCATCCCAAATTCACCCCCTTCTAATATTTCGGGAAATCGGGTGAGATCCAGTGGGTTCTACTCTATTGATACTGGATTAAGTGAGCTTGCAGAACTTATTAGCTCGTTCGAAGAAAAGAATGGTTCACATGTTGATGAGAGCTCCGGCTCACTTACAATTCCAGGCATAAACTCAATCGTCCCCCCTATGTGGCCAGACAATACTACGATTCGAATGGATTCAATTCGCAGCTCATCTCCACAACCTTCTTCCCACAACTCATTGGGCGTCGATGAGAACCACTTAAATACTCAGCTGCCGCAAAATAAGCCATTCTATCGACAATCGCGAGGGCCAAATCTGCCACAATTATCGGAATATGATCCACTTGGGCCAGTGCCAAATTTCAGCCACCAAATTCCGCACAAAGTAATCCCTCGATCGGAGTCTCCTATGTTGGCCCCAAAGCCAATCTCACCAGCAAGGCAACTCAAACTAAAAAACAGCATACCCCAACTCATGAAAGCTTTGCCGCCAATACCACCAGAGCCAACGTTAGGACCAGAATCCCCTTCTGATACGGCTTTCTCTCATTACAGCGTCCTGCCTTCACGTTTTTCTGGGAGGCCATCAGACGTGAGGAACACACCTATTCTGGCGACACCTCAGATCAATAAATTATTTAGTAAGGAAGAGATACCAGCTCTTAAAGGAATCACAAAGAGAGAACCGGAAGCAAATTCGGGATTAAAACCAAGAATAAATGTGGAGAAAATACCCGAAAATAATATCTCTGACGGCTCACAGGCTCTACCTCGGTTGAAGCTTAAAATGAGAACAGCTTCGACTATGTCTCCTCTCTCAACCATTGTAGCAAAATCTCGGGAGATGGATACAAAGTATCCCTGGCCAGATAGAAAATCCAGTGCTCACGTACAGAACAGAATCGTTGACGAAGAGGAAAGCTCAAAGCCACCGAGGTTCAAATTAAAAGTCACTCGGGCAACAAATGCAACTTTGAATTCAGTAAATGCAGCCCAGGATACTGTTCGTGTTAACCGAGAGTCTGCAGAATCGATAGGGCTCCAGCTTCAGAACCCAAAAGATCTGTTCACGCCTAGCGCTGGGGTTGAGGGTCTCTTTCGCCAAGTCAACAAACATCTCCACGCCCGCAGAGAGAGTGGAGCTAGTTTATCTGCTGAGGAAGTCCTGGCTTCGACCACAACTACTTCTTCCAGTCGGACGCCGACATCATCTTTAATGGTTGAAGTCGTAGCTGTTCATTCTCCAGTCTTATCTCAAGCGCCCAACAATGGCCCAGAGTCTCGGAGTGTCTTCTCTGATGATAGCTCACATGCTCGTCGGAGTTTACGCAAACGATTGTCAAATTTGAAAGCTCGAATTGCTGCCCCATACGTGAACCGAGCTGGAACACAGTCTCATGATGACATAACATGGAAGGATCGAAATGGAGAAGCTCCAACCCCTTCTGCAACAAGATCGATCCCCAATCTTCAACAAGGCAGATCAAGCACTGAGGCGAAGCCTACGAGGAGGTTCGCGGAATTGATGCACCGGCAGAAGCTGAAAGCCAAACTGCAGGAATGGCTGAAAGGAGCAAGAGCTGTCTTCACGACACGTTCGAAGACACGAGGCAATGCCGCTGACGGTGGTGGGGATATGTAGAGTAATGGAGACCAGAGCCACTCCGCGGCCTGTGGAATTCTTTGGTTGAATTGTGTCATCAAGTTATGTTCGAGACCACGCCTTCACTGTTTTGGCAGTTGTTAACTTGCATTCGGAATAGCTCGTGGAGTAGCTTGTGTGTATAAATGGTGCTATGAGCTTGAGAGCCAAGAGGTATAATTTGAGTCAGACACTGGCTTTAATCAGGACCTCTACTTGGTCGCATAATGGAATCTGCACTTTATTGCACTCGCTAAATGCTGAATTGGGATTGTATATTTTGGAGTAAACCTTGGAGTTGTGTGGGGGGCCCGTCTAGTATTCGTTGGGTCTCCGGGCTGTTCTAAGTCAAGTAGTTCGCCACGAATGTGTCCGAGAGAGGTCAAGAGCAGAATAGTCTGTCTGAAATTCGACGATACTTTAGATGTGGCACCCGTCTCTTTTAGCGCCACTGAGCCTGGCTAGCGCCTAACATCAATCTTTCCCTCGTTTTGATCGTTCCTGCTCCCACTTACGCTTGTACCTGCATCGTTTCTTCCCTCTCTTCGTCTATCCCTGTTCTCTTTATTTCTTCTGAAAGGTCCTTCAAACACTTTCGCTTCGCGATTATTATAATTTCTTTCCACAATCGTTAGTCATAGGAGTCTTTCGTTTTGCCAATTTTTCCTGACACCGAACATATCGCGGCCAAGAAAACCTCGAATCATCCTGTAAGTCTTCCATCGTCTTGTTCCAAAGAAACCGGCCACTTATCACTGCTTGGCACCGCTCACAGACAATTCTTTTTCTTCGACAAACACAACAAAGAAGAAAAACCGCAATCATGGCAGGAATAACAACCTATTTTTACCAAGACCCACGAGTCAAACTCGTCGTCCGCCCTAGACCCGATCATGACGATGTCGATGAGGAGAAAGAGCCAAATGTTTGTCGTATTTTTATTCAGCATCAGTATACTGAATATGGTTCTTTCGCTGGTGTGACGGTTTATGATGCCGGTGAGAAGAATGATGTTGTCGGTGTCGAGAATGGTGGGGAGGGGACGAAGGAAAAGAAGGGTGAGGGTGAGGCTGAGGGTGAGAGTAAGGGAAAGGAGAAGGGGAAAGGGAGGGAATGTGTTGTGTCTTTTAGGAAGTTTAAGAGGTTTTTGAGGGAATCGAGTTCTGATGGGAGTCAGGCGAGTGGTAGCATTGGCGAGGAGGCGGATGAGGAGGAGAAGGGGTTGCTTGGTGGTGAGGGTGCTGCTGCTGGGGAGGGGGAGAAGGAGAAGAGAGGTGGGTGTGATGTTTTTAGATTCTTCGGAATGGGTGGGGATGCTTAGAGGCTCAAGAAGGCTGTAAGTGGTTTTGTGTCTTATAATCCCTTTTGATATAGGTTGTTGTCTCTACGTGGGATGTCTTTTGCTGATCGAGCAACGGAATATCGAAGAGATCTCTAAACATCTTGTCGGTCTTTATATTTAGCTGTTGTCACTAAATATACGAAAGATATTTGCTAACTTGTGCTTAGTTTTATAGCTCCGATAAATGGTATCTAAAGTGTGGTATTCTCATTGGATTGGTCTAAAATACAGCACCGCCAATGATAAATATCCGTTCCTCCTCTCTCTTCACCCATTGAATAATTTGGTTTGCTCCTTGGGCCAGTCCTGCACGGGATGTGTTTGGTCCAGCAACACAGTAGAATTCGAAAACGGGCGTGATCCAGGTAAGAGAGATGCTATCGCTGCTAACACAATGAAGGACTTTGAGATGCGAATGTTTTGCATGTGTTGATGCGTGCAAGTTATGGTAGAGAGTAAGGAGTCTGGAAATGAGAAAATTCCTCTGTTAGTGATCGGTTATAATAGAGATATCCAGTGTTACGTAGAAATATACTAGGAGTGATCATACCTGCGATGTGCAACCAAGCTGTTGAAATGAGGATTGAAGGAAGGCATTGTGAATTGGACGTTTGCACGCGATTTGTATAGAAAGTGTCTTAGAGGACTTCCTGGAATGATATCTGATGGGCTTGGTCTGCCTTGTCGAACAGCCTTCTTAATAACGTCCATACTGCCATTCCTTTCTAGTTGGGCGACTACTTCATCTCGCATTGTTTGCAGTTCGTAAAATGCCTCCTTTTCCGCACTGATGAGGAGAACTGCGATTTCATCATCTCGACTGGTGCTGTGTGCTGTGGATGGTCTTGAACTCGGCCTGGTATCACCACTGTATGCACTTAAGAAGCTCACATACATGTAAAGATATCCTCTGTTATTGAAGCCGGGGAGACACAGAGGTATCCAGTTTTCACCACCCCCAGCTTTCACACTACCAGCTTCGAAGAGCATGTTGAAAATGAGTTGAAGATCACTTGGGTGCAACGAGTGCCGTTTAGGCCTAGCTACACTGACAAGCCTTCCACCCGCTACGATGAGTCCATACAGAAGCTTATCGGTTCTGGCTTTCAGGAGAGTGTTATTGATCAAGTGACGCTGTGACTTTGTGAGCTTCAGACATTCAAGCGCAGAGAGAAGAGCAGATGGAGAGCCTCTAGTGAAAGTGTCCGCCAGAGAGGAGAGGAGGGCCTCTGTTCCTTCAAGTGGCCTCCTTAGGTCTGTATTTGGCCGATTGGCAAATAGGTGGGTCAAAGTTGGAAGAGTTAGGGTGGAAAGAATTTGCATGTATAGTGCTTCTAGTTGGGCTCTCAGTTGATAGTCACTTTCTCCGAGCTTGCTTATGGCCACGAAATAGAGCGGGCCATCCGTAGAAATCACAAACCTAGTGTTTCCGGCTGTGAACTCCATGAGAGGATCTTTTCCACTTTCGAAAAATGAGATGATGGTCTGTATGATTCCAATATAGCCATTTATCAAGTTTTGGTCCCCATGCCTGCTATATATCGGCTTTCCAGCCGAGGAAAGGATAAGGTAGTGTTTGAGTTTGGATTTCCACTGCTGAAGGACCTCCTCTAACAATTGTTAGAATAGGTACAAGAATATTAGCTGAGAAAATAACTCTTACCCTCATTTCCACCTTCTTTAGTGTCCACTTCCTCTATTTCATCAAATTCTTGCTCGAAATTGATGAGAGATGTATCATTAAATTCAACCTTTTCAAAAGGAGGCTCATGGTCGGCCTGCGCATTCAACAGTTTCCATGCTGGGCTCTGCGATTTCAAGCCCTCGTCTAACAAGCTTGCAAGATCTCCATTTGCCTTGAACGTTGGGGCATAACTCATTACACTTGCGCTATCGTCTGCTTCACTGCCGTTGCGGCTAGCCTTCCGGTTTGGCGTACTTTGACCACCAGGAGTTCCACCCGGTATTGAGACGGACTCTGATGCCGATCGACTTCTTGGAGTTGAGAACGTCCCTCGCGTGCCGTCTGGAAATGATAATGTCTGTATCTCCACCGAAGATAATGCGATTGTCGGCTTTGCTTGCAATGCTGGCCGCTTGCCCTTTGCCGTCCCTGGGCGCTCGATGATTCGGAGAAGTGATGCGGGTTGAGGAGGCAGCGGAGGGCGTTGGTCCTCATCAGCATGGTTCGTCAGGTCTCCGCCTGGTCCCCCATTTTTTGTTCCGGCGGGCACGCTCGATATTGGGTCTGCGCTCTGCGAGCTATCGTTGCCGCTGTCGGGGGTCATTGGATTGTCGGTTCCATCCTCCGCCGCTGGTGTGTTGGTCGTCGTGGGTTGTGCTGGACCATGGGGCGAGGTTGGGGCCCGAGATCCCATGGAGGCATATCTAAGGATGGATGAAGCCCTGGGGATGCGAGGCACGCTTCCCTCCGTCATTGAACACCGGTGGGCGTGAAGCTCCAGGTGCAACGACCAGGTTGTGGCACTACATAAGCGACAGCCTCGTACTCACTGTATGCACTCCAGGGCTGCGCAGGCCACGCGGAGTCGAAAGCTTCAGCCTTGGGGGGAAGGGTGTTCGATATTACTTCGCATACCTCTAGTCACTCCTTTCCGAATTGAAGTGCACCGCCGTTGGAACACACAAACATATCCTGCCTCTCATTCGAACGATGCAAGTAGACTGGACGCTCCCAGCTCCGCTTGCCAAATATCATGGCCCTTGACCCAAGTCGCCAGTCGGCGTCGCCTGCAAGTTCAGGAAGAGCCTCTCCAGTGCCCAAGAAATGGAGAAGTCAGCTCGGCGCTGGTGAAGACCTTCGAACCCCTAACATCGATAGAAGCTGATTGAAATGCCCAGATGAACTTCCAAGTAAAGATAAGGCCTACCGCAGATACGCCAGCGGCGTGGAAAGGTCGCTGTCCCTCTTCGACACGAATCTCCAGGAATGGGCGGACTACATTAGTTTTCTCGGCCGATTATTGAAGGTGTGGGCTATTATTATAAGTCTCTAAAAGCTGTGCTGATAGTTGGTGGTATAGTCTTTACAGGCGCATCCAACGACCATCTCCGCTATTCCTTCCAAAGCAATTGTCGCAAAGCGTCTCGCACAATGTCTCAACCCTACCTTGCCATCTGGAGTACATCAAAAGGCCCTCGAAGTTTACGGCTTTATATTTTCAATAATAGGCAAAGATGCTTTATCAAGAGACCTGCCATTGTACCTGCCTGGGATTTCCTCTACCCTCTCGTTTGCATCTCTCTCCGTGCGGACCCCATTTCTCGACTTACTGGAACGATACTTCTTAAAAGTTGATCCTCGTGCCCTACGTCCTGCGTTAAAGGCTATCATATTGGCGCTATTACCTGGCTTAGAAGAAGAAACAAGCGAAGATTTTGAGCGCACCCTGAAACTCCTTGATGGATTCAAGAAAGCGATAAGGCCTTCGGGTAATGAAGACCTAGGAGACTCTCACAGCAGTGAAGACGAGTTTTTCTGGCAATGCTTCTTCCTAGCGGCGATTACCAGCAACGGACGTCGGCTTGGGGCTCTAGCATACCTTTTACGCAATTTGCCAAAGCTTGGACAGACTCTGGCCCTAGAACCACGGAGCCGGTCTTTAGGAGGCGCTTTGATGGATGGAATAGAGGATGAATCAAAAGGGCTTGCTGAGATGGTTACTTCTCCTGAGCCGGGCCTCCTCTTGAGGTGTTTTGCGGCCGGGCTTGGGGATGAACAATTATTGATCCAACGTGGATTCTTAGATTTGCTTGTAACACACTTGCCACTACACTCGCGGGTTCTTCAGAAAAAGGTCAAAACAGAAGACTTGGAACTTCTAATTACGGCTGCTATTGGAGTTGTGTCTCGGCGAGACATGAGCCTGAACAGACGTTTGTGGACTTGGCTTCTTGGGCCCGAACCTGTGGGCCATGAGGCCGAGATGGGTGTTGAATCGCCAACTTCTACTACAGGAGATCAACTTGGAGTATCTGCATCTTCTCGAACGAACTACTTTGAGCAATATGGCCTCCAACATCTTAGCCATGCACTATTAAAGATGATTGCGCGAGGTTCCAAAAATCCTGTCGAGAGAGCTCGGCCCTTTCGTATTTGCTTGTCCTTAATGGATAGATGGGAAATAGGAGGGCTCGTTGTGCCAGACATATTTCTTCCCGTGGTTGACAGCGTTCGCAAGTATGAGGCTCAGGTTCCATCAAAGGCTGACTTCTCCGAAGTACTTCGCAGTGCTAGCGTTTTCTTTGACGGTGTTGAGAGTGGCTTAATCTGGGGGGAAATAGTTGGCCTGATTGTCCAAGCTATTGGAGCTGGGAAATTATCACCTGCTGAGCGTGTTGACAAACTTACGCTTGTGAACTTTATTATCTCCCATTTTAATGTACGAGAGGAGGAGATGTTACTCGTGCATGCTCCCTTGGCTACCCTTTCAATTCTCACCATGCTCGAAGACATTAAGGAGAAAGCACAACGATATGAAAATGACCTTGGAACCCCCGAAGAAGTTTCAAAATTCGCCTTGACAACTGCTATGAGCTTGATTGATCTGGTTCCAGAGCGGGCATTTCAGACTCGACCACCGACAAGCCAATCCATGGCCACAACATTTGATGGCCAATCTATTCGAATTCTTCCAAATCTAGAAGTTATCCGAAGAATTAGGACATTCTATGTCCAAGATCAGGGCAACCTCGACGCTCTTCCACCTCCATACTCATTTAGTGAAGTAAGCGAACTGCTTCTACGAGAGGCTGGCAGCATTACGTGTCAAAGCTTGTCTAGTCTGGTGTCAAGTGCTGATGCTGGACTTAAGGCCAAGCTATTAGTCATGATGCTTTCTAAGATGCCAAAAGCTACTTCTCTGGATATTACTAAACTACAATCCTCGATAGCGAAGACATTAGCCACCACATCTCGAGTCCCTTTCCTTGTTCTAAGTTCGATTACTTCTCTTTCTTCGAGTTTATTTTCTGCCTCCTACATCACATCTTCACAGATATCTTCGATAGTAGGCCCACTGGTTAGCCAGGCATGGAAATATCTTTCAGCATCTCAGCCAAAATATCATGTTGAAAGTGTACGCTGTCTTTGGCATCTTCAGATGACATTATCCGTGGCCAACCATGAGATTGAGGCCGCAATATGTTCTCTGATGGTTGAGAGTGGCGACATTGGGGCCTTCGCAGTTCGTAATGCTGATCATGGGAGAAGTTTCAGTATCTTATGGAGCCATACTCTACAGGATAATGCGAGCCACTTAGATCGTAGATCCTCTAAGGTATCGAACAATGAAGCTAAAGGCCCTGCTCGGGGCCCGGCCGGAGCAAATTATGAGGTGATGCTCACACGTCCCTTATTTTTGATGCTAGATGCACTACTTGATGAGCGAACACAACTTTTCATGACAGTAAGAACTTGGCTCCAGAGTCTCGTTGGTATAGATAAGTACGTATCTGGCCATTTGGCCTCCGATATTCTGCTAACGGCCGTAGACTCTTCCATATTTTCGTTTCTAAGTTCTCCGCCTTTGCATTTCTCCAGACTCTTCCTGATAAAACGTCAAATTCTTTAGATAGCAACATACAAGCATTTGGTATTGAGGATGACCTGGATCAATGCTTATATTATTTACGTACGCTTTCAAATATGTTGAGATGGGCGTCGGATAGTATGTGGGCAGCTCTTGCAGAGAATAGTATTTCAACCGATACCAGTCATCCCGCTCTAAATCGAATAAGTATGCCCACTGATTTGCTATCTTTCATCATATACCTAGCTAATAATTCCAGCTGGTCGTGATGGCGATATAACCCTTCTCGAATTCTTCTTGCATGTTTGTCTTCGAGTCCTTGCTGGCTCGTGCGACCCCGCAACGCCTGAAATGGAATCTCATATTTCCCAATTGCACCGCACGGCCTTGACAACGCTACACCAGATTCTTCTCAACCCATACTCATTACCACTCGCAGAATTTCAACTTGAACATGTGCTCATTGAGCGTCTCACACAGTCCCTGAAGGGGTCAGACCCCTTCATTCAGGTGCTCTTGTTAGATGTGGTGTTCGATTCGTTGAAACTACGGAATGCTGCTCGACCTCTCGCAGCTCCTCCCTCGCCTACAGTTGAAGCCAAAAGACCAGTAACACAGGATACTCCTAATAGCTCTCGGCTATCACTTGCCACTGATGGCGAGAGTTATTCGACGATAAAACAGTTACCACCACCATCATCCCTGATCAAATGCCTCCAGGCAGGTTTCTCTTCGCCGAATAGTCGTCCAGTACTGGACAGTTGGGTCAGCTTTTTGACAGAGTGCCTGCCTTTCTACTCCGATACCATCTTCCAAATCTTGATACCTTTAGTGGAGACTTTTTGCTTGCAGATTGGCAAAACCTTCAACGATCTTCAGAAGACCTTTAAAGATGTAGAGATAACTCCGGAGGGCGCAATAGCTCCTGAATCAACTTTGATATCGTTATTGAATGGGCTAGAGCATGTTTTAGCCCGAGGTCATGATCGACTACTGCATGACGAATTAAAAACTCCAGTTGTCAAGAGTCCGGATCAACCTCAAGGATTCTTTGGTAACATGGTTTCGGGTGTTTTTGCATCGGAGGCTCCTCAGGCTAGAAGTGCTACTGCCAATGACCGCCTCACAGTGCTGCTATCATTCCAAGATGCTGTACGCATATGCTTCATTATATGGTCTTGGGGTGGCAAGGAAGGTAGCACACAAGATATCGAATCTACAGCCTCTTTCAACTATACCTCCTTACGCATGAGAAACAGAGCCAGAAGGCTTCTTGAGCACTTATTTGCTGCAGAAGCGCTTGAGTGCTTAGAAATAGTGGTTGAAGTATGGCAGAAGTCAACCAATACCCATAAAAATCCAAGCTCATCCGTCGTCTTCAATCTTCTTCATGTTCTTGATGGTTCCCGACCAAAGCACACTATACCAGCTATCTTCAATGCCATCTATAGTCGCACAAACCCCTTGGCTTTAGAACCATCACGTAAGTCAACTTTGACATCTACCCTTAGCGATACGGATCTGGTTGTATTTCTAGTTGAATATGCTCGCTCATTAGAGGACGATACTATGGATGAAATATGGACAGACTGTATGACTTTCTTGAAAGACTTGCTGGCGAATCCGTTTCCTCATCGGCAAACTCTACCTAGCCTGTTGGAATTTGCAGCAATACTGGGTGAAAAGGTTGATAATACTAACTTTGGCGAGCAACGTAAGATGAGGAGAGAACTTGGAGTATGTTGATGGTATTATTTGAAATGGCAAAAGCTAATCTTCTCAGGACTTATTTCTCCGACTACTTACTGCGATCTTCACAACGAAGCCTATCAGCTTTTCCGAAGGGCTTGCGGATTTGGACGATCGATCCTTATCTAAGTCCGAAGATGTTGTTGGTATCCTTGCCTCCATCGCACCAAATCTACCAAAAATCCTTGTCGAGCCCGATCGTGTTCTCAATGCAGCAAATACAATATCTGTTAACGTCATTGGTCCTACATTCAAAGCCAAGTCATTCCCTGAGAATGTATCCAAAAGCACTTTGGTGTTGCTTTATCAGCTAGCTAGATTACCCAATACCCAGAAGGCTTGGAAAAAGGATGTAGGGGATGCTTTCAACGACCAGAAGTTTTTCTCGAGCTCGCTCTTGTTGGTAGAGAGCGACTGGCTACCACTTCTGAAACAATGGTCGTTGAGTGATAAAGATAGAATGCCTGAACTACTCTCCCGCCTCCTGGCTCCAACCACGGCAGGAATAGTCTTTGGAGTCGGTGCCACTTCAGCTCGATTAGAAGCTGACCGAAAGACACAGCTCAATCTGCGGCGTATCTCCACCCTCATTCTCGCAACCATGAACGACAACTTTGTGACTGAGCTTCCTGCAATGCAAGAAAAGATCGTCGACCTCCTTTCTGCAACTGCAACCTCATCAGCATCATCCACAACCCGAGCTGATATATACCTCCTACTCCGTGCCCTTGCACTCAAAACTTCAGTCGTTCATCTCGCCACACTTTGGCCAATCATCAATGCTGAACTGCATGCCGTCATCTCCTCTGTGGTAGCACCCGATCACAGCGCCGCCTCTGAAACTTACAACAACTATTCCGTCCTGCAAGCATGCAAGCTACTTGACACGTTACTCTGCCTCGCACCTGACGATTTCCAACTCCAGGAATGGCTCTTCATAACCGACACAATCGATGCAGTTTATCGACCCCCACAATTCCACCCCATCGCTCTCGTCGATGAACTTTCTGAAGAATTAGGCGCCGCTGCCTTGGCATCTACGTTCCAAACCGAATCATCATCTATCCAAGCAGCCAAAACTTCTACTCGTAGACCATTGATTGGACCAGGTGGTATTAGTGATGAAGGTACTTGGGAAAGAAAGGATGAGCTGGTTGGAAAGGTTTTGAGACCGTTCTTTAGTCAGTTAAGTATTTTTGCATTTGAGAGTACGTATTCGATGAATGTTCCTGATTGGGAGGCTTGTAGGGTAAGTCTTCTGAAGGATATTTTTGACGAGAGGAGTATTGTAAAGGCGCTATAGAGGGTGGATTAGTGGGGAAATTACAATTTAGGTGGTCGAATCTAGACTTCTTTTTAGACTCCGGCTCTCTACCTTACCGTCCATGTAAGGTGTTTGCATTAATTATTTGACATGCGCCTGTGTTTGGTGAGGGACTCAACAAGCGCTGAAAGCCAGATTAAATTTCTCCAACTTCATAATACATCGGCTCAGTAAAATCACAAATCAAGTCACAATATACCAGTTGCATTTTAAGAATTGCGCAAAGGGTTCAGGAATACTATATAATACAGGTCGTGACAATCTTGTACATCTCCACAATTCCTTCTTACTCAAGGGTAGTTACAGACTAATGCCAGTCTGCCTGATCACTGAGGATACAAAATTTTGCGATCTGCAACACAAACTTTCTCTTACAATACCTTGGGGTTAAGGCTTCAAGGCCACCAAAAAAACCACCTTTTGAAATCCACCCCTCATCAATTACTTCTCTTTCCTAATTAGACTATTTCGTAATTTTGATTTGGGTGCAAGTGTTGGGATGAGTGAGGGTGAGGAGACGATTGCGGGTAAATAAGCAACCATCGCTTTCGAAGCGCCCGCCATGCAGTATTGTACAACCTCGATTTTCTTGCCGTCAGGGACTAATTTCGAAATCTGCCGTAAGTCGCTAGTTCGTGGGAGATAAAGCGCCAAATCCATTTTCGAACATGTAGTGTAGATATGTGACATTGAATAGGGCATCATTTTACTCAGATCAAATATTTCATCCGTTGTATAACCTGGTCCTCCCCATGGCGGCGATGCGAATATGACAGTTTTCGAGGGATCGATAGGGCATGTCGGGGAGGAGAGAAAGGAGAATGAATCATCGTTTATCCAAGTTATTTTCTCGTAGACTCCGTAGATCCAGGCGTTGTGTTGGGCACAAGCGAGGGTGGAGATATCCTTTTCTATGGCGATAATTTGGGTCCAGCGGTCAGAGAGGGCGAAGGCTATTACGTTGCCTCCGGCACCGGCGAATATGTCTACCAGGACTGTTTTTGCAGGAGAGGTTATTTTTGCGAGGTCTTCTGCTACTTTGCTAGGGGTTTATTAGCCGTTGTCTGAGGTGAGAATTTAAAGGCTTTACTTTGCGATAGGCTCAGGAGTTACTCCGAACCAGGCATCATCTGTCATATGTATTCCTTCGTCGTATCGAGAGAATATTGAATAACGTTGGGCCCAGTATCTAGAAGCTGTTAGCTTTGGACTCTTCGCGGTGATCAGGTGATCTACTTTTGAATATCCCATTCTACATCGCTCTTTTTCTGGTAGTGACGGCACTTCTCATCCAATAGTATGTAACCCGAAGAGCCCAATGCAGCGTCAGCCATTTTTGATTTCTGAGCTTCTGGATCACTAGCATCGATTTGCCGAGGCTGTGTTTCTTCTTTTTCTGATTCTTCAGTCATGTTGTTGGTAGGTTTATCAGATAGATCTGAAAAGACTGGTATTTTAAGAGCTGGAAGAATGTCTGAGACAGGTTGATCCCCAACCAGTTCGCTTTCAGTTTCTTTCTTAGCTAAAAGAGGCTCTTCTGCTGGAAGGCTATCGACGTGAGCAAGAAGCGGGCTTTTTGTGGGTATATCTTGTTCGTCAATATCATATGACACAACTGGAGAAGTTGTCCAGACTGATCCTGAAGCTCGTCCTACAAGAGGTAAAGTAGCTGAGTTCCCTTGACTTCTTAAATCAATTTGTATATTTTCTTCCTCGATACTAGCAATTGGTTCAGTTCCGACACCTGATAATCGCTTGAGTGCTCCTTTTAATCCTCTCAAGATTATAGAATTGCCTTTCCTGGAACTTAGGGTCTCTTGCTCAATAGCTTGCTGGATCGATTTAATCTGTTTGCTGAGCTTTTTCTCTTTCGATTGAACACGGAGAAAGATATTTGGTGGATAGTCACTTGGGTGTTCGATTGAACAGCACTTTGAAACCTCTAGGGCACTTAGATGATGCTCCTGTTCTTCCCTGAGGGTCTCAAAATTGGATTCCTTGCTGTCGATAGAGCTACCGGGCTCAATGAAACTTGTGGAGTTGGTTGGGCCGTCCACTTCCCCGGTTTCCTCTTCAATTTCTCCAGTGATGTTTTCTTGATGACCAAGACTGGAAACTAAATTTCGAGTTATTATAGATGCTTTTCGAGAATTCTCAGTCTTTCCCTTCGAGAAGAGCCTTTGGTTGTAATAAAGTGTTGCTGCTTTAGCCTCACTCTTGGGCCGGCCCCGATTAGCTGAATGCAAGAGCTTCTGTACTTCACGTGCTCTGCGTGTTCGCCGCTTTTGATGCTTCTCTAAATATATTTGAGAAAGTTGTGATGATTTCCTAGACATTGACTTGATTTGCGATGGCTTCAAAAGTCAGAGTTAGATGCGTTGATATAGCAAGTATATCTGCTTTATATGCTTAGTAGCCTTGTCGCGTCTTCACGTGCACGTCCAACGACTGGCAAGATGGGGTCCTGAATACTCAGAGAGTAGCGCGATATGCAAAAGGTCAAGGCTGATAGTTCATGACTCGCTATGGTCGCCGTGAGTGTGATTTGTCCATAAGGTCGATACTTTGCAGATACAGGAATTCTTGGGGTCCTATTGAAAGCGATGAAATTTTGGGTGGAAGACCTCGAGAAGCTTGGACGCAAACGAGGCTGAGCGACAACCAGACAAGGGACCACCTTGCCATTTCAAGAACAACATCGCTCCCAGGAAATCTCCCAAAATTTGAGAGTCCATATTCTCAATCACAATCATGTTCAACGCTCTAAACAGATTCATATCCCGTCTGGATTCAGACACCCCACCGCAAACCGCGAATCAAGGGGGTTTTGGATTCCAAGTCTTGCAGAACAAGTCTACAGAGTTAGCTATTGAGCCTTGGTTCGATTTCATTGTTGGGATTAATGGTCGCATGATTGTAAGAGAGATTCTGTGACCAAGTGAGAGCTCACTAATACGTCCTAGGATGATTCTGACCCGACCCTATTTGCTCAAGAAGTTCGGAATTGCGCTGGAAGCACAGTAACCCTTGGCTTATGGAGCGCAAAGGTATACTTGCGTCGAAACCTTTAGAACAAGTGGTCTAACTTTTCTGAAGGGCCAAAGAACTCGAACCATTCATATCCCAGTAAACTCGAACGCTCCAACCCTCGGCTTAACACTCCAGTGGACTTCTATAAACACTGTCTCAAACATCTGGCACATTTTAGACGTCCCCGCCAACTCACCAGCTGACCTCGCCGGTCTTCTCCCATACAGTGATTACATACTCGGCACTCCTGAAGGCGTCTTACACGGCGAAGCAGGTCTCGGAGAACTGGTGGAAGATCACATTGGCAGACCATTACGACTTTACGTATACAACAACGAATACAATGTCACAAGAGAAATCACAATTCACCCCAGCCGAGAATGGGGAGGAGAAGGTGCATTAGGGTGTGTTTTAGGATACGGAGCATTACACAGATTACCAGCACCTCTGAGCGAACCGATTGCTGGTCCTGGAGAAACATTATTTGAGACGGAACATGCCCGATTCTCCAATGAAGGAGATAGACCAGGCTCACAAGCATCACAATTCCTTATACCTGGAGCAGCTGCGGAACCTGGTGAGTTTTTAGTTCCGGCACAATTTGTGACGCCTCCGGCGACGTCTGGTCCTCCTCCTGGTGGTCCCGGAAGGAAGAAGGAGAAGAAGCATGGTCACACTCCGAATAAGACATTCATGAATGATTACTTCACGGAGGGAGAGAAGAAGAGTAGGGAATTGGATCATGCTCCGAGCGCTAGGAATACCCCACCCCCTCCACCACCCAAAGCGGGAGGGCCTCCTAAAGCCAGTGGGCCACCTAGGGCAGCGGCAGCTTCTCCTCTTCAAGCAACGGAAAGTATTGGAGATAGTAGTGTAGACTAGAATTTCAATGGTTTTTGGGGGGTTCCAGGAATCTTATTTTATATTCGTGCCTTAACGACTTTTACTCTATTGGGACGCCTATCTCCCTAATGACTTTTTGATATTGATACATTCGCTGTCCTTCAGTATGCCACCACCACGGGTATGTTACAGCTCAGTTAATGAAGTTGACGCAGAAGAAATGTAGGATCAAGCTACCAAACACGAAGTCTGCGAATGCTCTGTCTAGAAGTCAGCCTTGTTCAATTAATTTGTTGTTTGATGACTTTACCTTTCTGGTGACAAATTCTCGAAATCCGCCTTGTTCTCCGTGTTCGTTTGAATTCGTAATGAGGCTATAAAGCTAGTTAGTCATTTTCCTCGCTTTTCCATGCCCATATTCAATATACCAGTTAAAACAAACTGTCCAACCGTCGCCGAGAAACCTGACAAGAAAGCATTGAATGGCTAAATGGAACAATCAGCCTAGTTTTCATTCCATATGCTGCAAGTTCTCCCCCTTCTAAGCAAAGACCTACATAATTTCCAGCAATAACGCAATAGGCAAACTGCAAGACTCCAACAACAACCAAGAACGCCATAAAAACATCAATCAACTTTATTCTCTGGGGGGTCTTATCCAAATAATTCTGCCATATTCCCAAGGCAATTGCTTGCGGACTCTGATTGTTACTTGCTTTCGCAGAGGCTTTTGTGGGGAGTGGTGTTGCTGGACGACTGGAGGCTTGGGATTGAGATTGAGATTGTGATTGCGAGGGAGTAATATCGCGGGCGTTACGCTTTGGCGCCATGGTTGGAGGTTAGTTGAGACAAAGTTTGGGAGATGGGTTTGGGAGTTAGAAGAGTGGTGGTTGATTGAGTATCTTTTTTAGATTTGAAGCTTGCTCTGAGGCCACGAAGCTCGAAGGTCGGGGCCGTGCCAAGGCTTAAGGTTTGCTGGGGTGTCGTTGAGGTTGTGGAGTGCGGCCGCCTCGGGACGCCGAGGGGTACATTTGCCGATTCTAAGGGTGGAGGTGTTTAACAGCTTTACTTGTTAGAATTGAACTTCGACAAGTTATTACTTTGCAGTCAAAGTTCATCTACTGATACTTCAGTACTTGGAAATCAAACTGCAAAAATGGTAAGTGATAAATCGGGCTCCAATTGATGCTCTGCAAGCAAGGCGCAAGAAGGCTAATTGCAATAGGGAATCGAAATTCCAGCATACATCCTCGGTGCTCTTATCGCTGGCGGCGGAACAATGGGATATGTTCGAACAGGATCAGTGCCGTCCATCACTGCAGGTGTCACAGTGGGAGCATTGGTAAGTGGACAATATAATTTTGGAGAATTTAGTGTTTTGCTAATGCCAGAGCTCTTTAGTATCTTCTAGGCGGTTACAGAATCCAGACCAAGCAACCACATGGCGTTGAGCTAGCTCTCCTTGCCTCCATCGTCCTCGCTGGTTCTTCAATTCCAAGAGCCATTCGTAGCCAAAAGCCTTTGCCCATCGGGTTGAGCGTGTTGGCAGTATATGGCCTTTGGCAATATGGCACGGCATATGCTCGCAGAGCTTAGCCTAGGCTGCAAGGTGTTGAAACGAATAGGGACACTGGCCGCTAGTAATACAGAGCTTAGAGTGGGATATAAGCATGATGTTCTGGGAATAAATGCTGATAATATTTGACCTTGCCACTTCCAGAATATATTCATTGTCACAATACTCAGGTGTACAAAGCTGTGCCTGTCTCCTTAATTCTGCCTTGATGCTTCTCAAATCCTTCGTCCCCGTATCGGCTAATGGTTGATCGTAGTAGACCCGTCAGCGCTGGTATTGTACACCAAATGCGCCTCCAGGACCATGATTTGTCCCCAAAACTCCATAAAATGCTTCAACATTCCGAATTAACCATACGCTCCCTATCCAGCATTAAATTTCCCTCTAGTCTGTTCCCCACCATGCCTCCGATTCATGAGTTGTTGTCAATCTCGGCCCATGCGTTCAGAACCCCCTCCCGCTTCTTCTTTGCTACCTCTCGATTGAGCTTTGTTCGTTCGAGTCTCTGAGCCCGTAGACATTTGTTGACTTGAGTCTTAGCATTATTGCACATGCCGGCACACTTCCAGAGAAAACCTCGAGCATGACATTCGTCCAATGCTGCCATGACTTCCTCGCAGGCTGTGGCGTGTTAACTCGGGTATGGGAACAATCAGTTCGGGAATACTTACCAGTATTATCTTTGGTATGCAAATGGGGATGCATGGTGACGAAATTTGGATTCTGCCCTGTCAATCTATTGGAACCAGATGTTTGTGGAAATGTTCGGGGTTTGGGTTTGTGAGTGGATTCGGTCGGGTGCTTGCGAACTTCAAAGATCTCGGCAAACGGAGCATTTCCCGACCTTCAACTTCTAACTTGTGCATGACAACCACAACGTGCTTTCTCAACCATAACGGATCATCATGGCACAACAAATCGCTGCTAAGAAGCAACAAGGTATATCCAGAGCAGCTTTTGTAGTGTATTTAATTAACCAATATCCTACAGAGCTTCAAAACCAATACACAAATTACAAGAATACTCTCCAAACCATCGCCCAAAAGATTGGTAGTATCGAATCCGAGGCTGAAGAGCACAAGGTTAGTCCCTAGATCATGCATCGCGTTCTAGGCAGTATGCTCGTCTTAGGGCTGCTCCATGTCTGTCATCATTTCACGTTTCGTCATTGGAAAGTTCTTCTCAAAATTCACCGCTACATCATTTGCTCACCGCTCATATAAATATAGCTCGTTCTTGAAAGCCTGGAACCTCTTCCCGGGGACAGGAAATGTTTTCAGATGATCAATGGTGTTCTGATTGAAAGGACGGTGAAAGATGTTGTTCCCGCGCTGAAGACAAATTCGGATGGTCTCAAGCAGGTTCTAACAGGCTTGTTGAAGCAATACAATGACCAAGAAACGGAGCTGCAGAACTGGAAGGTACGCCATTTGCTTAGGTCCTTGCAAAGCTTAAGCTGCTTACGAGGTTACAGAAGAAGAACAATATTCAGATTGTGCAGCAATAAAGTCTCAAGTCACGGGATCACCTAGACGAAGTGGGGTACAGAATTGTTTTCTTCTGGCATCGGAAGCTGGCAAGCGTTAGGCTCTCCGATCATGAGGCGGTCAGTGATGGAGGGATGGTGGAGGATGGTGGAGGATGGTGGAGGATGCAAGCACCCAGCGACGCGGAAAATATAGGTGACACCCGTTGGAGCATTTCTGCCCAAATTCACAAATGGATTTCCACGACCCCAAGTTCCTGAGTTCCCGCATCACGATGCTGTGTCCGACGTCACACACCCCTAATTTCTATCCGGCTCTATGGTACAATGATGTGTTGTTGGACGTCCAGTCAAGTGAGGCTTTTCATCATTCGAGGACTAGCCGCAAATCCCAGCTGCTCGCCCAACCGGAAAGCCCTGAAATATGTCTTGATGCCCTATCAAAGCAGGCGGGGTCGAGGATAGGCTCGGAGAGATTCTACTTCGCAAAGCCCGTTTGCATAGAGACGCGGAGCGAGACGCGGTGTGCTGTCCTCCCACTCGCACTGTCAGGCTGACGGCCAACCTTGCACCTGCAGCAGCCCTGCGGTGGGGGTGAGCACCGTGACGGCGTGAACAGTCTGCTGGAATCTCGTATTTGGCAGTGCCGTCGGTGCTGGAGGAGGGTGAAGGTAAGATCGCGACTGAAGCACGCAAGGCAGGTCTGTCGTCAGCGATGGCATGACGGAGGGAGGGAAGATTCCTTCGACCTTCTCGAAGACCCCAAGAGCGTAGGCGCCAGATCCAAGGCGAGACGGTCCCAGCCACTCGATTCGTTTTCCTGGTGGGAGCTCTGGTGCCGTCTGCGATGGCGATGTCTGCCCACCCCGGCGGACTCCAGTTTATTTATGAGTAAAAGAAATATTGGGCCTCAAAGGTTGCGCGCGGTTGTGTGTCAGAACTCGAATGTATGCCCAAGTCTGCTGCTGTAACTTGTGTCATGCAGAGAGGCATTTGTTGTCCAGGCAAGACAGCAAACCGCCTACTGTAATGGAAACGTGCTGGAGAGGGCCATGAGCCCGCAGCAGCACCAGCGACGGGGTCGATCCTCGTTCGTGAGCAGCGCCGCACGGGGACTGGTGGAGAGGGCCTTCAGTAATTACCTGTCAACCTCCTCGTAATAGCCGTATGGAGGCACGGTTAGGTATGGACGGTTTGAGGTATTGTAGCCTCGCCGTAGCCAGGCGCGAATAAGTCGAGCGTCATCCAGCCACCCAGGCAATTTCTGAATTCGTCCACTCGGGTGCTCAAAACGTCCAGGCACAGGATGCTGCTGCTTTGTTCCGCCGCCCCATTGGCAGCCGCCCTCTCCAACCATCGCATTTCCTCGCTGCACCAACAAAATCGCCCGCCTGCCTTTTATTCCCTTCTGCGACTTTACATTGGAGGGCGCGCGCATCTCCCACACGGCCTCACACCAGCTCCAGCGCCGTCTCCATCCTATCCTCTGCCGGGCCCAAGGCTGCAGGTCGCCTCGCGTGTAAGGGGAACGAAGTACGTCCGTACGGCTGAGCAGCTAGCGCCGTGACCACCAGAACGCCTCCACACGCTGATTTGGCGCTGTCAATAAACAATCAGCAACAGCTCCACCAAACTCTGAGGAACGACTCGAACAATTGTTCCTAGTTACGTCGCACCCCCTTCTGCTCGAACACCCGCCCAATTCGTGCGCGGCTCACCGACCCGAGGCCCATTGTCTCCAATCCGGTCGCAATCCTGCCCCGTCGCAGCATCGAATCACCAAGCTCCCAGCTCCCACCTCTCACCACCCAAGCCCGGCGCTGCCAAAAAAACCCAGAGTACCCCACGAGAAGAGCATCCAGCTAATGCAATATCCCCCGACTGCAGCCCCCAGCCATTGAGACGCAGCACAAGGCGCGCAGTGCATTGCGAAGCCTGAGAGAAATCCTCCGGTCTGAACCACCACCCTGCGCATCCACCTTGCCATTGCTCGTCCTGACGCATTGGAGGCCACCTGCAGCGTAGAGGCCACCCACCATTCGACCTCTCCAGCCCCAAGCTTCCCAAATCCCCCTCGGAGCCTGCATTAGTCGCACCCCGTGGATCGCCGCTGCTTCACGCAGCTCCTGCATTTGCGAGATCGCAAGCCTTGTTTTGTTGTTGTGTTGTAGGACCACATCAGACCGCCAGCGAAGCAACCAAGGAATTTCGAGGACGCCACTATCCGATCCTGCAAGCACCCTTTACCTATAAGCACGATGTCCGATTCACCTCCAAAGGAAACGTCTGTTGAACAAGGGAACTCGCCTGACGACCCAGAAGCGCACATGAATGATCCTCAAGACCCACACGCAGGAGGTCTGGCCTACGAATTCGAAGTAGGTCACATCTACACTTCGAGCAACACAGAGACCGGAATGATTGGCTAACTCGAGGTACTCGTAGGTCAAAGAGCAAGACAGATGGCTTCCGATAGCAAATGGTTAGTCCTTGATAACTTCTTTTTGATTTGCGCGCAAGATTATTCTCCGCGTATTGAAGCTCGTTGTGAGTGGCATCGCTTCGAACATCGTGTCGATTACACGCGCATGTTGCACCAATTGACCAGTCATTGAGCTCGAGGCGTGAAGCTTCAACTCGGATTGTGTCACTGTGGTCACACGTCCTATCATGTCCCACGCTTCATCGTCTCAATCCCCAGAGGTGCCCCGCGTTTCCAAATCCGGGAAACATGAGGTGTATCCAGATTCTAACATAAGGAACTTTGCTCCAGTGGCTAGGATTATGAAAACCGCCCTCCCCGAGAATGCGAAGATAGCGAAGGAGGCGAAGGAGTGTATGCAAGAATGCGTGAGCGAGTTTATCTCGTTCATAACGAGCGAAGGTTCGTCTCGCCAGGTCCCGGGAACTCCAATAGAAGATACTGATTAACGATGTAGCCTCCGAGAAGTGCCACCAAGAAAAACGAAAGACGGTCAATGGAGAAGATATCTTATTCGCGATGACCTCTTTAGGGTTCGAGAACTACGCAGAAGCCCTAAAAATATACCTTTCGAAATATAGGGAAGTGAGTACAATACCTTCAATGTGGTTCCTAGGATCAGGATTCTCCACGAGCGCAGTTCCGGCTAACCTTATTTTTTATGCAGACCCAGTCCGCCAGAGGTGAAAACAGACCCGGGAGCCAGGGTTTTGGGGCGTCAGCTACTGGAGGACCAACGAACGCAACCTCGTCAGCGACATTTCAAGGAGGTGCGGATCCAGCCAACAACATTCTGGGTGGGGGACCAGGAGAAGGGCCCGAACATGATGCAAACTCTTACGGAGGACTCTACGGGGGCCCAGTATCAAGTGGACATAATGGTTCGGCTGCTGAGGGTTATTGAATGTCTTGTGGTTTTTACCAGGGATTTCGGGCGTATAGGTGTTGGTCGATTAGGCGACCAGGGCGGTTACTATGTTCTGTGGGTGTATTGACTAGGGCAAGGTGTTGGATTGGGAAGCTGAAACAGGAGGATTTTGTGGCCTAGTTTTGGGTTGGCTTTCGGGTACTTCGGCGAGCTGTATATGATGGACAGGGTCAAAAGTGTGGGAAAGCTTTGTCATGCGTAGATTTCCTTGCTCTGGTGAGTATAGCCAGCCACCTTTGGTTAGCTCACGATTTGCAGAATCACTGGAGCAGTGCCGATAGTATGTGTAGGATACCTCTGCAGATAATATTATAAATTGTAGAAAACTGCTGAGTGGGACAATTATGGGGGACCAGACGCCGGGCACATAAGTCTATTTACAAGCCCCCCTGTGCTCCATTTGAGGGATTCGGAATCCGCACCTTTGAATGGGCTTTCAAAGGTCGAGTAAGGCAGGTCGTTCAGAGGGTATAGCAGCACGATGGAACCAGGAAGGGTCTATCGGTCAGCTTTTGCGATTCATATGGGATGTTCAAGCAGGCTCACGATGTATATGTACAATATTATTCTTTCATGAAGTCCAATTGACCAATGATAAAGGGTGCACCGAAATGTCTCATCCTCGGATTCTCAGCCTCAATTCTGGGGATTCCTGGAAGCGCTTGGCGGCCGCGGCCCATCTTCGGCTAAACGCTGCCTAAGCGCACGGTCTAGGGAGAAATTATTTCGTGACGACCAAAACATTTCCCCTCATCACCACATCTTCATACTGCCCCGCGCTCACTGTGCATACCACACCAATGTAAATCTCAGCTCGCTCGTAGACTGAAGGCGACTTGTGTTCGGAATTATGGTATCTCGAGTTCCAATCGTGCATGCTTCCGCGCCTGCGCTGGCCCTCAAATCAGGCAAACCTCTCCTCCGAAGAGCCACAGGATCTGGCATAATTCGCAAAATTGACGATGTTGGCTTCGACGACGACATACTATCCGTACCATCCAGTCCCAACAAGCGGGCCCGTGTGACTTTCAACCCAAATATCGAGGAGAAGGTCATGGAGGAATACAAGGCGAAGGCGAGAAGTCTGGTCCTTGTCAGACATGAGGTGGAGCTGGCGATTAGCGAACATCTAAAGGGAAACAGCGGGATCTATGATCGTATCAAGAGTGTATTCTTACCGAAGGAAGATCGGGATGACGAGGAAGACGAGGAGGAATGTGAGGCAAGGAGGGGAGATCTCAAGACATATCTGATTGCGCTTACAAGCTATGCATCAATGCTGAACAAGGGCTGTAATGGGTTGGTGAGGGCTATGCTTGCTTCAGAATGGATTGGCCGAGATGAAAGTTACGTTAAGGCTTACGTGCATTTTCTGGGGAGTTTGGCAAGTGCACAAGGTGTTTATGTCAGCTCAGTGCTGGAGATGCTCGTCGGGCGCTTTCATGGGGGTAAGATATCTTTTGTCTTCAACTCCCAGATGACCTTCACTAACTTTCATGCAGTACGCCTATCCAGTGGCCGTCTTCCTGGCTGCCCTGATGTCAGCCGTGATCAAATGGCCTCGAGAGTGCATGTTGCACTTAAATACCTGCTTCGACTTATTCCCTCTGCCAGCAGTACCTTATCATCCATTCTCTCCTCTAGATTTCCTGCTTCCGAGGACTCGAAGAAACTCCAGATTACTTACATAAGCAATCTCATACGCCTACTTGACTACGCACCCGAGCTCAAGTATGAAGTGTTTTCTCTCATTACAGACAGACTGGTGAAGATAGACGTGCAAATGCAAGTAGACTTGGACGACTTAGACGATGAGGTTGCATCCGCAATAGTTCAAGCTATTTCGATGAATCCTTCCAAGACCGAGAACGGGGATGGGGACGATTCGGATAGTGATGTAGACTCAGTCACCAGCGATGACGACGTCCCGAATGATGCCCAAAGAATCAAGGAGGTGCAGGGCAATGTCGAGAAAATGGATGCTATACTTGATCTTCTCTTCACTACCTATGATCCCTATTTCGCAGACCCAAACAGTGTCGAGGCTGCAACGATGTTCGAAACTCTCCTCGGCCATTTTGCCAACACCATTCTTCCAACATATCGCTCTCGACATACTCAATTTTTGTTGTTCCATTTTGCTCAAACTGCAGAGCATCTTGTGGACCAATTCGCTGGGACTTGCGTCCAAATAGCTTTCCAGTCTGGCCGACCTGCTGTGCTGAAGCAATCTTCAGCAGCCTATCTCGCAAGCTTTGTGGCCCGGGGCGTCCATGTTCAACCTCATGTAGTTCGTACGGTCTTCGAACTCATCGGCTCAAACCTGGACCATATCCGTGCCGAGAACGAACTCACTTGCCGTGGGCCTGATCTGCAGCGCTACAGTACTTTCTATGCCATGACACAGGCATTACTTTACATATTCTGCTTTAGGTGGCGTGACCTGATAACCTCAACCGATATCCTTGAAGAAGACGACCCGGCGGCCTTTATCGGTCAAGATCTTGAATGGACACCTGGTATTAAAGAAACCTTTACACGTGCCATATACTCAAAACTCAATCCCTTGAAAATCTGCTCCCCTCCTATCGTAGCCGAGTTCGCCAAAATCGCCAACCATCTACGTTTTATGTATGTGTATCCTCTATTAGAAACCAACAAGCGTATTCGTCTCAGCCAATACTCGAATGGGCAGGGAAATGGGGCTCTGAGAGATTCGGGGAATGGTGGAAATAAAGAGAGCTGGCATCAGCTTGATGCCTACTTTCCATTCGATCCGTATCAATTACCAATCAGCAAGCGGTGGATAGAGAAAGACTATGTTCAATGGAGAGGTGTTCCGGGACTCAACCATGAAGAGGAGGATGACGGCGATAGTGGTGAAGAAGATGATGAGGAGGATGATGCGGAAATGGATGATGAAGATACAGCTACAGATGGGGAGGACGAGGAATAGAGCCGTAGACTCGGGGAAGGCGTTTTTTGCATTCGGTTTTGCTTAATTTCGGGGGTGTCTTGGTGTTTGCACTTCTTTTGAGTGACTTCTGGCATAGCGAATGGGAAATCTTTGGGGGATGGAAAAAGTTAGCGCTAAAAGCCGATAGGTTCCCAGGGATCCACCGGAACCGGAACCCTATAATAGAGGATATAGGTTTCTTGAGGCGTTTGGCTTTGAAGAGATAGGGTACCTTAAGAAGGGGCGATATGAGATTGAAGGAGACTTGTGGATGCTGCATCCACTCCAGCGTTTGAAGTATTTCAGAAGCCAAGGCATGGTAGTAGACAGTGAGAATAGTGATTAAAAAATATTAAATTATACACAATACTCTAGAGTTTATTTAATGCTATATTCTAGCCACTTTTTACAACCTTTTGCTTAATACTTACTGCTAGCTGACTTCATTAGAGGTAATTTGTCGAAAACATAAAAAGGCGCAGGAGACGAGACGCCCTATTTGATAAACTCCTGTCGGTGGCGATTTTAGGCATATACATTGATTGAGCGAAAAGTGGCATATTGATATACTAGACAATTTAGAGGATACTTTCAACTGTCGGGACTAAGTACTAACGATGAAATCATTAAATTTATGCAAGGAGTCAATGCAGTGTACTCGCGAGGCTTATTCCTTCCCCGAGAAAAAGCATTGCCACCTCCCTTTTCTAAGCGAGAAAGCGTAACATCATCACTATCGTAAAATATAGATAGAAAATTGATCCTCTATTTAATCACAAATTGAAATACTTCAACATTATTTCTAATTATCAACGAAGAAAAAGTGCATGGGTTGCTTTCTTTTTCCCTCCTAGGGATTGGAAATTTATTTGCTTTGGCTATATGCAGTAGTCAAATATTAAACAATTTACAGACTATTCCCAACAATAAGTTCTGCTTATAATCCGTAGGGTTTTTCAATTATGTCAATAGCTGTGGTAGGTTGTGTGTTATACCGGTTTTAGGGTTTCTTCCTTTCGTTGGCGTTCTTTTATTTTTTGCGGTCTATTTTCTCCAGCCAAAATTTAACCGACTTGTCTGATCTGCCGTCCTAAATGTCGGTTTTTACTGCATCAGAGCCTCCTGCCATAAACGGGAATTTTATTGTTTCTGTTTCTAACTCACGCTTGGAGGGAGCTACTACAGGTAGTCAGAGAAATTAATTGTGAAGAACTCATCCCTAGAACAGTCACGTTTGAAGGCTAGAAAACATGACATTATTCTTCTCTATTATTAACATTAAACCTCTTGCCATTCCTTTTGGGCGCGGCACCCCAGTTGATGGGCTGGACCAGCCAATGCTAGTGGCTATTTTCACAGAAACCTTGCATGCGGCTTGGAGACACAACAAAGGTTAAATTTAGTGGACTCGTCGCGGCCGCTCTTGCCTAAGTGTATGTTTCCCAGACTTCGGACCCGATCATAAGAGCGCTGGTATACTTGTGAGGGTAGTGGCAAGAGTATCATGTCATCTTGGATGCATGAGATCATGTAGGAAGAAGAATGGGACACTATTGTAATTGCCCATAAGCCCATGCTGCTTCGAAAGAGTAGATACATCATAGCATTCTACTAGAAATCGCGTTGGTTACTCCGGCTAGATATCGAGTTCCCAATGCTACTCTATGAAAGCAGAACCACGACCGATTTACCCTCCTTGCTCCACCCCCCTCGGCCAAATATTATTAACGTCCAAAATCGAGGTCGGGTAGAAACTGCAGTGCTATAAGCCGGACACTTCTTCTCTGCCAGGACTTGGTTGCTTAGGAGGCTTAAATCTGTGTTGTACATGCTAATGCCATCGCGCTGCTGGTCTTCAAATCAGCTCCGCAGACCAAACACTGGGATCTGAGGAAATAAGCACCAAGCGCCCTCTCATTCGGACCCGAAGACACGTTCAACTTCTGAATTTCTTTGCTGCTTTGGGTTGGGCTTTGAGTTGTCTCGTAGGATACGGCGCAAACAAACTTGTCTAGAAGTGGACCGTCGAGAGGGGATCAAATCTATATCTATTGTTCCGATAAGTTGTTAATTAGAAACTCCAGAAGGTCAGCAGAACCAAATCAGGGCCAGATAAGAAGGCAACCTGAGGCTGGGTTTGAGGGAGCTCACATTCTTTTTGATGTCAAGAGTCTTGCGGCCGTTGAGCAATATGAAAATTTAGACATGTAATAGCCATTTTTGAACTTTGTTCTCTTGCTGTTAATATCTTCACTTTCTTATTGTCATATCCTCAGAACTACAAAGGTGGTCCATGCCGAACCACAGCCGAAAGCGATTTGATCTTGAATCAACAAACCCAGCGGCGGAAGCCGGGTATTCACAACTCCAAACCATACAATCCCCACTTCGATCTTCAACCAGACCACAACCACGACAAGGCTTGTTTTTGTTCCTAAAAGATGCCCTGGGTTCCTCTCAGCTCTGCGATTCTAGCACACTAAAGATCGTGTCAATTGGATCTATTAGTAAGGACCCAGCGACGCGAACTTCGCGTGAGAGGTAAATATCTCCAGTTCAACGCTACCACGCAGTCAGCGTATGCGATCTTTGATACAGCAGGAGCTTTGCCGTATGCCCTTAAAGATCACCAGATCGAAGGCTAGAAGATAGCAGAAGATTGCTTCGTGAAATATCTTGAAGGTCAATTTATGTATGAGCACCTCCTCTTACCCCGCCTCCTACACATCACCCTCAACAAGAATACACAACCCTAGCCCGATTGCTAGAGCATCCACTGCAGAGTGTTCAAGAGTTTCATCTCGAAGGTTGGATCGCAGAAGGCAATACTCCGTGAAATAGCTTCAAGGTCAGTTTTCATCCCATCATTTCCTCTGATCATTTCCTCTAATCCAGCACCCTCAACAAGAGAGCACAAACCTAACCCATCTACCAGAGCACTTGCTGAATGGTGAAGAACGGTTTCTTGCAGACAGAGCGGCAGCAAAAAAGAGAGCTGTGGGTTATCTTGAAGGTCAGTTTTCATCCGATCACCTTCTTCCATCCAACCCCTGACAAGAGCACACAACTTTAAACCAGCCGCCAGAGCATTCACTGCTCAAGATCGCGAAAACTTCGGTTTTCAACTAGGCTAGGTGCAAAGCTGGCTCTGTTGTCCTGACAATTGGATTTCTTGATCATCAGGTCACCTCCGCCAAAGCGGCCCCCCGCTAACTTGCCACCAGCACCATGACCATCCTACTCTCGCCAACACAAATTCTGCTCTCCTATCAATCATAGCTCCCGAATCATCTAGCCGTAGATACAGTCAATTCATCTCCAATTGACATCATCAGACTATTGCAAGACGACCCTGATTCAAGTGTTGACCACGAACTCGCAAAACCACAATTCCAGATAGAAAAAAACGATCAAGATAAAGATATCAAGCAATTCAATCATACTCCTATTATACCCCATCACCAAAAGCCCTGCCTCTCAAGATCAGACCGACACAAGACAAATGGATCCAAGATGTCTTTGAGAGATCTCATCCAACTACTCGGCAACCCTGATGGTAGTCGCTACCCTCAAATCCCCCGTCAGTCATACACTTCGAATTTCCACCACCCTCAGACGAGACTCGAGACATCTCCTATACTTTCTCTTGTAAGCCAATCCCATCGCCCACGGCCCAGCAGCTCCCCTTGCCAAACACCACCAAGACAGCAAAAGTCGCACAGCCCCGACAGGTGCTGGTGGGGTTGGGGGTGCCATCATCCAAAGTATTATAACAGTACAGTCCATCACCTCGGGGCTAGCAAATACGACAGGGAATGTGCTCCGATAAGATACGCTGTCAGGGCTCTGGAGTTGAGGAAGCCATTCAGTTATGCTAAGTTAAGACTAAATGATGTACCGGAGCACAGGAAAATGCAGACTCTCCACATCGAGAGGAGAACTGACCAGGAGATATCTTTTTGCCACAAAAGGTTCCTACCAACGCGACCTCCTATTCCTAAACATTTTAAACTCATATTGAACGAGAAACGCAAGAAAGAGAGCTCAGATAAGATACAACTTAGCATGAAGATGGAGAGGATTGACCGGAATCTTCGCCCTAACGTTCCCAATAGTGGTGCAACAACAAAGCTCAATAAAAGGCCAGGCACCCAGATTATTGCAAAAGGCAACATCCAAGAGCTCACTGATATGATCAATGCGGGTAAATCCTCGACAAGAGACGAGAGGACATCAAGACCCTCTACCTGGAGCAAGATCTCCGATAAAGTCTCTAAAAAGGCAAAGGCCTGGAGAAAGCTCCTTTGGTGGAGAAAGGGGAAGAAAGCAGGAGGGAAACTCAGCCCAGCAGTCACACCCAGCGAAGAAGGTATTAATGCCGAGACTTCGATGCCGATAGAAATGCTGCAACAACTTGGAGGACCTAAGCGACGGTCACAAGTACTAATACCCAAACTCAAACCAAACCCAACTTCAATTCCACCACCATTTCCAAGAGTCAAGGCCCCTATCGCTTATGAGAGACCAAGCCTAGTTAAGTATGATATTTCTAATGACAAAAATTACGCACAAACAAAGGTATTTCCCCAAACTAGAGAGGAACTTAAGAAGCGAATTCAGCTAATCAATATTGGACAGGAGGAGCGAAACCAAAGTAATAAGCGGCCACGCAAGCAGAATCGGGAACACCGGGAACATCTGGACGTTCCTGTCACTGGAAGTGCTCCACCACTGAATGATAGCAACCAGTCTTCGCCCCAAGTTGACGATCGCCGGACGACAGTTCCGTACACTACTTGTGGGAATAGGCAACAAGTGATGATACAGAGGAATCTCCAGGATCGCGTAGCTCAAAAGCCGGGAGTAGCCAATGGTGGAGGCCGAGAGCCAACCAAGGAGACGGCCCCAGAGCATGTAGTCTCTTCGAAAAGAAGCTCTGCAACGGCAAAAACAATGCCAGGGCCATATGCCGCTACTCCAGCCCCTCAACGCCTGGGACTAAGATCGGTAGATTCTGGTTTTAAGGAAAAATACCTAATGGTACTGGATGACACTAAGCCTAAGAGATCGAGCGCCGCCAAAGCACCACCATTTGCTATAGAAAAAGAGAGGAAGAATGCGAAACCGGCCGCAATCGAAACCTTTAATGCTCCGCTCGTACGGACAAAAGGCTACGGAATTGCACAAGCTCTCAACGACTCCGTGAAGCAGGTGGACCAAACACCCGCCAAGGTTATACAAGTGAGTAGCTTCTCACACCTCCCTCCTGGAAGCTTTTAGAAACTGTTACATGCTAATAAATGACTTAGAAGGAAAGCTCCATAATTCCAATCGCAACTAGGAGTAGAGGCAAAGTTGTGTCAAAGACGGACGGCGGAACTTCAAGCAGTCAAGGCACCAACTTAAAAGTCAGAAATCAAAATGAAGCCCAAGAAATCCCAAGCAGCCACAAGACCGACGATCGACTTGTTCTCCCGGAAATCAAGAAGGAAATCCAAGTCGAGGAGGAACTTCAAGTCGAGGAGACCATCCGAGCCAAAGAGGGAGTTCAAGTCCCACCTCTTGCAGAAGCACGATCTCACCAAAGATTCAACATGTCAGTCCACCAATTCTTGACAGAAACCGATCCATCACTCGCTGCATTCGTAACTCTCATCACACCCGAGGGATGTAAGTACGCGGGATCAGCTCAGGAGTTACGAACACGCCTTGGTGCTTTAGTACAAAGAGCCGATGATCCTGCAGTTTCTGATATCTCGACGCCTTGCCTCATCAGCCAAGCACTCAAGCTCTCACAACCTCGACCCAAGCCAAAAAATGCCGAGGAATTTGAGAAGATCCGCTGTGCTTTAGAGATAGTACCAATCAAGCCAGTGCCCAAGGTGCCTGAGCCTGCGCCTGGGAAGCCTCAAGAGCAACAGCAACAGACACTCGAGGAGCTAGTTATAGAAGAGCGCAGTTTTCAGCCCCTCGCACCAATGAGGATTGTGGCTCCCCAGTTCGAGGCATACGTCGACGATGTCACCGCCCAGTGGCTGGCCGAAGCCCGTGAAAGACAGGCGCGGTACCATCACCTCAAGGGCAGCCTGCACCGATCAAATGGGGGTTGCAATTCAGAGACGAGGCCGCTGGCTACGTCCACTCCTCCCGCTGCCGCAGCGCCATTGCGTCTCCCGGTCTCCCCTGAAGCCCAGCTCTGCAACAACACCGGCGTCCAGCACGCCTACGACCAGTTTGTGCGGCATCCCGACCCGCGAGCGCAGCGCAGCACCCCTGCACCGTGGCCTGCACCGTGGCCTGCACCGTGTCCTGCACCAGCTCCCACAAGTGCCATCCGAGCAGTAGCATCCAACTTCTGCCGCCGGGTGCAGGAGAGCGTGGGCGCATTGCTCCAGCGGCTGGCGGAGCCAGAACCCAGTGGGAGGCGTGCAGGTGCAACCGCGTCTCCACGTGCTCCCTCCCCCAGCCACGTGTTTCGGAGCGATCGGGTGAGATACGTGTGTCCGGGCCCGGCTCATGGGATTGTTCACCCCAACACCCAATTCTTTCCAGCCCTTCCAGGCAGCCAGGTCTCTTCAAACCCTCCGGCCCAGACTTCAGATCCGGACTCCTTGCAGCCCCCGCTCAAGACTCGGACTCGGACTCGGACTCGGACCCCCCCTCCGCCACGTCGCCCCCGGCCCGTGGTCGAACAACCGCGTGGATTTTTGGCAGCAATCGACCCTCGGGCAGCCCCCCGCGTCGTTCAGCATTACCATTCCCCGCCAGCACCGGACTCCCACTCGTCTCCTCCTGGGAACGCCACGGCGATGGCCGAGAGACTGCAGGTCAGGCCGGCAGAGGCATTAAGGATCAAGGCCCAATCCGTCGAGGATGCACGACAGATGCAAGCAAAGGTTATCGAGGAGTGCAAGAGGGCCGGCAAGGACCCGCCCCCGTATGGCCTCGAGGAATTGATCGGTAAGGGCTCCTTTGGCCGTGTCTACAAAGGGTATGTCCATTCGCGAAACACGCCGTAAGTTAAGACTAACAGTCCTCAAGGAAGGATATGAAATCGGCGCAGACAGTGGCCATCAAGATCATCGACATCGATGAAAGCGATACCGTAAATCCTCGGAATGCAGATTCGTATAGCGAATTCCTCAAAGAGGTCAATGCCTTGAAGATTCTAGGTGAGAACAAGGCGAAAAATATCAATTGCGTGATTGCTGCAATCCCAGTTGGTAAGGCAATGTGGATGGTCACCGAGTACTGCGGCGGTGGAAGTGTTGCAACTCTGGTTAGTTTGCCCAATCTTCCTATGGTCCGCGAGCTTACACACTCGAAGATGAAACCACAACCCAAAGGCTTGGACGAGAAATGGATTGTCCCAATTGCCCGAGAGGTTGGTGAAGCAATCAAATGGGTCCATCAGGCAGGCATTATCCATCGCGACATCAAGTGTGAGTAGAATCCTGCATCGCCAATATCAAATGCTTTCTGACTTTTCACAGGCGCCAACGTCCTCATCACCGAACAGGGCGACGTCCAGCTTTGCGATTTTGGCGTAGCCGGAATCGTGGAGACTAAGGTCCAAAAGCGTATGACAGTCATCGGAACCCCCCATTGGATGGCACCCGAGCAGTTCAGTCCTGGTACATCTTACGGAACAGAGGTCGACATTTGGGCTTTCGGGTGTATGGTTTATGAAATGGCCACCGGATACCCACCCAATGCAACCACCGTTCATCAAGCTGATCTGCCAGACTACCTCAGAAGTCATGCTCCTCCAAGACTGGAAGGCGGTAATTACTCGGAGAATCTTAGAGGTCTCGTGGCATATTGTCTGGACGAAAATGCAGCTTCACGTCCTCCCATCGAGGATGTGCAGAAGCATCCATACATCGCTGGGACCGCCAATAGCCATCCAACATCCTCACTTCGGACCCTCGTAGGGGCATTCAGCAGATGGGAAGCCAAGGGAGGTGCAAGAAAATCACTGTTTTTCTCACATGGAGCTCAAGCACCCTCCATGAGTTCGCCCCCTAACAGTCTTGACTGGAATTGGAGCACCACGGAGGTATTCGACAGCGCCAAAGACGAATTTACAGCCGAAGATGTTTATGAGGCATACCCCAGCGTTGTTGACTTTGATGAGAGTACTGCTCGTGCTGCAAAACCAAAACGAGGACGTCAGCCGCCACCCAAAGCTCTTGCTCGAATTCCCGGACCGCTTGAGAAAGTATTTGACTCTAATACGCAGTCAAACTACGAGGACAACAGTAGGGTCCATTATGGCCGGCAAATGATGCCTCCACCCACATCGGACTTGCCACTGCGCGACGACAATGCACAGATATCTATTCGCGATACTATGATTGATCTAGGAGGTCACGATGCAGAAACAGGTACCTCCAGTTTTGCGGATATAGACACGATCAAGCCCATCCGAGCATATCAAGAAGAGGAGACGATCGACTTGGATTCCGCTGATCCCGACTTCAGCCGTCCAGCTTTGAGTGACCCTGTGGATGTTGGCAATAATAGGAGAACACAGGACTGGAAATTTCCCTCGTTCCCTCCAGCTTCCGCCGATCCCGAGATGTCAAGATTTCCAACATCATTTATGGTGCCCCAGCCAACGTTTACGCCAGGCTCTAGCAGTCGCCCACCGTTAATCCATCACCCCACAGAGCCTGTGGGTAATGGATTTGGCGGCGAACTCAACTTGGTGCAGCCGAACACGGACAGACTCTCTATGCGCAACTCACTCATTGATCTAGACTCTGCTATAGCTGATCCCATTCCTGAATATCGCCGTCCATCCACCGCTATGTCTGATACCGGATCAGTTACAAGTGAGCATACAACAACTACTGCAAATCCATTCGAACTCGAAGGACAAGCTCCACAATACCAGCCAGTACAAACTGGAACTGCCAGAGAACCCTCAATATATGTATCAGATGAGCTCTCATCGGTAGTAGCAAGTCAAGTTCGAAATGGCAACGCGCTTCAGGATATCGTCGATATGTCTGATTTTTCTGCCTCAGATGCCGAGGGAACATACAATAACGGGTACCAAGATATTCAGGGAGGCAATTCTCATTACGAAAGTGGAGATGATCAATTCTACGTCACCGAGAATTCTACCCAGTCTACGGACGGTCGAAGTGGTAATCCTCGAATCGTCCAATACGACAGCGCAACTGACGAATATGATTCCTCATCCGCAAAGACCTCTTTCGACAGTGGCATCACACCACCTCCCCTTCCCTCTTTTGACACCCTTCAATCACAGCCGTCGTTCATCTCCTCGATCTCTTCAATTTCTTTCAATGATGGGAATAACCTCAATGATCTCTATAACATTCCAGATCTAATCGATCATCCTTCAGCAAGGGTATTAACAAGTCAAGCTACTAGTGAAGAAATGGGTGCTGAGTTGACGAGAATGTTATCCGGGCTCAACAGCCAATTGGGTGCTTTCAAGGCAGTCTACGAACCTAGGGATGTTATCCAGCGAAGAATTTCGGGCAGACGAGGAGAGCAAGGAGAAACTCCCGCCGAGGAGCAAGTGATTTAAGTATTTCCTTTCATTCTTTTACTTTTGCAAATATGTTTTTTCTTACCCAAACGGATGTTAGATTAAGATGATGTCATGAGCAGTGGGGATTGCGGTACGATATGAGGACGGATATGATGGTGATGATGATTTTTTTTTTCTGTTCTGCATGCATGTATCGGTTGATGGAAGATGATGTGAATGTGGAGATCGCTCTCATCTGGTGCTTTTATGCGGATTTGGCGTTTGGGAAGCATCAGGACGGAACGGCATATTAAATGAGTATTTGCATCTGGTTGTGTCACGAGGATGGATATGCCGCTTCCATATTAAATGATGGATAAATGGATGGATAAATGTATCATGAAAGGGGTGAGATGATGGCAATAAGTAGTACCATGAAATAAAAGAACTCGAGTAAAATTAGAAAACTTCTGCTAGGTTTACTTATGTGCGTGGTTTGCTAGGGGTCAGTCTATTACTTCTTGTAATCTTACACGTTGCCTAACGTAAGAAATAAGGGTTTCAATATCCCTGTTCTTCCGAATAGAAAGTAGGATATTAGGAGCCACTAGTTACGAAGTACTATATCATTATATGACACTATAGGATCCAAATTTTTTCATATCATACCCATTACTTCATGCTATCCTCTTGATTACGATATTTATAAGTTTCAAGAATAAAGAAATAGGTATTTATATATCTGTTAGAGAGATAAAAAAAAATATGGAAGTGAAGGGTTGGTAGTTTGGCGGGATAGGGTTTTGAGGGATGGGTCAGACTTTAGGGTATTAGGAGGACTTTTATACCACTTACACCTAAGACTGTTCTGTCGATAAGATGATTAGGATTTACATGCTAGTAAACCCATGTATGCATATATTAAGGTTTTAAAGCAATAGGGCCAAATTGTTAGTATAACAGTCACTAGGCGGCAAGGAAATAATTGCCCACCCCTTTCTAAACTGTCATTGTGGAAGTTTTTTTTTAAAGATATTCTACTCTCTGCTCATTGCATCATACTTTCGCTCCTCAACATCTTCCAGAGCCAGTTATCAATCGGCCATTCCCTCCACCATATCCGACTTTAAAAGGCACTAATATCCCCCACAAGTAACGCCTGATACTTCTCCACACACTCCCCAACCCTAACCAAGACCCCGGCGGCCAATCCCCTAACTCTAGCATCCTCCCCCTCTCCCCCAACATTCCCAAGCACCTCAAAAACGCCATCAACCCACCCTTGAATCTCAAGTACCTCCCTACCAAATTGTTCGGCTAAACCTCTCTTATCACTCCATCCCTCCAACACTGTTAAACATCCAAATAAAACCGCTTCGAGAATGGCTTTATCACCTATAGCTTGAGCTCTCAAGCCGAGCAATAAGCCGAGGAATTCTTGTGTCATATCCCGAAGAGCAAGTGTATTTGGGCCAGCGGCATGGAAGATTAATGAGAGGGTTTTTAGAAAGAGGGAGAGGAGATAGGGGTGGAACGATATATTTGTTGCGGATGTTGAACCATAGGCACGGTAATGAGTGAAGAACTGGGATGTTAGTGGCAGGAAGAAAGATTTCGAGACGATCTTTGAGAGAGCATTAGTTGTTGGTTTTGGGGTTGGAGTTCGGGGTTTTAGCGGTCGGGTTGTTTTGTTGAGGTGGAGGATGGAGGGTTGAGTTTTGGTGGTCGTGGAGGAGGCGATGGGTTTTATCATAGCGCTGGTGAGAAGGGTGACTATTGTGTCGAGCTTTGTTGGGGTAAGGGGTTTGGGTTTTGACTTTTGGGTGGAGGAGGAGGTTGTGTTGAGGTAGTACTTGTGGAGTGGTTTGGTGAGGGTCTTTGAAGGGAATAAGGCCGTTAGAAGGGGCTTTGCTAATGACAAATTGCTATCTTCTGTTCCATACCCACCTAATTCCCGAGCTCCTAGACCAAGAGTTGTGAGGATAGTGGCTCGCTGCGAAATTGAATAGTCTCCATCAAAGAAGGTTTTTGAGAACCATTGTCCCATTTTCTCAGGTAAAGCGATGAGAACTGCTACCATTCCCTGTAGTCTCATGTCTTGAAATTTTTCGATCTCGTATTTATCTTGGATGCCAACAAGCAGAGATGCTAATTCCTCTACGTGTGTGCTGACTTCTGTACCGAAATTTACTTTTCGTCGAATGAGCGATGCTGCTGTTGACAAGCCGAGTTTTTGACGGTCGTAGTTCTCGGCATCTCGCAAATATGTGATAAGGTCTCGTATGTAGACCGGAGCTGTAGGTTTCCCTCTAGTAACTAGAGTTGCATCTTCGTCTGAGTCCTCGGCATCAGAATCTGGCTTGGCATATGGAGTCAAGCCATCTTCCTCCAAGGCCTCTTCCTCCTCATCTACTTCAATTTCTTCTATGGCTATGATCTTAGATCCGAGCATTGGCACACTAGAAAATTTTGCCTGCTTAGTGGCTGGGGTGTTCCGTTTTGGGCGCTCCTTTTGAGTAAGTCCCAACTTCAGAGGCTCCAGTGATCCGACTGCATCAGCAACATTAACCAGATTTTTGTACCACTTTGCTTCCGAAGATTTCATCTCATCTACTTTGAAGTCCATAATTTTATCTCCCTCGTCCTCAAGGCTAGAAAAGGCTTCTCCAATGACCATGCCAAGGAAGCCAGCACGAGGTGATGACGCAGATAGTCTATTTGACACAACATTTAAATGAGCCCCGGATCTCATCATCATAGAAAGATGCAGTGGAGATTTCCGACGAACATATCCTGCAGCTAGGAGCAAAACCTGAGTGTGGACTTCCAACGTTAGCGTAAAACAGCCCAAAGAAGATCAAGGGTTTATACCTTCTTGCTGTAGGATGGGAGTATGTTTTATATACAACTTATCACCAACCTGTTGTAAACTCTTGTCCAGAATCTTCTTCATTAAAGTTATATCCTCAGATAGGGCTGCCAGAACTGTGCGTCGTATACCAACCCCCTCTCCAAGCCCAGCACCAGATGAGCCCGTTAACCAAGATACGAGTTGCTCCTTCCGCACTTCATCGCCAGCGAGAATGAGCTTAAGTAGACTAGCAGCAGCTGAAACTGTAGTGGCATCGGCACGCCACCATTCGGGATTGTCTTCAGTTGTGATGGGAGCAGACAGATAATCTTTTGAGACGATCTTGAGAACAGAGAGAAGCACTGTTCGCTGCTCATGTGCTGGGAGAGCAGAGAGAAGTTGTATCAAATTCTTGGACGTCTTCGAGCCCTCGAGGGCCATCGAATCCACAAGTTGCTTGACAATAAGATCTGATATGGAGTTAGTGTTATAATTTCCTCTGTCTTGAGGAAAGCTCACCTGTGTGACCTAAACGGAATGACCTGCTCAGTAATTCGCCACAACTTATCCAGGAAGTACTAGAAGTCACTGGGAGATTTACTGCCCAGTGGCTTGTGTTCTTTGCTAACCATATACTATAAGAGATGCCATTTGTAATCCAGAGTTTGTAACCAAATTTTGCAACCAGCTCATCAGCGATAAACTCCGCTTCAGCAGCCATTCCCAAAAGCTTCCCTCCAGCAATAACACCAACGAGCTCGGCCCATATAGCTTTCTGCCTTAACTGATCACTAGATGATTGGCATACAGTATCCCAAATAGTGGCGATGGTCTGATGGCCTTGTAAAAGTACTTGCAAAAGCTGCAATAAAATACTCAAGATTTCTTTGATCCCGGGCCCACCAACGACCTTGGTCTCCTTCGACTCTTGAATATGTTGCTTTAGACTAAGGAGGATTGCATTGAGACCTGTCACACTCCGGAGACAAGAGCACAAGAGCCTGAGGTCCGAAGTAGGCCGTGGCGGTTTTCCATTCTTCACCGTCGTATCTTCGTGAGGCTCGGCGAGTCTAGGCCAGTAAGTCGGTACAGTTTCCGAGACGATTGTGTGTACCAGCTGAGCAGCAACCGGTCCTGGAGACGTAATGCGAAACCCATCACTCCCCTTGTTGAGGAAACGCAGCGTCAATAATAAGGCCTCATAATCTGGTTCGTTCTTCAAAATTTCCAAAGCCTCCGCTGGGGTCGATGCCTGGTAGGAGGGCTTGGGAGCCCTTTCGGGCTTCTTAACAACTTCAACCAAGCCAATCTCAGCATCAGCCTCTCGTTTTGTGTATCTTGTACTCACAGGAGTGAGAAGACTCTCCATGGCCACATAGAGCATATATGAAGCTCGGATGTCTTGTCTAGTTCTCCCCGACCTGTACACGGCGTATGCGATTCTCCTGTAGAACTAAATGACGAGGGAGGGGCGAGAGGGATGATGCGCCCGCGGCGCCCGCAGCGTCCGCTAGCTCATGCAGGTGGATAAGATAAAGGAGGGTACATCCATAAATATCTCGAGTAGCAGCAACCAGCCGAGCCATCCACTACAGCCTCCTCCAACCTCGCCAACAGCTCAGCTCAGCTCCTCGACGCAATCACAACTCTGTACCTTCGGAATGTCACAGCCACTGATGGTTTCGGGGTTAATGTCCCAACCCGCTCCCACCAAAGAAAGATGGTCTGTTAGCTACCCACACCCTTTCGGCAACTGGTCTTGAGCTGACTAGTGGTTGCTTAGGACCTTTCTGAACAACATCCGCAGAACTCCTGGACCGTTCACCGATGAGGGGTATGAGCCAAGTGAAGAATCGCTGGCTATTCTCGATGAGATGAAGATCCTGTTGGTAGACCCCGCCAAAACTTGGAGTCTTGCTAACACCATCGCAGGGTAATGTCGGTTGCTTGGAATAGCTTCGAAAATACTGGCTTGCTGACTGGGGAACAGAGGAGCTGGGGGATTGGGATGTGAGATACTTAAGAATTTAGCCCTCTCAGGCTTCAAAAACATCCACGTTATAGATATGGGTCCGTTAACAAAGCATCACCACCAGACGGTCTCCCTAGCTGATCTCTAGTAGACACAATCGATGTCTCGAATCTTAATCGCCAGTTTCTCTTTCGGCGCAGCGATGTTGGCAAGTCGAAGGCGGAAGTCGCGGCAAAGTTTGTGGAGAAAAGAGTCGAGGGAGTTTCCATTACCCCCCACAATTGCAAGATCCAAGACAAAGACGAAGATTTTTATCTACAATTTGGGATAATCATTTGCGGCCTGGACAGCATTGAAGCCAGAAGATGGATTAACACTACCTTGGTTGAGATGGTCGATGACGAAAATCAAGATAGTTTAAAAGTCTTGATAGATGGTGGTACTGAGGGTGAAATATGTCTCGTTTTGGAGAGAAGTAATTGTGACTAATGGGTAAATAGGGTTCAAGGGACAGTCCAGAGTCATATTCCCAACCATGACTTCCTGTATTGAGTGCCAGCTAGACATGCACGCGCCACGGGCTGCTGTACCTTTATGTACACTTGCAACCATTCCACGACAACCGGAGCACTGCATTGAATGGGCACACATAATGGCATGGGAGCAAGAGAAGCCATTTCCAAAACTGGACAACGATGATCCTGAGCATATCACATGGCTGTACCAAAAAGCACTGGGAAGAGCTGCAGAATTCAATATCCCAGGCGTCACTTATTCTTTGACTCAAGGGGTAGTGAAGAATATCATCCCTGCAATTGCATCAACAAATGCCATCGTCGCTGCAAGCTGTTGTAATGAGGCGTTCAAGATTGCCACCTCATCAAATCCCTCCCTGGGCATGGAAGAAAACTACATGATGTATAGCGGAAATGACAGCATCTACACATATACTTTCAAGCACGAAAAGAAAGATGATTGCCCTGTATGCGGAAATCGGGCGCGAGATCTAGCAGTAGATCCCAACTTAACGTTACAGGAATTCATTGAATCGCTGGCTGCGAGACCGGAGGCGCAATTGAAGAAACCTTCTATAAGTGCTCAGGGTAAGACTTTGTACTTCCAAAGTCCCGAGAGCTTACGACTTAAGACGGAACATAATCTTATAAAGAAAGTTGGGGAGCTGGTTAATGACAAGGATGAGATTGCAGTTACAGATCCATCACTAGGCTCGGTCAACTTTAGATTTACTGTCAAATACTCGAGAGAGTTCATTGTAAAGTTTTGAGAAGGCTTGGGGGAATCTTGTATTTAGCGGCAAGGCGAAGTCAAGCGGGATTGTAAATACCATGAGAGCGCATACAGAAAAGGATTTTTAAGAATACCTTGTGGCAGATAGTCTATCTATGCGCAAGTCGTAACCTCTAGATAGTAATCACGAAAACGATCCAACGCCAGTTTCAGTCCCGTTACTCCTACAATGCTAGTGACACCAGAATACCATCTCTCGCTTTCACTTTTATCTCGCCATCGCCCCCAAGCTCCTCTTCATAATCTCACATTTTGTCTTAAGCAGCTTTATAGATTCCAAAAACAACTCGTCACTATCCCACTGCCCTAAGCTCTCAATAGAGAAGATAAAATGATCCCTAACTCTCCCCAGTCTTACCTTTCCTTCGAATTCAGCATGGCGTAGGCACTCCCTGCTCACAGTATCCTTCATAGCATCCACCACGACTGCCTTCTTTTCCCCCTCGTATCCCTCATATCCACTCCCTTTTTTGCTCGCTTCCTTCTTCGTAACCTTCTCATATCCAATGACTCCCTTGGGGAAACATTTTGCAAATTTCTCGGCGTCTTTTCCGAGGATAGGTTTGGTGATTGTGATGGTTGGAAGAAGACGATAGGATGCTGTGGCAACGGGAGAGAACTTCGAGTGATCGCTTCCAATTCCCTTGATGGCATGCATCTGGACATCAATACATTGTCCCGGCCTCATCTTCGCAATCAAGATATCGGGATTCGTCGACATAATTGCATTTTTTCCGCTGAAATACTTTTCTTGTTGGCCGAATGGAAGGAATTTGATATCTTTGGCGTAGACGTGGGCATTACGGTATGCTTTGAGAGGATCAGTTTCTCCTCTGGGGGCGGTATTGTTTCTTGTACATTCGATGTTGAGTTCGAGGAGGATGGTATTGTAATCGAATGATTTCGCTGAATCTTCTTCTGCTCCTGTCTCCGGCTTCTCGTACCATCTTAAATAGTCTAGTAATCCCTCTTTTCCTCCCTTCAAGGGTATCAGTCCTAACCGCTGCGCTAGTACTTCGTCTTGGATAATCGAGGTATTGTTGTTTACAAAGACGTATTCGATGGCCAGGGTAGGGATCTCAGCAATCATAATTCGACGGAATGCGTTTGCGACTGAGGCATCGATACCAATCAAAGAAAACGAACTGTCAAATGGCCGATTGTGGTAGAATTTGACCTCGAATTCGCGCTGGAAGACGGCCTTGTCCCAGGCATGTTCCTCGCCAGTATAGTGACCAGGGAAATCTGTTGATGTAATGTCTGTGACGGTCTCTCTGTTGATGCCCACAATCTTCCTCCTCTGTACTTCCTCCGGCGAGGGCTGATACGGGGCCATTGTTGCTCACGTCCTACTAGAAATCGGGATTAGCAGGGTCGAGCCGTGAGTCTCTGGGAGTCGCAAACAAAATTATTTTTTAGATGGATGGGCGAACTTCACCGCACGGCAGAAAGCTCAACACCCCTGCCCACGACCCACCATTTACCAGGGGGCATGATTGGTCCGAGCTTATTTTTGATCAGTGAACCTCAGTCGAAGCCATCATCAACCCGAGGGGGCGTTACGGCCTCCCTCTCACGCCCCTACAATTGAATAGCATCTCCCCTCTCCATCAATTGCCACAAGTGGTGGTTAGCACACGTCCTCCCCTCTCATACTACCCTGGGATCCCAATGGCATCGATTACCCGGCTGGCCGGCCACAGTGCCAAACGCCTCTGCTTGCGGCCAGCAATCCCGCGTCCATCCTCACATTTCCAACGAGCATCAGCAAGAGCATTTTCCTCGGTTCCAGCAAGGAGATATGAAGCGGAGGCTTACGAAGGGACGAAATTGGTACCGACGGATGAGCACTTCGCGCCCTCAAGCGACGATTTATCACACTTGAATATCACTCCAGATGCAGAGCCGGAATCTATTCAACACCGGAAGATCAGACATTATACCGTCAATTTTGGCCCTCAACATCCGGCTGCTCATGGAGTGTTGCGATTGATTCTGGAACTCAATGGAGAGGAGATTGTGAGATCGGATCCCCACGTGGGGTTACTCCATCGAGGGACTGAGAAGTTAATTGAATACAAGACCTATCTCCAGGCTCTACCGTATTTCGATCGATTGGACTACGTCTCGATGATGACAAATGAGCAATGCTTTTCTTTGGCAGTAGAGAAGCTATTGAACATTGAAATTCCAGAGCGGGCAAAGTGGATAAGGACGCTATTTGGAGAAATCACCCGGATCTTAAATCATCTGATGTCTATTTTGTCTCACGCAATGGATGTTGGTGCACTTACTCCCTTCTTGTGGGGATTCGAAGAACGTGAGAAGCTGATGGTAAATAATGATATTTGTTTCTATTAGGGGAAATATGCTAACGTCAACGCAGGAATTCTATGAGCGAGTTTCAGGAGCCCGTCTCCATGCCGCTTATGTTCGCCCGGGAGGCGTCCACCAGGATTTACCTGTTGGGCTTCTTGATGATATTTATCAGTGGGCCACTCAATTTAGTGACCGGATCGATGAGACCGAAGAACTCCTCACTGACAACCGGATCTGGATCGGCCGGACCAAAAACATTGGAGTTGTTCCAGCTGCTGATGCTCTCAACTACTCTTTCACCGGCGTCATGCTTCGAGGATCCGGCATACCTTGGGATGTTCGCAAAAGCCAGCCATATGATGCTTATGGAGAGGTCGAATTTGATGTTCCGGTTGGTGTAAATGGCGATTGCTATGATCGATATTTGTGTCGAATGGAAGAGTTCAGACAATCCCTCCGAATCATCCACCAATGCCTGAACAAGATGCCTCCTGGACCGATCCGTGTTGAAGACTATAAGATCTCCCCACCACCGCGAGCCGCTATGAAAGAAAATATGGAAGCTCTTATCCATCACTTCTTACTCTTCACGAAGGGATACACCGTACCACCTGGAGAAACATATTCAGCAATTGAAGCTCCAAAGGGGGAAATGGGCGTGTATGTTGTGAGTGACGGGAGCGAGAGGCCTTACCGCTGCAAAATCAGAGCTCCCGGATTCGCTCATCTCGGTGGATTTGATCAAATTTCGAGAGGCCATTTGTTGGCTGATGCAGTAGCCATTATCGGAACGATGGATTTAGGTATGTCATGTCTAAAATATGTTGAAAGACTCGCAAAATACGCTAATGTCCGGTCTAGTTTTTGGCGAAGTCGATCGTTGAAATGCAAGATAATGACGAGCGAGATGTGCTCTGGTTGTGGTTGTACACTGGTTATACATTCGGCTGAGATCCTGATGTTTGTAAATGCCTTCGAAGCCCCTGAGTTAGCAATGCCAGCACACATTAAAATCCACTCAGAGTATCTTTTCGTGTGACTTACCTAGATATGAACTATGTAGATACCTCTTGTGCCATATCACTGCTAACAACAAGAGCTTCCCCGGCCCCGGTGATTATCTCCATGCCGTCGCTTGCAATTATTGATGAGGAAAGGATGGGTGAGGTTAAGAAATCAGCCTTCTCCTCGGCTGGCTCGGAGATAGATTTCTGCCAGTTTAGAATCTTGGCTTGATTGTCATTATAGAAAGTGTCGGAGAAAGGCCCCGCGGGTATTGCAGGCAAGGCTGGCAGTGCTGGCAGAGTTTGAATTGCTGGAGTGTTCTCGGGGTACCACTTCATACCTGAACCAGGTTGTCCGATCATGGTCTGTCCGGCCCACATTGATTCTTGAGGAGCAAATCCACCGGCTGGGAAACCACGTCCTTGAGCAACTTGATCCATTTCAAAGCGTCTATCACCTCCTTCGAAGTATCCAACATATTGGTAAGCCGCAATTTGGGCCTGGACGTTCCATCCGTGGCGAGGATTGGAATTGTTGTGAGCAGCTGGGTTGTGACCTCGGGGTCCTTTTGGTGCTCCTTCGATACCGCGTCTGGCACCTTTGTTCGCCCCTTCGGCACCTCCTTGACGGCTCTCTTTCAGAGCCCCTTCGCAGTCTTTTCCTTTTCCTTTGCCCTTCGGGCGAGGACGAGACCTTCTCTCCCGTTCTTCGGCGTCAAACATAACCTCGCAGTCGCATTCTTCTCGCTTGTGATACTCACGATGAGCTTCTTCATCTGCGAGGACCTTTGCATTCCAGACGACTCGGGCACAAGGGTGGCAATCTTCGTTGGTGAAGATGGGACGTTCAGCCGGGAACTGACATGGCGGGTAGATAGGATTTGAAGAGGCTACAGGGCATAGTCGAAGGTATGGTGTGCTGCAGTGGCCGCAGTTGTAGCCGAGGAATTCTTTGACACACATTTTGAGTTTTGGTGAGCTTTCGGAATGTCAGCATCTTTTATTCTTCTAGGAGCGAGTGGTTTGACTCACCTTAACGCTGAGTTAATGAGCGATCAATGGGGTTTTCTGATTGTGTACTTCGTTTATGCCCGGCAAATTTTCCCCAGTAAAAACGAAATGATGAAAATAATAATGATACTGATCAGCAGCTATTCTTGAGTTGTAGAGGCCGAGCGACCTGCCAGACGAAAATGAGTGTTCTTGTAGGAGTGGAGTATGCCCGAGAATTATAGATGATTTAGAGGAATGAAGTGAAGTGATTCGGACAGCCTTGCTGGGCTTGTTCAACCGGAACCTAGGTTCTCGTGGTGGGTTGAGTTATTAAATAGAAAAAACTGTAGAAAAGTTGAATATCTAAAGTTCGTAGTGTTAGTTTTATTAGATTTTATTTGCGGGACGCGTCTTGCAAGCGTAATAAAATCATGAAATCATTTGAAGTAAAAGCCATGCGATAGTTCGAAGCCTCCCCTGTCGGAAGACTCACATAGGACAAGTGAAAACTAACTCCCGGCAAAAGACAATTCTCCGAAAAATATTGCGGGACAATGTAATGATATGACTGGATTGAAGAGCAAGTATGTGTATGAAGGCTTTGGATTTGGAGTGTTGGTTGTTGATGGATTGAAGATTGTTGTTGGAAGGGAAGGAAAAATTTGGATGTGGAGGAGGTTTATATATGCAAGCCGAAAATAAAGTAAGGCCAATGTAGAAGTGATTCCCTTGTGTGTGAATATGGAAAGAGCGACTAACAGCACAAACTGATCGAGGCCAGAACTTTTCCAAGTACTTAAGGATAGATGCAATGAAGAATCGGGGGATGAGAATGATATGTGTATAGAAGCTCCGATATTTCATTGGATTCTTTCTTATGCACTGTATCGTATCTAAAGAAGGGAGGACTACATACGCTTGTACCCGATCCCTCACCTCCGTCGGAGAGACGGCAAGATGACAATAGAAATTGATTATAGGTAGTTAAACAGAATTGGTTCAGAGATATTACCTTTCGATTGTGTGCTTTGAGGCCTTCGAGAAGTGCCAGGAAGGGTATACCATTGGTATGAGTCGAGTTTGGAGAGGTTGGTGTTAATTGAAGTTAGAGTTGTAGTGTTGAAGGGGAATCAATAATTACTTGAGAAGACGTAGTTTATAAGGACGGGATTCGGCTGGTAATTGGGCTGTGAATCATCTTCCGAGGGAAAGGTTTATGTTTTATACAGCGTGAAAGTGAAGAAGGGAGTATTATCCATGTGATTTCTAACTTCGAAAGAAAGATGAATTTCCCTCGAAGATAAAAGTTTTCTGTCGCTGCCAATAGTAGATTTTGGTTGTATGCTTGCGTACCTTCGACATTTAAGTTGTTTTGAAAGCCAAGATTTTGGAGCAACTTGTTCACTGTGAAGAAGAGGGAAATAGCAACTATACTAGATATGGTGGTATAAAAGGTGCCAAGTTTTACAATAGTTATATTCTGATGCTAAGCGAATAATCTATGACAGGTAAGCCACCGCATTTTTATATCCCAAGCGACCAGTCACCACCTGCTCCTCAAATAAGAGATTGCATATTTTACCCGAGATGTAATGAAACTACATAGAGAGGTAGGCTAGGAGCAAATATCTGTTGTTACTCTGCTATCCAGTATAAGGATAGTGGCGCGAAGAATAATTCTGGGCCGATTCAGAAATGGCTGCAGGTAAAATCCTAAACCTCGCTCACTATCTCATCCGACCCAAAACCGACGCACCAAAAGACGTATAAACCAAAACAGCAAAAATGAAAATGGAAAATCTGGGGAACCAGCCGTGGAGACGGAAGAAACCGCATATCTAACCCAGACTAAATTGGTTTATACTTCTCTGTATAGTCTCGGCACTTCGCATTTTAGATCGTGACTGCTCCTACTTGCTAAAATCCGAGAGTCGCCCATGCATTGAACAATTGGGCCTAAATTTGGTTTATGACTGCGCTTAGGGTTAGGATTCAAAGGCGAATGAGATTCTAACTTGGTGCTCAGAAGTTGACCTAGCTAGGTGACTCACGTGAGACGCAACTCCAGGAGAAAGCAGCTCGCGAGAGAACTTTGATCTTCGGCATCTGAGAATATTAGATATTGGGATGCCCTTGTCATCCTTCTAATCGCCTAGGCATTACTGATTTGAACGAGAGACATTCTCCCATAAAAGCATGATGCATCTCTAAAGTATCAGCTGTATATCGAGAAGAGTATTATCTCCGTATGGTCACGGCGACACATTTAATTGTATCCCTGCAAAGATAGATATTCATGAGAGAATTCATTTCACAATCGTCATGGCCTGAATTATGCACAACTATGATTCACGAAGGGCAGTCCGAGCTCAGCAATTCTTGTAATCCCATGAAGCAGGTCTTGAACTGGTAAGGTGCGCCACTTATACACCCCACTTCTAGGTTGCTATGAATCACTCCAGATAGTATGGCATGTAAGCTAGAGGTGCGGGTGTGGGCTTAAAACATCAATTGATCTGTGTTCTCAAGAAGTTCTCCAAGTGAACCTCTTTCTACTCTCGCAAAGCAGACATGTTCATTCAGTACACATTCAGCCACCTCTGTGGGCATACAGCTAGAGGTCCGTTATTCCAAATGAGCACTGAACAGTCTCCAGTATATCAAACAAATACCCTCCAGTCTTCACTAATCCGACTCCCATTCAACTGTCCATTTTGCTCTCAACCAACTACTACCAGCAACATCCCAATATCAACAATTGGCCCAGGGCAAGGCTTTTTAGCAACACTGAGGTCCGGTACCTGTCCTGATACCACAGTGTCGGCAAGTTGGACGTTTCACAAAGTCTCTAGCTCCCCAATTTTTACAGGTCAAGATTATGCACTAGCATACGATTCGCGAGGGCAATATCGACATTTAGCATGGGTACCGAGGCCTTGTGGAGAAGTTAGTATTACTGCTTTTGGGCAGGCAGGGCCGGGAAGAACTAGAATAGCTACTAATATACAATCTTGTTGGAGATTGGGAGCTGGAGAGGAATATCGAAGCCGATTTTGGGGGATGATGAGCCAGTTAGATGCTGCAGTCTTGCCTGGAACGAGGATGGGGAGATATAGTAGCTGAAGGGGCTAGACAAATACAAAAGGGAGCATCGAGGCTTGTCTGAAGTAGACCTAATGATTGGTGATATTATTAGTTGCATTAGGTGGCCGAATATTATGGTGGAAATATAGAGTTATGTGAAGCGAGTATCGTCACCCAAGTATGTTTGAGATGAGTCAAAGTACATAGTGTTTGAAGTTGCGGACCTACTCAAGTTTTGATTGCTTTGGTACAAAAGGGAATTTGCTCTACCGGGCCTTGAAAACCGCCCATGCATCGTTCCAACTAAACTACATATCGACAATTCCCTTATTCTTCCGAGGCCGCGGCACCAGTAATAATTTCAACCAACTCGCCTGTGATGACGGCTTGACGCGTTCGGTTGAAGAGAATTTGGTATTTGTTGATCATGTCTCCGGCATTCTTGGAAGCGTTCTAATCACATTTAGCTCTTGTAACATTTCAGGCGGGGGGGTTGACTTACATCCATGGCGTTACGACGAGCCGATTGTTCGCATGCATGACCCTCAGCAAGAGCCCAGAATAGAGAGTTGGACAACGCATATTCGCGGAGATTGGAGAGAACTTCGTTATCCGTCTCAAAGGCAGAGAAGTTTGCTAGAATTTGACATTAGCATTGGCCAAAGGACAGCATTAATAGGAGTAGGAAGAAGAACGCTTACGGGAGTTCTTAATTGCCTCTTCGGAGAAAGCCTCAAGTGTGGTAGCTTCGTAACTCTGAGCATTGACAAACTTGTTGTAAATGATCTTGATGGAGGCATATTCGGTTGGGAGCAGAGAAATTTGGTCAGCAATAGCTTGGGCATCTGCAAATGTAGGAATATCCTTCCCAACACCCGAGAAGCTCAGGACAATGTTCCTGCCGCTTGATCTTCCCAATTGAGCTTTGCACTTCTCGCCCAAAACTACAATATCGATATTTTGGTTCCCTCCAAGCATCCTGCGGACGGTCTTGGACAATCCGGAGTGGATACCACCACATAGCCCTTTGTCCGAGCTGGCAACGACGACCAGGGTTTTCTTGTCCTCGCTCTCAACTGCCTTGGTCTCGGCTTGCTCGAAAACTGCGTTCGAGGTCTTTCCGTACTGCCGGGACTCGCTCATGGCCTTCTGCGCGCGGGTGAGCTTCGTAGAGGCAACGATTTTCATGGTCTTGGTAATCTTCTCGATGTTCCTGATACTCTTCAGACGGTCCTCGATTTCCCGCAACGTCGCGAAGGTAGCAACATTAGGCCTGTTTGTTGAACGAGATTAGCGGCTGTCCATCTCCCCCATTTCCCCAATTGCCCGGCCAATATGACCTCTACTCGCAACGAAGCCAGGCCCACCCAATGGCGCTGAGATCTCATTGAGGGACAGACAGGAGGGTTCTGAGCTTCGCGGGAGCTTCTCGTCCATCTTCTAGCTGGGGGCTTACCGGGCAGAGGCAGCAAGGCCGGCTCTCAAAGCCGGTCGGGCAGCGCGGGAAAGCATCTTGACGGAGAGGAGAGTGATACAGGTCAATGCGTGGTTGTGATATCAATTGACCCCAGTGCGTTGGAGGAGAGGAGCAATTGGAGTTTGTGCAGGACCCGACAGCCGATCTAAATCTTGCGGAGGCCTGGCAACCTCAGGCAGCGCTTCCTTCCAGGTTGCTCACCAGCGACCCACCGCGGCTGCTAAATCTGGGACCAGTACCCAATCAGCGGCGCCCTGGAAACGTTCGGGAAGGAGGTCTTGGCACAAATTCGCGCGCCTCATAAAGTCGAGTCTCCCTCTGGCAGGAGTTGTTCTATGGTCGTCCGAAACCTTTATCCTCACCTTGGGTTTCTTTGGAACATCACTCTCACCAAGGCTGCCTGCCCCGTCACTCCCTCGCTTCGACGCGGTCTCAGGCACGTTCTACACCCTCCAGTACTTTAATTCGCGTTGATAGATCCACGTATTGACATCTCTTCAGCTCTTGCTTCCCTTTCACGCCCAAGGCCACTTCAACACTACCACCCCGACTGCCGCCATTCACCTTCAAGATGTCTTCGGAATCAGAGGATGACGTTCCTCTCGCCAGATCGAATGGCCGTGGTGAGTGGTTTTGCGATTCACTTTGTCATCAGGCATAATTCAGCGCCTTGAAAACCTTAGCCTAAAATCTAAGTTTTACACAATCGCCTTTGTTCGCAGTTACCCTGACAGGCGGGTCTAGCTTCCTCTAAACTAACTCTTGAATATCTAATATCCTGTTTACAATTCGGCTGACTAACTGTTTGCCTCTAGCATCGAACTCTCGCATTTCCAAAGAAGTCGACAAGGCGATGGACAAGGCTGTAGGCAAATCACCTGCTGCTCCAGCAGGAGTTTCCATTCGGAACGGTCCTATTCTAGATGACAAGATGGATATCGATGAACCGTCTTCAAATGGGGCCCCGAAGCGCAAAGCTCGCAACAGCACTTCGAAACCGGTCAAATACGAGCAGGAGTCAAGCGATGTTGATAGCGATGATGCGCCATTGGTAGGTCTAGTTGATGCTCTTCGTTTCCAGTCCAGACCGCTGTAGCAGAACAAATCCATATGGGGACTTTTACTAACTGATTCAGGCCAAACGTCAAAAGACCACAAAGAAGCCTGTAGATTCGGATTCAGACGATGAGCCCTTGGCAGTCAGGAAAAATGGCAAACTACCTCCAAAGATTACCGCTGCCGCGATTGGGGAAGATTCCTCTGACGATGAACCCCTGACCAACAAACTCGCGAAACAAAAAGTACTTATTGCGAAGAAGGCTGCGAAGGAGGCAAAATCGATTCGAGCAAAAGAGACCAAAGCAAAGAAACCCGCTACAAAGAAGGCCAAGAAAGAAGAGTCCGAAAGTGAGGAAGATGTCAAGCCGAAGATCAAGCGGAAATCGAATGGCACTGCGTCTGCAAAGAAAATAAATGGTGTGAAGAAAGAAGAATCAGATTCTGATGCGCCCCTCGTTAACAGAGCCGCCAAGAAGGCAAATGGAAAAGTTAAGCTCGAGAATACGCCAGACAAAAAGGAAAAAGGGAAAAGAGAGAAGAGCGAGGAGGTCGATGAAGTCTTTCGCTGGTGGGATGCCCCAAAGAAGGAGGACGACAGCATCAAGTGGGAGACCCTGCAGCATAACGGGGTGGTCTTTCCTCCAGAATATGAGCCTCTGCCGAAAAATGTCAAACTCCTGTATAACGGTATACCACTGACTCTTTCCACCGAAGCTGAAGAGGTCGCTGGATTCTTTGGTGCTATGCTGAGCTCGACCCACAACGTAGAAAATCCTACGTTCCAGAAGAATTTCTTCAAGGACTTCAAGGAAGAGGTTGAGAAGACGGGTGGAGCCCATGGCCCAGACGGCACCAAGATTATCATCGGTAAAAATGATTTCTCAAAGCTTGATTTCAAGCCCATCTTCAACTACTACGACGGCAAGAACCAGGAAAAGAAGGCGCGTTCTACGGCCGAGAAAAAAGCCGACAAGGCAGCTAAAGACGAGATTGAGGCACCATATACAACATGTATCTGGGATGGCCGCAAAGAACAAGTTGGCAACTTTAGAGTCGAACCTCCGGGATTGTTCCGAGGCCGTGGGGAGCATCCAAAGACTGGGATGGTCAAGCGAAGAGTAAAACCCGAGCAAATTACCATCAACATTGGAAAAGAAGCCACAGTCCCTACCCCTCCTGAAGGTCACAAATGGAAGGCTGTCCAGCACGACAACAAGGCTACATGGCTTGCAATGTGGCAGGAGAACATCAACGGCGCCTACAAATATGTTATGCTTGCTGCAAAGAGTAGTATCAAAGGCCAGAGCGATTTCAAGAAGTTCGAAAAAGCCCGAGAGCTGAAGAAGCATATCGATCGCATCAGAAAGGATTACACTCGAAACCTCAAAGCAGAACTCATGGCTGATCGGCAACTAGCTACAGCTGTCTACCTCATCGACAAATTTGCACTAAGAGCTGGTAATGAGAAGGACGCGGAAAATGAGGCAGAGACTGTTGGCTGCTGCTCCCTCAAGTATGAACATGTCACTTTGAAGCCACCAAACACGGTTATCTTCGACTTCCTCGGAAAAGATAGTATTCGATTCTACGACGAAGTCACTGTCGATGAACAGGTTTTCAAGAACTTGAAGATCTTCAAAAAAGCACCCAAGAAAGATGGTGATGATATCTTCGATCGTCTCGCCGTAAGTAGTGACTGAGAATTCGTCTTTCTACTAGATTTCACTGACGGCCCAATAGACTACCCAGCTGAATAAGCATTTGACAAATTATATGCCCGGTTTGAGTGCCAAGGTCTTTCGTACCTACAACGCTTCCTACACCATGTCAACATTATTGAAAGAGTTGAAAAATGATAACCTCTCCATACAGGAGATCCTCAAGCTTTATAACGACTGCAATCGTAAGGTTGCTATCCTCTGTAACCACAAGCGGACTGTTGGTGCCGGCCACGAAGCACAGATGGAAAAAATGTCAGACAAGGTATGTTTGGCACCATAGATTTATGATCTATTTTAACCAGCATTCTCTAGATCAAAGCTGCTCAGTATCAACAATGGCGTCTCAAGCAAATGATTCTTGACCTCGAACCCAAGGAAAAGAAGAAAAACGGGGCCGAATGGTTCGAACTCGACCCTGATCTTGATAAAGGATGGGTTATTACGCACATAGCTGCCCTCGTTGAAGAACAACGAGTGAAGATTAAGAAGAAGTTTGAGAAAGAGAATGAAAAGCTTGTTGCCGAAGGAGAGAAAGAGATGAAACCCAAGGAACTCGCTGAACGGCTTTCGGTTGCGGACGAACTTATGAAGAAACTAGAAAAAGAAAACAAGACCGAAAAGGTTGCTGCAGAAGGCAAGGGTTCGACAGTCGAGAAGCTTAAAGCCAATATCAAGAAACTCGACGAAAGAATTGCGGCAATGAGACTTCAGGCCGAAGACCGGGAAGGCAACAAGGAGGTGGCTCTAGGTACCAGTAAGATTGTTAGTATAACACAATTAATCATCCAGAATTATTCTAACGAAGTTTAGAATTACATCGACCCTCGCCTCACCGTCGTGTTCACCAAGAAGTTCGATGTCCCAATTGAAAAGTTTTTCTCCAAGACGCTGCGTGAGAAATTCACCTGGGCAATTGAGTCGATTGAAAATGAAGACGACTGGGAATTTTAGACATCAATTATCAACACTTCACATTTATGCTTTTGCTCGACCAATATCGACTTTGTTTCGATACGGCAGAGCCAGCTGTTTGGGTATAGAACATGACATTCTTTTCTTGAATTGTATCTGCATGCATTTATGGCTAGCGGGGAGCATTATAACTGGCTGTAACGCGGGTGTAACATGGGGCGGGGAAGTGATTTTACTTGAGGGTTGGGTTCGGCGGGGTGACCGGGTGAGATCTTCTAGAGCCACGGATTTCAGAAGGATATCTTGAATTGAGTGGTTGCTATCGCTAATTCACCCTTGCTATATGAGCAAGAAGAATTAGCACTCGGGGAAAATTTTGCTCCTTGCAATCGCCCTAACTTCATAACATAACATGCCATGCTAGCGTAATGGAACTATGGGTTGAAATATGAACTTGTCCAAGAATATTTCCCTTGAATGTGTTTAAAAGTGATATCCCTTGGTTAGCTTGCACGTGACTACGGACTTACCACCTCTGAAGCTTTGGGAGATGACAGATCATTCCCATTCCGTAGCCCACTCCACCAGCTCGCCATTCAATTGATCCAATGAAGCCTGTCACAAATGTTCTACGAAGAAGACAATTGAGTGGCTATGTCTGCGGTCGTTGTACTCGCAAAATTCGTCAAAGAAGAGGTTATGCCAGCACCTCGTCGATCAAACCAGACATCTATGATGTTGTCTGTGTTGGAGGAGGGCCGGCAGGATTGAGCCTTTTGACGGCACTGCGTAAGTCCTGGCAACCCCCATATTATAGCAAGGCGTTTTAATCCGCAAGCAGGAACTTCTCCCATCACGTCTAACCTCAAAATGGCCCTGGTCGAAAGTCAAGATCTCAGTAAAATACGGTCTTTCGCGCTCCCCGCTGACCAATTTTCCAATCGATGTAGCTCTCTCACCCCCTCTTCTGTTCGCTTTCTGGACAAGATTGGTGCTTGGAATCATGTTAAGAGGGAGAGGGTACAAGCTTATCAGGAAATGCAAGTCTGGGATGGAATTACAGGTGCGAGGGTCGAGTTCGATTGGCCGGAGGAGCAGAAGGGGAAGACAGTGGCATATATGAATGAGAATCTGAATCTTACGTCGGGGCTACTGAAGAGGATTGATGAGCTTGGGGGGATTGAGATACTAGATAAGGAGAGAGTAGAGAAGATTGAGTTCGGTAATCAAACCGAGGAGTTGGATCTAAGCATGTGGCCTGTCCTCCAATTGGGGGGTGGAAGGAAGCTTGCTGCAAGACTACTAGTTGGGGCAGATGGTGCAAACAGTCCTGTGAGGGCCTTCTCGGGGATCAATTGCAGTGGATATGATTATGGACGTCATGGAGTTGTTGCAACTTTGGAGTTGGAGGGGCCAGGTTGGGGTGGAGAGGATATGAAGACTGCTTATCAGAGGTTCTTGCCCACAGGTCCGGTCGCCATGCTTCCCATGCCGGGTAACCATTCGACGATGGTTTGGTCCACGACTCCAAAACTAGCGGCGGTTCTCAAGTCCTTGAGTGCAAAGGATTTTATTGCCATGGTTAACGCGGCTTTCCGGTTGTTGCCGGAAGATTTAGCATATCTACATACTCTATCATCAGGCCAGGCCGAGGAAGTTTCATGGCGGACATCAAATAGCGTTTTTGATGCTGCTCGACTTCCTCAACAGGTGATTGGGGTTCAAGAAGGCAGTATTGCTTCGTTCCCATTGAAGCTGCGACATGCAGACACTTATATTGGTGAGCGAGTTGCGCTTGTTGGAGACGCAGCCCATACCATCCATCCGCTAGGTGGCCAGGGATTAAACCAAGGGCAAGGGGATGTCGAAAGTCTCTCCAAGACCATCGAATATGCAGTCTCTCATGGGCAGGATATCGGGACGCAATTATCGTTGGAATCTTACCCTGCGGAGAGATGGGCTACCAACAACATGATCCTTGGTGTCTGCGACAAACTTCACAAGATATACTCGGTCCAGAGTGGCCCCTTGGTTCCGCTGAGGAGCATTGGACTCCGAGCTGTGAATACTTTAGGTCCTGTGAAGCAATTCTTCATGTCACAGGCGGCGGGGACTGGCATCAAAATCATGTAATGTTAACGACGGATAGCCAAAGCAATTCCCAATAACATGTGGCATGATGCTCTGTTTTCCTGGAAGATCACTTGATATGTGATGTGCATATGCCGAGTTTGTTTGATAGTAGCGATCGTTTAATTCGAGGACTTGCACGAATCAAAGGCCGGGTTCAACTACTATACAGAGGTTAGGGGTCATAGGAGTAGGTAAGGTTATCCTGAATCTTCACCACCTTCCGATAGGCACCCAAGCAACTCCCGGACCCACCAGCCCCTCTCGACGGCTTGTCTGTAAGGTTACAGTACAGTAAGTGCCAGACAGGACCAGCGCGGAGAAAGTAGATACAGTTGGCGAACCCTAATTGTGTTCCGCCGACTCCTCTCCAGTGTCAGTGTCCATGCCCGCTATTTTTGCCATCTGGACTCTCTTTCCGCAAGTTTTCATTAGCGGTTTGGGGCCATCTGCAGGCGAGATCTCGTCCTCGAGTCGAGCCCTCGATGCCGCCAACCTCCTCGTCCCAACTCTGGACGTGCAGACCAGCGCCAGATAGACGATTCAGAAACATCCGGCCCATGCCCATCTGCAGTACGCACGACACGGCGCCTGTATCATCTCGACCCGTGGTCCACGCTGTGCGTTTCGCGATGGCCACTGCATGCAGGTGCGGCGAGAACGGCATTTTGGTCTGCCATGGCTATCTCGGAGAGTTTTCCATGGCGGGTGGAGATGAGATGGCGATGAGCGCACCCACAGACCTCTTGCAGCACCGCAGCACCGCAGCACATCCCCGCGAGCCTCGCTCCCCGCACACTCTCGACTCAAAAACATCCGTGCCTACTCCCTCACTACACTACAGGGCAGTCGTGCCCGCCGCTGCTGCTCTGCCCTCCGCCGAAATGCCCATACGGTACCAATCCCACCACCCATCACCGTCTCCTGCAGTCCGCACGAAACCTCGCCCATCCACCGCGCACGTCGGCCAGTGCGCCCTCGAGCAATCCTGCGCTGCGTATTGGCCCGAAGACGCTGATGAACGATGTGCCCCCAGCGCCCGAACTGTCTGAGCCCACCACCAGAGCCTTGCGTAGACTGAACCTTAACGCCCCGGGTCCAGGGGGCGCGATTGCTCGAGCATTTTTGTTTGTTGTTGGTGCTTTTTGCGGATTTGCTCCCGCCATATATAGCAACGGCAAACTGCCCCAACCATGGTGTGGTTGCTTCGTGTTTCTCGTTCGTTTGTAAACCCCCCCTCTCCCCCCCGCCCGGAGCCTGTAAATGTGGTTGCCCTCCACTGGTATCGCTCCTCCTGCCACGGTTGAAACCCGCCATCATGCCTACTGTCCATCACGCCCAAGCATATCCTCTCTTCCCAACCTACCCCCCTCAACCTCCAAGTGACCCCTTCGTCCCTCTACGCCGAGTGAGTTCGAGTTCGACACGGAAAGGCACAGTTTGGGAGAATAAGACAAACAGGCTTTCGGATATCAAGAAGTTGCTGCCGAAACCCTTAAAACGGTCCCAAAGCATGGACCGTGTGTTACCACTCAAGCTGAGGCAGGATACAGTACGGAGGGCAACCATCTCAAGTTCCCCGGACCCCCCAACTTTAGCTGAGCATCCCTCGAATTCGTCGATTTCCCCGAAGCCTAAAAGGAAACGGCCGGGTCCAGTTACTAGCTTGATCATCTTGCCGTACACGGAAAAGGAATTCAGAATCGTGATGGACGAAATCAAGAAGCTGTTTGAGAAGGGTCACTATAAGCATTGCACAACGCGGTGCAAGCAGGTTCTCGAAAGTGTCAAGGACCCTGTAAGTTATAAGCCTTGCCAAGATTGGATCTCAAAACTCACTGTCCTAGTACAGGGTACATCCAATATACACCATATACCTCTCGTTCTATGCTGCTACCGCCCTCGAGCAATCAGCCCGTGTTTTGCATCACAACTCCAGCAGAAAACTTCCTCTCTTCCACGAAGCCCTGTCTTTCTATCAAAAAGCAGAACAAGCTATAGAATTCGCAACCTTCACTACCGACCCCAGTCTCCAACATGCTACTCGGCAAACTACCCACCGATCCTCGCCCTCCAGCATTCACTCTTCGGTCTCCTCGGTATTCTCAGATTCATCAAACTGCTCTTCCAGAATCTCATCCGTTTCATCTGACTCTACCTTCTCCCCAAGCGAAAGGGATATCTCACCACATCAGCGCAACCTCTCAACCTCCTCCATTCTCTCCTCCCCAGGATCAACATGTTCACGAACTAAAAAGAAAGTGTCCTTCTCGGAATTATACCCTTTAGATAAGTCAACATTAATAGCCGCTTTCCCCTTCCCACCATCCCAATCTGAATTACCTCAACAACAACAACAACAACAACAACAACCATCACAATACGCAAGAGTCTCAACGCCAGATCTCTTCCCAATCCACGAATCAGAAACTTCACCTACCACACTCTCTCACCCTCATCAAACGCAAACATCAATCCACCCACCCCACCCCACCCACCGCTACCTCACCCTTCTCGCCTCCCTCCAAATCCAACTAACCTACCACATTCAATCAATCCACTCACAAATCTCCCTCGTCTCCTCCTACCGCTCCACCCGCCGCAGCATCTCTGCAAACATCCATGAAGAATTAGAAAAAATGAATGAGAAAGCCAATTTAGTAAGAGCACCAGAAGAGATACGCAAGGAAGAAATCGCCGAGCGGATTAGAAGAGGAAGGGAAAATGGATGGGAAAGAAGGAGATTTGAAAGTAGGAGGTATGAAGAACTTTGTGAGAGGGCAGAGGAGGAGATTGTGGGGGGGTTAGATTATTATTGATTCCTAGCCTTAATATCTATGGAAGTGATGAATTAGTATAGTATGAGTTATGTATGTTACGAATAGACGTGAGGGAATTATATAGGATGGATGGATGGATGGATAGGTTATATACGAAATACGAGCAATGTTTGTATGATTTTGATGGATAAGCTACATGGTATTTTTAATATCGTCCTTTTCTAAACATTCACTTCTTCTTCTCTTTTGTTTAACTATCTATCTATCTATCTATCATAGGATTTGAAGCCAACTAGCTAGGATATAGTATAGTATACCATAAAATAAGAATCTATAATTTACATTTTAAGTTTTCAACAATATATATACTTATATAACCAAATTTCCCATCTTTTGCTTACATACATAGGAGGGTTAGATTAGATAACCCTTTCGATAGAAACCTGATATTTATGTTTTCGAATACTAGACTTAACTTAAAATAATAATAGAGCTTATGTATTATGTATTGATAGAGTATTAGACCCTTTGCGAAAAGGAAATTTTTAGTCATTATTATCACTTGTGGCTAATATAGCTCGCCTATCTGCCAACCCTACCGTATCTTATTTATATCTACTGTATATCTCCCATTAATCACACCTGTTGCTACTAACTCAAAGGCAAGTCAATACCACATAATTAGGGTCTAGAGTCCATGAACCCACGGTGTACTATATCGATATAGGCCCCCGAAATTTTTAGAAGGGCCTCGAGACGTGAGTTTTCTGATGCATAAGTAGGGAGTTATGCCAAACAGGGACTACAAGTGCGAGAACCCCCCCTTAACTAGAGGCAATCATAAAGAAATTATATAACCGTCAACAAAAGAGTGTCGTCAAGAACAAGCTTTTCTTTTTATATCATGATTTTCATTGATCCAGTCACCTCTCTACTTCCACCTTCCCATCCAAGGCTAGAAAAACAATACTACCTAATTTCACTATGAGAGAATAAAGGAACGCTCTGAATCTCATCCCGTCCCTTTTCGGGTATCGACAACTTATAATGGCTCGAACAGCCAACCAAGGACTCCAACCCCCTAACAGAATCCCTGGAGTGTGTTTGCTTGCTTTACGCATTCCTCGCAGCCGCCTCCAGTGCCTCCTTTTGCCTCTCCTCTTCTTTGATAGCTCGTACTTTTGCAAGCACTACCTCTCTGAAGATTGCTCCTCGAGCAATCTTACTCAAAGACTTCTTGCCGCTAGGAGCAGAGCTAGCTTCTGTTGAAGTTGATAAGCCGGACCTTCCGTCGTGACTAGCAATAGCCTCGCTTGCTGCTTCCCGTGCATTGGTAGGGACATCTGCTTGACCCGGCGCATCGTCTCCTTCGTCTTCTTGCATTTTGAGTGCTTCGATTCGATTGGTAAGTTTGATTGCCTCCACTCCACGGCGTAGACGGGCCTTTGCCAAATGAGTTCTGAGTTGTGGCGAAAGATTGTGATCGGTGGCAGTCTTTCCACTGAGCCATTGGTGACCAAGCGCTTGCTACTTGGGTATTAGTTCCATTCATATCAATCACGCGGTCTGGCACGCATACCTTGCTCGTCGATCTATCTTGAGCATCTGGTTGCAACAAATGTCCGATGAAATCTTTCGCATCAGTGCTGACATCTTTCCAGTACTTCTCATGGAAAACCACTTTTCCATTACTGCATTCGTCGATGAGATCTGGGAGACTTTCGCTTCGGAAAGGAGAGTATCCACAAAGAAGTGTATAGGTAATTACCCCGAGCGACCACATATCGACAGGCTTTCCATGGCCTTTCTTGAGCATGACTTCGGGGGCAGCATATCCAAAGGAGCCCGCCATCGTTGTAAGCACCTCATCCTTCGAATCGAGCATCTTAGCAATACCGAAATCAGCAAGAACTAAGTCAGACGTGGGGCTTCTCGTCAGATAGAGCAAGTTCTCAGGCTTTAGATCTAGATCGTGTCAGTTGGGGGTACATCCGAAAGAGTGCGAAATATTACCTCTATGCACGACATTCTTGTCATGGAGGTAATCCACGGCCTGGAGGACTTGTAAGATTGTTTGAGACGCATCCTTCTCTGTGAACTTTCCCTGCTCACAAATACGATCGAATAGTTCTCCTCCTGTCGCCAACTGCGTGACGATGTAGTATTTGTCCTGAGTGAATGGATGAGCGCCGTTTAACAAATGGGGTCCATAGCCTTACCCTTGACTCAAACCAGTCCACGAACTTGACAATATGTGGGTGCTTCATTTTTTGCAGCATTTCCAACTCGTCGTAAACCATCGACTCGTTCCCCTTGACATTCTTCTTGAGTATGATCTTGATGGCAACCTTGCCCGTTGGACCGTCAGCCTCTCTAACGATTCCATATGTACCAGCCCCAAGAGTGCGACCGAAACGGTATTTCGCCCTGCTGGCATTAGCAGAAGATGAGGATATCTTGGAGTTGATAGACTTCTTATCGTAACTGTCGGGCTGGCCGTGCAGCTTGTTGAGCATATTTGAGACTGGAAATGGAGAGAATGACATGCTTAGCAAAGTGATCATCCGAGCTGAGAGGTATCTTGAAGGGGGGATCGCAGCGTCCAGCAGCCACCAAGAGAGAAGACTGTCTGCTCAGGAGCAGGCTGGCTCGACTTGATGCGCATACGGAGAGAACTTACAGCTCATGGTGACCGCCAATGGGACTTTTCCTTTAACCCAATCGAGGTATTTTGAAGGGGACGCCAATTCTCCCGAGTTTGCGAGGTCTTCCACGAGGAAGGAACGGGGGGGGGCAATAGGGGTCAGATTGCAGACGAGCTGGAAGGAGGTGTTCAAGTTGGGTTTGTCGTTTGGTGGGGCTGAGCTGGCGAGCTGGAGGGAAGTGGAAGGTACGTTTCGGCGAGTACGTTGCGTCTTGGGGGGAGAGCAAGGGAAGAGATCAAACACGCAACTGCGTCGAGAGTGAGGCTCGAGGTGGGGAGAGGCTTGGGGGAGCGAAGACTACTTGTAAATAGCCGTCCAGCGAGTCGTGAATGGCTTCATGCGTCTGTCTTGCACGCACTTGCCAGCAGCTGCCGCCGCGAGGGGCAGTGTGGCTGGTGGCTGAGGGCTGAGGGCTGGGCTGAGCACCTGAACCCGAGGAGCTGCGCTGGATGCGGCCAGACATTGCGGTGCGGTGCGGTGCTGCCTGCCCGGTCGGGCATCGTGCAGGAGCCGCCCAGAGTAAGTCACGTGTGACGCGGGGCGGCTCTTGTCTGGGTGGTTTAATGGAGGCGCGCGAGGAGCCATGCCAGCGAACTATAGCTACCTGACCTTCGCAACATCTCCTTCGCCCTGTTACCTCAGGTATTCTTAGTCTGCCGTCGAGCAAGCGATCAACCCCCCGCACCCAGCGTCATACATTCCGCCGGCCACAGTCCTGGCGGCACTTCAGCCTCCATATTCCTCCAACATCACTCGTTCTCTATCGATAAGGCTCCGCCCGGACTCGTTCCCGAGGAGTCCCCAGCAACAGCACCCAGCACCAAGTGACGGCCTTCCATCCCAAACCTCCTGTCTCACGACACCAGGGATTTCCAACACAGAATCGAAATTGCCGCCCCTCCAAATCCAATTCAATACCCCTTCAGCCCAAAGAACATCAACCCCAGCGACAACCCCCAAGTCCGTTAGTAGCAGGCAGCAGGTAGGAAGTAGCAGAACACCAGGTCAACATGTTTGCAACTAAACGTCTCACGAAAGAGTTACAGAAGGTATTCCTCAGGACTCCTGCCAGTCCCTCCATCTCAAGCTGACCTTCGCGTATAGCTTCAAGGCCCTCTGGCACCTGGTATCACTCTTGTCTCTGCTGAAGGGTAGGTCCAACTCCAGCACAAATATGCCCTCCCGAAGCACAACCGTTGGAGGAGCCCCCCAATTGGTATATCTTCAAAAGATCTTGTACTGACATGATATTCTGGTGGCAGATTAGAGGAATGGCAACTTGATATCAAAGTACTCGACTCGAACCCAATCTACGACAATAAGATATTTCGTCTTAAATTCAAGTTCAGTCCCCAGTATCCAATAGGTATGCTTAAATATCCGTGGGCTGTGAGGTCTCGAATCGGGGGGCAGGAGATGGCATGCTCCCCTGTACCGCGGCTCTATTGGAGCTGCTTCAACTAGGGTTAGTTTTTAGTTGGATACTTAGCTAACCACCAGCAGAACCACCAGAGGTCACATTTGTGAAACTAGGAAGCAGGCCAATTCCGATGCATCCTCACATTTATTCCAACGGCATAATTTGTCTTGATCTCCTCGGCACCCAAGGCTGGAGTCCGGTCCAAAATGTGGAAAGCATAGCCGTCAGCCTCCAGAGCATGTTGACGAGCAACACCCTGAACGAGCGACCAGAAGGAGACCAACAATTTGTGGCATCAAATCGCCGGAGACCACGGGATATAAATTTCTTATACCATGACAACAACGTCTGATGAGAAGATGGTGGAAGGCAGAAGGAACTCTTCAGCAGGCACGAATTAGGAAAATCCTGGAGTTCAATTTTAGGGAATATGTGTAAAAGGGTAGGTTGATGGCGTTTAGACACATGGACTGGCTGGGGGGAACGGGTCATGCATTGCGGTGGATCGGAATCTGTAGCGTGGCATTTCAGCAAGGAGTCATGGTCTTTTGTCATACTGAGGCTGCTTTTCAGGGTTGCGGCATAGCAGAATATTTACTTGTCTGCAAACACAGGCGGCATTTGTAATTATATTCTAGAGAATTCGGTCCAGTCTGAAAAATCCTCCTTACAAAGGAACATTACCCTACCCTAATTTTTTTAGGGGAGGGGGGGCCTCTCGACGGAGTTTCCTACCCCTTGTCTGCAAGCGCAATAATCTTGTTGCTCGTGTTAGACTTGTGTTAAGCTCACCCCTGTGGGAAGAATAAAATGGAGCATAATGTTAATCAGATTCTTGAGATATGTAATTAAGGCATCTGGGCAGGGAAAGACTGATATCTAGAGACTATTCTAATAGAAGCTCATGCTCAAAAGGCTTGGTATCCAAGATAAACTGCTTTGTTGGCCTAGGCCCACAGCTCGCAGTTCCAAGCCCATGGTGCTGCCAATCAAATCTGACCACGATATCGCGCAAAGCCTTCTTGTGCAACTCGTATGGGTGAAGAGAAGTGTCAATAGCTTTCGTGGTATAATGCGAAGCCATGAAACTGCAACCAGACTGATCTCCGAAACTAGCTTTCAACTTTCCATTGCCACCGTTCCCAAACTCAACCCAACGTACGTCGGTACGATTCGCTGACTCTTGCGGAAACTCATAGTCAGTGAAGAGATCATTAACAGGTGATTTCCAATTCCCGAATCTCTGGGAGAGCTTCTTGTCGCTGTATGATTCCCCGGGTCCACGGCCAAACCATGAGGCTGTTGATAAATCCTTGTTCAGTGACATAGTCAATCCAACCCGTGCGAGAGTCTTAGGCACATTGATACCCTGGGGTTTTCCTTTGACCTTGATTCGGAGGGTAGTGCTACTAAAGATATAAGTTATCTCGCTATCGATACTCCATTCCAGAACAGTTGGCGCAACACGCTTGATGATTTTCACTACAACAAGTTCATTTTCTATCTGCCAGGTTATTGACTTCAAATACTCTGACGTTTGGTCAAGACGTTTTCGTCTCCACTCAGCGCCATCACTGGGAGATAGATAATCGGTCAAGGGACCTGGGGCGTCATTGTCGGTAAGTGCTCGATAGAAATCCAACACAAGTCCAGAATGAATGAGTTCAATTCCCCCTTTTTTCCACGAAGAAAGAAGGCCAGTGACCAAATCGATCTCCCAAATCGAAGATTTGCCAGTTATTCTCAGGGTACTTGATCTTAAAAGTTCGATGGTTGGGTGCTGTGATGAATCGGCAATTGATATTGGCAATTTGACTGGAGCTACAAGCTCTACTTGCGCCCAAGCAACCTCATGTCCTGCCTCTCCCCATATCGTCGAATCTTTGAGAAGAAACCTCAACTGCAGATAAGCCTCTGCTCTGGGCTGGGTGAGATTAAAAGCTGGAATTTGGAGGGTAGCCTCCTGCGATGGCAGTATCCCAACAGGTATGGTGATTTCGTTCTCATCGGATTTGAATCCATCTTGTACCAGAGACCAGACGCATTTAAGATGGTCCAGGCTTGAAACGTCGTATCGGTTCACGATTTGCACCTTCAATGGCCCACCGCTGATTACGCGCACAGGCTCTATTGCTTTCTTGTACTCAATCAAACCAGGTGCTGGTCGATGGTCTGAAAATGTCAGACCATCTAACACAAAATTGTAGGCGTTTGGGTAGTCTCCAAAATCTCCCCCATACCCATAATATGGCTCTCCCGCAGCTGTGTATGTTTTTAAACCCTGCGACACGTTAGCAGTTTCTATAGACAGGGAGTTTCGAGGATCTTTACATGATTAGCCCACTCCCAAGCACAACCTCCTTGAATATTTGGATACTTGTAGAACGCGTCAATATACTCTTGGATTCCCCCAGGACCGTTCCCCATGGAGTGAATATATTCACAAAGAATTAGTGGCCTATCCTGATGCTCCTTCATTTGAACAAATTTGATCATGCTTTCAATTTCCGGGTACATGCAGCTGTAGATGTCTGTTGAGATGGCTTCGTGGTCACCCTCGTAGTGTACAGGCCTGGTATTGTCATACGATTTAATAAAGTTGTACATTGATTGAAAATTTGATCCGTAAAAGGCTTCGTTGCCCATCGACCACAAAATGACCGAAGGATGGTTTTTGTCCCTTGAGACAAGCTGCCTGGCCCTGTCAACATACGATTTCTCCCATATAGGGTTATTCGTTGTCCACTGAGCTGCTTTCCCGCTAGTCACTTGTTTCTTTTCATAGAACCCCAGTTGATATTCCTCGGGTGTTAACGCAGCTTCTTGAATCTCTTCAAACCCATGACACTCAACATCAGCCTCATCGATAATCCATAAACCCAGCTCATCAGCGAGATCGTACAAATCCGGGTGGCTTGGCTGGTGTGAAGTTCGGATTGCGTTAATATTGTGATTTTTCATGAGGAGGAGGTCTTTCTTAAGGAAGTCATAAGGCACTGTTCGGCCCGAGTCAGGATGATGCTCATGTCGATTAACACCACGAAAGCAAATTCGATTCCCATTAACGAGGAGCAATCCCTTTTTGACCTCTATGCGGCGGAAGCCCACACGTTGTGTGATGCTGCCAGTAGGAAAGGACACTATCAGGCGGTAGAGGTATGGAGAATCACAACTCCACTTTTGGGGTGCTTGAACCGGAATTGAGAACCCAATCTCGGTGCTATTTGAATTTTGGGAGCTTGACTGAATAAGGTTTTCCTGGGCGTCAAATAACTTGATTTCCACTTGCATTGCATGACTGAGTTTTGCTTGTACTTTCAGGGTGGCATGATGATAGTTATCATCCAAAAGTGTTGATATTTGCACATCCTCAATATGCTGGGTTGGAAGTGCCAAAAGGGTGACATCTCTGAAAATACCACTGAATCGCTGTGAAACCCTTAGCAAGTGACATATGCTAATCCAAAATATTGGCAACTCACCCATTGATCCTGGTCTTCAAGATACGTCCCATTACACCATTTGTAAACCTGAACAGCTAGAAGGTTTTCACCATCAAATCTTACAAATCTCGAAACATCGAACTCTGAGGGGTTTCTGGCTCCTTCAGAGTAACCGATGAACGAGCCATTGACCCAAAGTTTGAACGCCGAATCAACACCTTCAAATCGTAGTCGCAGTTGAGAATCTTTCCAAGAATCCTGAACAGTGAACTTCAACAGATAAGAACCGGTCTCGTTGCCCTCATACGGCACGTTAGGTGGATCTACCGGGAATGTGTAATTTATATTGGAGTACTGAGGGATACCGTAGCCTTGAAGCTGCCAAATACCGGGTACTTGGATGTCATCCCATGCCGAGGAGTCGAAGTCTGGGGCTTGGAAAGCGTCAATCGCTTGCAGTGGATTTGATGCATGGGCAAATTTCCAAGTCCCATTCAAGGATTTGACTTTTGCTTTCTGAGTGTCCCGAGCCAGCGCATCAGCCTCGTTCTCATATACCCAGAATCGACTTCTGGGTGGCAGAACATTCTCATGGATGATCTTGAGGTTGTTCCACTGTGGTACACAGGACGGGAAATGGTTTGATTCAGCCATTCTGAAAGAGAAAGGTGAAGGTAAGGGGATGGAGTAAATTTTGAGTTTTAAAAAGAAGCGCGTATATCACCAAAGACAGATGCTTATCTAGAGTGACAGATTTTCTGTCCTGACGGTCCAGCGTCATGCGCTGAGAAGACGTCGCGGGGCCGGAAATCCAGACAATACCAATTCGTCTTACCGTTACTATGGATGGTTCAACGGACTAGATCGACCGAGGATAGGAGCAATGAACACATTCCGCTCCATGGTGTTTGAGTGCCCCGTCCCCCACTTCCCTCCGGGCTATAATTGTTTTAGTAACACGGATACCCCCCACTTCTGCCTTCTCGCTTATCCGTGCCATAAGTCTTCATTATAACCGGATAACTCACATAGCCGTCTCTCGCTCTGGGCGACTCCAGTCAGCACTCTTTCATTCCTAAATCCGTCGGGTGACAAAAGTGGCCCAGGTCAAGGAAGTGGGACTTATGAAGCATGATTCTAGCCCTCTCCGAGACATCAATTTTCGATAGGGAACCCGGCAAACCCCATACTCCCCACGAAGTTTATTCCCCGGCGAAAGTGGGTTTCTATACCATGCCCACCTTATTACACTCAAGTACTCAAGGGGTTTAGGTCAAAAGATCACTTTGGTACTGTGTTACTTTATCGGAACACAAAGTAGTAATATTCCACTCTCTCCATATTATGTGGGTATGCTGTTAACCATAATGTCCTTTTTCTCTCTTATTGTGTGCGTATTATGTAATTACTGCGAGAAATACTCAATTATTGCTTCTTAAGCTTAGGAGACAACAGCCTTTTACTCTCTCATAAGTTTCCGCTTAAGAGGAAAGCGAGCCCAAGAATAACGTGGAAGTTGTAGCAAGTTTTCTATGATCTTCGCTTAGGTGCAAGCTTTGCTACCTGATTACATTGGTGAATAAGCTTCGGAATAGTAAGCATAAATGAGTTTATACAAATTGTTACTACATTCGTCTAGCTATGGAAGCTCTGCGAGATGTGGCTGAATACTTAATCTTTGAAATAAGAAGTTCGTGTGTCTTAGAGGAAAGCCTTAGGGAAGAACTTAGCTAAAAGAAGGGACCTCGATATTAGCCAACCTCCAAAAATATACTGGGCTATGCATAAAGCTCTTTTCAACCGGACTGCCGTAAAGTCAGTAAAACCAGGAGTCTCAATTTCTACTGGCTTGACGGATCGTACAAAAGAGAACAACCGCTCTTGGGGTGTATCCCCGAGAAGTGACCATTGCTACCTCATATGACCCAGCAATGAATGAGAGGTAGCGGACGAGCCACCTGCTTTCCGTAGGAAAAACGATGTGTTTGTCCCCGATTTTTCCCTATAATGTTTGTATATACCCATTCCCACAGAAATCTAAGCAACTGGGAATGGGGACCCTAGAGTGCAGACCAGAGACTCCACATCTCGGATACTAAACCTTAGACTCTCTTGAGGGTCAGTAGAGTAGCAAGCTAGGAAAAATTATTCACTAATAAACCAACGGCGGGAAAGTGATAGTAATGGGACCCATACCCCAGCTCCCTTTTTTTATTACAGGGTTCGTTTGGATATGCACACAAGTGAAAATCAGAACAATTATGAATATAATTTAAAAATATAGAGCTCCAATATGAGTATGAAGAAGAGTTGGGATGAAGGAATAATTTATCTCGAGATTTTAAAGAAACCTAAGTCCGTAGGTATGATTATTCTAGTTAGTTTTCAGAAGATTCAATCCCCTGATATCAAGAATCTTAAATTTGAGATTAAGGAGCTTCGCGATTCTAGTTCTGTTGACTTACAAAGCTACAGTCTAATTAGAGGTGCAAGAATTTGAAGCAGCTACATAACGAGAAGATGGATGCGTAATTCCGACAAGCAAGTTGATTTAAAGGCTATGCAAGTAACTCCGCCAAACATTATCGCAAAGCTCTTTCTAGATTTCTAGTAAACAAACGCCAGAAATCTCGCACTTCTTTCAGCATCTGCTCCCAGACTTAATATACAGATAAATCATAACAAAGCCCGATACAATAAATTTTTTCTTGATTTATTATACTTAAGCCTGTAACATGGTATATAAGATAATAGAACTAACAAATCACCAAAGTTGGCATCATACTAACCTGAGAGTACTACGCTTTGCCAAGTCTTTCACTGTCTCTAGCTGGGCGAACTGGGTACGTGTTTTTGGTCATCGGACATGCTTTCGTCGGCTGGGGGTCGGCTAGAAATACAGGGCCGGAGGGGGGACGGCTATACACACGACTGCATACTCATGATGCCGCATATCCGTTTCCCCCCCCAGATCTTGGCGCTCGCTTACAGTTTGACGGGTCTGGAGAATATCTGTACCCCATGTTTTCAATGTACCCCAACATTTCCAACGCGGAATTGTTTACTTCTATCACAGCCAACGGGAAACCCTTGTCTCCGCTTCTATCTCCACTTCCGACCTTGTGTCTCCTAGGTTGTTGTGCAATCCTGGGACTGTCAAAAGGAGAAGTTGTCCTCGTGGAAATCGAAATTGTCCTATCAACCACAGTACCGTTCGTCTCCACTGGTGCAAGAAAGAACTCAATCCCTACAGAACTCAAAAATGTCGGACAAATATGAAGACAATCCGGCGGAGCTCAGAGCTGAATCAACTAATGGACCGATCGACAAGACCGAAACTCAAATCGTTCAACTCGCCGACGATGTCAAGGATAGTAAACCTAGCGCTACGAGTTGGATGATGCTTAGGCTTTATGCTACTCTCTCAGTTGGCTATTTTTGTATCATTCTCCAAGGCTATGATAGTTCTCTCATGGGTGCTATCAACGCTGTTCCCGAGTATCTGAACTACTTCCATTTGTGAGTTCTCAATTATTTCCCAAAAGTGTGCTTGTTACTCATATGTCACTTAGAAAGCAAGCGAGTTCAGGTACCGGCCTTGTCTTTGCTATGTATAGTATTGGTTGTATTTCGGCTCTCCCGTTTGCAGGGCCACTCAACGATCATTTCGGTCGACGTTGGGGCATGTTCGTCGGGGGGTTCTGGGTCATTGTTGGTACTTTCATCATGGCTCCTGCAATTAACTCCCACATGTTTTTATTTGGCCGATGGTGCGTTGGACTGGGCCAAGGCTTTTTGAATGTGGCCGGAATCACCTATGGTCAGTAGTATACCTCACTTTGACAGAATTGAGAATTAACCAGAGCATGTAGTTACCGAGATGGCCCATCCTTACTTCCGCGGTCCTCTAGGAGCTTTCCTAGAGACAAACTACTATGTTGGAAGTATTGTTGCTTCATGGGTCGCCTATGGTACAGCATATATGACTGGTAGCAACAATTCTTGGCGTATTCCCATTTGGTTGCAGATGACGAGTTCCGTATATATCTGCCTTGGAATATTCCTAGTTCCCGAAACACCTCGATGGCTCATGGCTCATGAGCGTTACGAAGAAGCCGAAGTTATTCTTACCAAGTACCATGGTGAAGGCTCGAGAGAGAATCCATTCGTTCGTCTCCAACTCGTCGAGATGCGCGCCCAGATCTCGCATGACGGTTCTGACAAACGCTGGTGGGATTATAGTGGTTTATTCTTAACACCCTCGGCCCGCAGACGATTGGTAGTCATAGTCGCCTTTGCCTGGTTTGGGCAGTACTCTGGCAATGCTCTAGTCAGTTACTATTTCCCGGTTATCGTTTCGCAATCCGGAATTAGGGGGGCGAAGATGCAACTGTTACTTAACGCCTTGAATCCTGTCTGTTCTTGGATTGCAGCCATTGCGGGTTCTTCGATGGCTGACCGTGCCGGACGTCGCCCACTCTTACTTGCTGGCTTCATAGGTTGCTGTCTGACTATGACAATCATGACTGCTTTGTCATATTTGTCTGTCGAGTATGCAAATGTGCCTGCTGGTCACGCTGGCATCTTTTTCATCTATCTATTCGGCGTTATCTTCTCGTTCTGTCTTACACCCCTCCAACCTTTCTACATTTCCGAGATCTTGGACACAGAGAATCGTGCCAAAGGGAATGCAGCAGGTCAATTAGTTGCCGGAATTGCGGGAATTTTGGGCCAATACACGACAGGTGTAGCTCTTGGGGATATTGGGTATTACTACTATATTGTTTTCATCTTCTGGGACCTGTTTGAGGTGATCATTGTGTACTTCTTCTTCCCAGAGACCAAAGTAAGTTTTAATAAGCGCTCTACTATCATGCTACATGCTAATCTGTGAATAGAACCGCACTCTAGAGGAGGTTAATGAGATTTTTAATAACTCGAAGCCCGTCAAGAAGTCACTAGAAAAACGCACAATCCACGACACTGTTCTTAATGCAACCCTGAAAGAATAGGTTGTCGCAGTTTTGGCCATATCAGATTATATCGAATTGTATTGAAATGTTCAAATTAGTGCGACTACTTATTACCACACTCTCTTTTATGTTTTCCTCCTACGTTCACCTGGACTTTAGGATCGTACTCCGTACATAGTTATGCATTACAGTTAGGCAGTTGTGAAACTAGTATCAACATTTAAGACGTTGATATATACCAATTTCTTACATGGGCAATGCATTTTGAAGTGTGTTTCTGCCGAGCGCCGAGTGACGAGTAAAAGAATCACAATGCTCACTTGTATATGCAACAGGGGGTGACATGATTCATGTAACATTCAGGGTTTGTTAGCAAGAACACCAAAAGTAGAACACCATATATTTTCTACCGCAACTCACTCTTAAACGGCTTCCTACTACTTTTCTTGACTTCTTTACACCTCTTAGGCATTTCCTTATATATTTCATGAATTTCCTAACCTTAAATCCAACTTATTTCCATGTGTGTGGAAAACGCGGAGTCTTGCTCACAAATCCCCAACTGTTACATGAATTCTGTCATCCCCGGTTGTACGTTTATGTCTTAAATAGGAAATAAATTATGTAAGATAAAATATTCTGATACTCAGGAAGGGACTCTTAATCACTGATTCATATGTCAAAACTTGTGGTCTTTAAAATCTACCATGTGTTTTGGATTAGATTTTTTAAGAAGTATATTTTGAAATTGACAAATGTACTACCTCCTGCTTATTGCCCTGCCAATAAGATTCACAAATTCTCCGACTTTCTGGCTCCTCTGGCAAGTCTTCTCTTTCACTCGCTACTCTAGCCCCTATAAACAATTTGACTTCTATATTTCTCGCCTTTTCTCAAGATAATTTGCTCTCTCCATTTTGATAAATTAACTGCATTGACATACCTACTAGGCTCAACACAGAATCCAGATCTAGCAACTCGTTTTTCAAACCTACATCTCTATGGATCTCGCTAGCATCGATGTAGTCACCTGTGTAGAATTGAAAAGCCGGTTCGGTGCTTTACACTTCTAGGTGAATCTTCAGATTAGTGACCTGAGGGGTAAAGAGCGTGAGTTTACGGGAATATGTTCATGTGGTTGGGTAAGGATTAAACAATTATTGAACTTCGGTTCGAATAGACCTAAGGGGAAGTTTTTATTTGGAGTTATATTCGGGTGTTGGGTTGGATCTAAGGTTGGGAGCTATGTTGTGTTGAATGGTAAATAAGAGTTGGTACTAAGAGATACAACCGTCCTTTCGATTGTAGGATTAGATGAGAGGTTGAAGTATCTATAAATTCCTTATTAGATTTTCACTCCTTTGAAAGGGGAGGGGAACCTAAGAATGATTAGTGATATTAGCCACTGTCTCTTGCATATCCTCATTATCTCCCAACACAGCCTGATGCTCAATTTCCTAGGACTCGAACCTCCTTTCCATCCTCCATTTTTTCTCCAGTGGTATAAATCACATTAACACCCACAGTCCCTGGAAAGTCCTCGTTCCCATCGAGATCTTTTAATGTGAACTCCACATTTTCTCCATGGCTAAGTCCATAGAATGGCGAGTTCTACATCTTATAATGCTCTTGCTTTGGAAATCTTAGGACAATATTTATCTCATCGACATAAAAACTTTGAATGATTGCTCCTAGAGGGAGGGATTTAAACACCGGGTCTTCCATTCTGTGTTTTAGGATGAGAAGTGTTACTGAAAAACAGGATGACACGAGGACAGAAATAGCCACCTTCTTGTAGGCAGGGAAGGAGAGATCGGGTTTGCAAAAGCAGCCAGTCGGATAGAGAGGGTGCGACAGAGGATGTAAGAATTGGTGGAATACTTCGCCATTATTTTGGTGTTCTTCTGCTGATAAAGGTTCCATCGGTTCCTGCACTCTCTATTGGATATATATATATATATATATATATGTGTGTGTGTGTGTGTGAAACTAGCGCTTCATTATCATGCCCTTCACAAATATCCAAAAGCATTTCCCGTCGACTTAACCATGCACTTACTAATTACGCAGCTACAAAATTGCATTTGAGGAAGTGTTAAAAGCTGGTTGTGACCTCGTCTAGCTTACTACGTCAACATGGGCGCAATGTTTCATTCTATTTCTGGATTTTTGGGTGACGGTCATTCGACCTGAGTGAGAAGAGTCTCTGTTTCGGGTTTCAGGTCTGACTCGAAGCCGATTTCAGAATTTCAACACCTAATGCCTAGCTCTGCCCTCATTAGGAAAGCTGCAGAAGAATAGACTACAATGGAAACTCGCGAATGAGTCCAGGATGGCTTCGATAGTTAAATAGCGGAAATAATAATTCTAATTGAGTTAAGTAAAAGCGATCCTTCTATCTACATGAGATGATTCTAAAATTCATGGAGAATTCTACGGCACGGGAAGAGCTGCAGTCCGTAACATCTCTTCAGACTACCACTCCCGAATCTCACCACACGATCCTCTTAAAACTGGGCTAGCCCAGGCCTTTGCATCTTTCGATAGCGCTCGTACCTGTGCTTCATCGACGTCAATACCAAGACCTGGCTTCGAGAGAATATTGATAAAGCCATCTTTCACATCCCATACCTCGGGATTTAGAATGTAGCTTGTGATGTCTTGACCGGTGGAATTATAATGAATCCCTAAGCTCATTTCCTGTATCGTAAAGTTTGCTGTTGCTGTATCAACCTGTATGTTGGCGGCTAATGCTATGGGTCCGAGAGGACAATGGGGTGCCAGAGCTACATCGTAAGTCTCGCACATCGATGCGAGTCGCTTCATCTCCGAAATGCCCCCAATATGGCATATATCTGGTTGCAAGATATCCACGCATCCAACTTCAAGGAAGGGCCTGACATCCCACCTGCTATGAAGGCGTTCTCCAAGTGCAATGGGACATGTTGTGAGCTCTGAGAGCTGTTTGATCCCACCAATATGCTCCGACAGCAGTGGTTCTTCGACGAAAAGTGGGTGGTGAGGTTCTAGTGCTTTGACAAGCTGCTTGGCCATGGGCTTGTGAACACGCCCATGGAAATCGATTGCTGCATCCATGCCCAGGGATTTTACGGTTTTGAGATGGTCCACCACCTCGTCAATAAGAGATGGAGAATCCAGCCAACAAGTATCCCCAGTGCCGTTCATCTTAACCGCATTGAAACCTTGCGCCTTTCGAGCCAAACTAGGGCGTCATGGTCAGCACTCATCCAGCGATTAGAGCCAGATATCTTCCTTCACTCACGCATGCTTCTCAATATCAGTTGGATTATCTCCACCTATCCATGCATAAACTTGAATCTTGTTCCGGACCTTGCCACCGAGGAGCTGATAGATTGGGACTCCTAGTTTTCGTGCTATTCGAGATTAGCCCTGCGTTGTACACCCAAAGGATTCCAAGTGATGCATACCCTTCAAATCCCATAACGCAATGTCTATTCCCGACAAGGCGCTCATGAAGACTGGCCCTCCACGGTAGAAGCTTGTTCGCCAGGAAAGCTGCCAGATTTCTTCAATGTCGCTGTGAGAGTGTGAGAAAAGGCAAGGTCGCGCCGTAGCAAAACGTGAGATCTTACATACTCGGCTTCGAGTCCCGTATATCGCTCAAACCATGCGTCCAAACACCCTTCTACAGCTTGGCTATGGCCCTCCAGAGAGGCCTCGCCCCAGCCCACGTTCCCCGCGTCGTCGGTGATCTTGACCAGAAGCCATCGAGGTGGAACGCGAAAGTATTCCATCAAGGTAATTTTGCCCATAGTGAGGAGCTGTTTTCTGACCGGCCGACACTTGTTTTTTCCTCACGTGTATCTTGGAAATACAGCGCACCACCGTCGATGTATGCTAGTACTACACACGTACACAATAACTGAAGTCATATCAGGTCCAAGGAAAGAACCGAATATGCGGGAGACGAAACCGACGAAGGTCCCATAGCATTCTTGTGTACCAGGCCACCGTCCTCGCCGTCAGACGCGTGACCTGCAATCTGTCTTTGGAGAGAAGCTTCGCTTCGAGGTGGTGCCAAAGGGGCTGGCACTTTCCCGCCCGGATGCCGTACGGATATGTACGGATATGTACGACGGATATGCGGCAGACGCGACGGCTCTGTAGGGATCGCAGGCTCGGGCCATCTGCCCCCGAAAGCAGTTGCCATGGCGTGGCCCACGCGACTCCACTCGCACCGCACGACATCACGTGCCGCTCCAGGCCTCGGCGAAGGGAGCTTTCAGTTGGCAAGGCATGCAGCAGGCCCGCGATGCAAGTTGGCCTACATACATCCGGCCGATGGGCGTGGCCAGTCTAGCCACAGCGATGAGATCGGCAATGCGAGGGGCAAATATAGCGTCCCACGGTAAATATCGAGGATGAACCTGATACCTTATCCTCTGCCCATCTATCCACCAGCAACGACTTCTCCAAAGCTATGTCTCCTAGCGGCCTTGCGGTACCACCCACGGGCGTATACGTCCCCGTCCCTACCTTTTTTCGCCCTGCGAGCAACGCGGCAGCACTACAATCGGCCGTTGATGTCGCTACGCAAATCCAACACTCGGTCTTCCTTGCGAAGTCGGGCATCCGAGGTCTTGTTCTCCTGGGTTCGACCGGGGAAGCGATTCATCTGACCAAATCCGAAAGGTTTGAATTAGTTGCAGGCGTGCGGAAAGGGCTCGACGATGCGGGTTTCTCAGGCTACCCCATCATCGCGGGGGTGCTTGCGAATGGAATCGAGGAGACGTTAGAATGGCTGCACGACTATGCGAGGGCCGGTGCACAATGGGGCCTCGTCCTTGCTCCGGGCTATTTTGGAAAGGCTGCGAGCCAGGAGAACATCCAACGGTGGTACACTCTGATCGCGGACAAGAGCCCGTTGCCCATCTTGGTGTAAGTTGATACGGTATGTTTGTGCCTTGGTGGTGGGGCTGATGAGCGAGTCGGTAGATACAACTATCCTGGCGTCACGAACCAACTCTTCGTTGAGCCCGATACATACATGGAGCTGGCAAGACACCCCAACATCATAGGTTGCAAAATGTGAGCTCCATCATTCTCTCCGTGGATATTATATTGTAGACAAGTCGGGCTCATTTCCCCTAGGTCTCATGGCGATGTGTCAACCCATCTGCAAGTTTCGCTTGATCCGAGGATCGATCATTCGAAGTTTCGCGTGTACAGTGGATTGGGCCAACAACTAGGACCGATTGTGCTCTATGGTGCGGCCGGGGTGATTGACGGGCTGTCCGCCTTCTACCCTAAAACCGTCGTGCGCCTCATGGACCTCTCGGAAAAACGACCAGTGGATCAGGACACCCTCGAGGAAATCCATCGACTCCAATATGCGGTCAGTCGCGCCGAGACCTTTATTGAGAAGACGGGGATCATGGGCATCCGGGAGGGAATTCTTCGTGTGACGGGAATGGGGGGAGTGGAAGGTGGCCGATTGCCTTTGAGTGGCAGGCTGGAAGCAGATGTATGGACGACGCTGCACGCATCATTACTAGCGGGCATCGAACAAATCGAGGGCACATTGCCTTGAAGATGAGTAAGGAGAAGGAAGCGTGAGAAACCTCGCGGCGGTTCTAGCTATCAAGCTTCAGGACGGGCTAGGCTTGTTACCATTATCGTAATAGAGAGACCTAATCCAAATGGATCTGATCTGATCTGATATGCCGGTTAGTGGTGTGCTATCTTCTGATGGGGATATTGATCCTGGATGTTGAGCAAGCAAGGCACAGTACTCTTCAGCCCTTTCCCCTGGTCCATGGCATAGCGGCATTCTAGCCTCCTTCCACTCCTACGGGCTGAGGTGACCGTGACTCGTACCATAAAGCACAGTACCGGCCTAAAGGACGTCGTCTGGGATCTGAGGATCTCCGGCAGGAACCAGTGAGACGACCCCCGCAGCGACAGGGGCATCACAGGGCGGTCAATCAATGATCTCCCCGGAGTTCTGCCGGACAGGCCTGAGAAATAGGAAGACTCCACTCCATCTCCACCCCATCCCAACCCCACCCCACCCCCACCTCCCCAATTCTCATCCTTCCACCACCACCAACCCCCCAGTGCTCCAAATATCCATGCCGCCTCGCGGTTCCCCGCACGTGTTCTGATGGCATATATACTCTGTACTGTTCACATACGCCACATTTCCTTGTAGCCGGTTCCGCGAGAATTCTGAGCCACCATTGCGCGCGAGACCTTTCAAGCTCCTGAGCTTAGCGCAGAGGATGCAAATCCACACGCTTCGTACTCAAGCACCTGTCCTTCCCGCACAAGCAAAGAGAGACAAATCCCCAGATGCCGTCAGACACCAATAGACCAACATCGCAGGGCGCCACATCTCCTCTGCTCCCCTCAGGTGTTCGGGATCAGGCCGAGGAGCCAAACTGGACGTCCAACCGGGTGCGTGCTGCTCGTGCTTGCGACCGATGTAAGAAGTGAGTGAGCGAGACGACACCCTCCCCATGCCTCCATTCCTCCTTCGTGGGACTAATCGCGCCCAATGTCCGTAGAAGGAAGATCAGGTGTACTGGCACGCAGCCTTGCGAGGTATGCCTCCGCGCAGATTCGCGCTGTGTCTACTTTGCCCCCTACAATCGAGGAAGAAACCCACCCATCCCACGTCGTCGTCCAGTTTCTGTTCCAAGTCATGCAGCGCTATCACAGCATTCTCCTCACACCCCCGCTTATGAGCAGTCGCCCGGTTCTGTGGGTGCTGATCTGGCGGATCAACCCCAGGAACCGCCTCTACAGAATGGGAATCTTCCCGTGGAGACGGAGCCAATGCCTCTCTCGCGAGCTTCCCCTGATCCCTCACAGACCGATCTCCAGGGCCATTACGTAGGACCAGCGTCTGGAGTCTCTTTTCTGCTTCGCGTTCAGAATCGCTTGCACCATAATAAATCCTCGAATTTCACGTTTGGAGATGCTCCTCTTCCGGACTTTGACCCAACTTTCTGTGTCATGATTTCGAAAGAAGAAACAAAGATGCTGGTGGACCATTTTTTTGACTTTACAGTACCAGTGGATCGATTCTTGCATCGGCCAACGATAGAGGCATGGTTGACTGAATTTCATGACACAATGGGGGCCATGCAGCCGGGTGAAAACGCTCCTGCAAAAAGGGCGTTGTTATGGATCATATTCGCCATGGCTGAAGACACCTTGACCCCCAAGCCCGGACTTTCCATCAAGCAAAAAACGTTCGTGTGGCGAACATAAAATATTTCACGAGACGAATGAGTCAGCTAACAAATTTTGCATAGTATCAGATATTTCTTGTCTGCCGAATACCAGCTCGCTAAAGAGAGAGGCACCATTAGCCTCATCAGCGTCCAGGCGCATCTATGCCAATGCCTTTGGTTGCTCTCACGATCTCGCATGAACCATTGCTGGACGCTATTTGGGACCACCGCTCGTCTTGCATTAGCCATCGGGCTCAACCGCACGAGATATGTTGACACGACTAACGCATGTCCGCCTGTAGAGCTTGAAGGCCGTCGGAGAACTTTTTGGAATGCTTATAGCCTTGACAACTATCTCAGTGTAGCCCTCGGGCGCCCAAGACTATTCCACGACGATGACATCGATCAAGAATTACCTTCATGTTTGGATGATATCAATATTCATGTGGATCATGTCACAGCAAGCACTGATGGTGGACTATCTCTTATGTCTGCTCCCGTCGCATATATCAAGTATGTTACGGTGCAATTTGCTGGGCATCCCTTCCCTTCCTTCCATTCCCCCTCCATTTGTTAACATCATCATTTACAGGCTTTCTCGAATCGTGAGTAAAATCCTGCGGGACCTGTACTCTATACGCCCACCATCAACTGCAGCTCGTTGTGCCTTTGCGGCAGAATACTCGAAGAGTTTAAAGGCATGGCGAGCAGATATGTCCTCCTTTCTAGATGAGCAAAATATCAACACAGCTATGCTCATTGCTATATTTCGCCGTCAACGCAATGTCCTCAACCTTGCTTACTGGCATACAATGATTATGACCCAAAGACCATTTCTTCTAATGAACTTTGCTGAACTTCAACAAAACGGAGTGAGCAACTACCAGGAAAATTCCTACAAAGACCAGATCGACCAGAATATCAACGAATGTTTAGACGCAGCCATGAATATCGTTAAAATCGTGAACGAGCTTAGCCAAGGCGGCATGATGTTTCAGGCATTCTGGGTAAGTGTGGACTAGATGTGATCTTCAAGTTTTCGGAATCGAGGAGACTAACTCTTTAATCAGTTCACTTCATATTTTGCATTCTCAGCAGTTGTCGTCTTATATGTCTACACAATTCAACGGGCATCATCTGATGTAGATACTTATCAAGAGTATCTGACCGCTGCGACACAATGCCAGAATCAGATTTTCAACATTGTGGAGGAGCCTTCACTAGCTGCGCGTTATTGCGTGGTTCTTGAGGAGCTGAGAAGAGAGGCCATTGAACAGATAGAGCGATTCCAAGAGTTGCCAGCAACCGTATTCGAAGGTGGTGTAGCTAGTTTAGATAAAGGGTGTGCTGAAATTTCGAGGGCTCCGAATGGCGATGCAAATACCAAGAATTTGACTACATTTGGCAATCTGACTGGGGTTGACAACAATTTTGACTTCAATATGAGCTTGGGAAATTCAATCGTAGACTTTCCAAGCTGGGTTCAATTTGAGTCAATGGTAAGGGCCATTTCCTCCTTGTGTAGGGAATGACCTTCATGACATGAACTAATTGGTATTTGAATAGGCTGTACCCGGCTTCGCTGATTTTTAAGGGCTCAAGAGGTACGCTCAAGTCTTGCCTCACACATAAACTCAACACCCTCTTCTTAGCTCCCGGTAGCTCTCACGCCTGCACCACCGATGCCAAAGCATTTTCCAATCCTTCCAGGATGCAAAGGACTCCCTCTGCCCCTGGGTCAGGAACTAACGACCACGCACTCTCCCCAACATACACAGACCGACCAAGTGACGCTCGCATACCTTTGGTGGCCTTGACACCAGTCCTAGCTGCCGAGACAGCTTGATCGAGGCTCTTATCAGCACCAAGGGCTTGTATAAATGGAATCAACGCATCCATTAATGTTCGATCGCCTTGACGAGCGGGAGTTGCGTCTTGCAATATATTCAAGGCTCCAACAGCAGCCAGACTCCAAGCTTTTGAAGTCAGCAACCCTCTATCAGCCTTTCTCAACTCGGAAGCGAGAGCTGCGAAAAATATACTGTAGATTGCCCCAGAAGTCCCATCCATGGAGTCTTCCAGCACCTGGGTCAAAGCCATCATCTCTTTAATCGCATCATTACTTGTTGCTGGTGATTGAAGATACTCTGATATGGCTTTTGCTCCCCGCGCAAGAGTAACGCCACAGTCCCCGTCACCTACAAGGCTATCGTGCCTAGTGATTCGTTGTTCGGCATCCATCACTCGACAGCAGGCTCCAAGGATCGATTTCTTGAAGCTCTCTTGGTTCACTGCCGTATATTAGTGGGACACAGCTGTAAATCTTTGGTGAGAACATACGTGTTATACCGCTCAGTGCTGATTGCTTCGTGGGCTCCAGCCCAGGTTGTATCTCGACCATTTTCTCTGATAATATTCCATCCACTGCATCCAGATTAAACGACCCATGCCAGGTCGGCACGGTCGTATCAGCGTCGATATACCGGAGCATGGGCTCGGTCGCTTTCAGGAGGGTGATGCTAAAACCGAGGCCGTTGAAACTTGTCATATATGTGCCCGCAATGACTCGCTTAGGTTTGATGCCTCGACTTGCTGGATCTTGTTAGGGCCTTGTGCAACAAAGATAGAAAATCCCCTGGCAGTTTAGAAACTTACCAAGTACCTTAACAACATTCACTGTAATGCCCCCGAATTCGAGCGGTGACACTCCTCCTAAGTTGTTCACAAGTAAAACAACGTTTTCGGCGCTAGAGAAGTCCACATAGGCCCTATCTTTATCATCTTTACTCAGAAGCTGATCAAGCATACTACCTATCAACGACTTTAAATCCGGGCGCGGCCGCACCACCAGGCAGCCTGGCTCGTTGTGAATTCCCATACCCAATTCAACCTGGCTTTCTGGGGAACTTTGCACCACGTCTCTCCCTGGCACTTGAACATGATCGAGTGAGGCACCTACAGTCACAAGGTTGTCTGAAACGAGCTTGCCTAACTTAAAAACCGTCTGAAGCGTGGCACCCGGTTCGCGCCTGTATGCACCAAGAATTTTGTGGACAATAATTGTACCAGCGAGACCTCGCCTTCCAACCTTGCCACTTTTCTTCCGTCCTACTGAAACATCATCTCCAACGACAAGGACCTGAACGGGAATTCCCAAGATCGATTTGGCTTTTTCAGCAGCTAAATGGAAATGGAAGACATCTCCGGTGTAATTCTTGATAATCAGTAGCACACCCACTGGAGTGGCTATGCGACTGATACCTGATAGGATCTGGGCGACACTTGGTGATGCAAACACCGATCCGGAAACCGCTGCTGTGAGCATACCATCACCTACGTATCCCGCGTGAGCCGGCTCATGACCAGCTCCTCCGCCTGAGAGAAGAGCTACTCTCTCAGGTTTGCGTTCAGTGAGCCATATTGCTAGAATTTCATCAGCGCCTTGACAGCCAATTTTTCAGTTGTATGCTCACTCTTCTTTGTCTTGTCTAGAGACACTCCGGGATTAGAGAAAGCAACAGCCTCGAGGCCATCAAGTACAAGGCTATCACTCTCGTCATAGAAACTCCTAGCCATCGAAATGTATTGCAGGTTTACAGATACGGTTTTCTGAGGATAGTAATTGCGAATAGTAAAAAATGATTACGAATTGCTCAGTGAGCATAACACCAGCTTTATTACAACAAGCATGGCATGTTATACCAAAGCAGATATCGAGTGACTCGGTTTTCTACAAGTTCTTTTCCTTCCCCAAACCGTTGTCCGCCGGCAATCTCTATAATCCTGGTTCATTATGGGTAACTACAAGCATATGAAAACTGAAAAATCATGCTCTTGGGCATTCCGTTTTGATTTGGAACTGTCGAGTTCCGATGGAAGTAAACACACAAGTCTGTGGGTGGTATACTACCATAGTGGGGTACGGAAACGCCTAGCACCCGCTTCCCCACTCTTCATTCATGCTCACATTTCCCCTCATTAGTGACCTGATATGAGTCGTGGGGCCGGGCTGACAGCAGGCCCGAGACGGAAAGGAAAATGCTATACTTGATGAGCCAACAAAAGAGCCAACACTTTCGTTGTATGGATTTCCGAAAACCGCCTTGGCACCAGACTTATGAAGTAGTAGCCGGCCGACTACGGCTGCAGGGTTTCCGTGTGGTGGGAAATCAGAACAAACTGCCGCCAACATTCGTATTGCAAGATAGATCAAAGTGTAGCTTAACCTCATTTTACCCATTATATCAGGAAATCCTCTACCAAATCGCCACGTTTCACCCTTTTCAAAGATCCAGCTGCATATATACCTTTCCGTCCACACGGGGACATATCCATCAGTCACATGATGTCTTTATCCGGCAAAGTCTTCGCTGTTACTGGAGGGGCAAGTGGCATCGGACTCGCAACTGCCAAGATCATCTCGGAGCGAGGTGCCATAGCCTGTATTTCTGATATTGACGCCGATTCCCTGAAAGATGTAGAGGCATATTTCAACTCGAAGAACGTCACATTTTCCATCACAAAAGTTGATATTTCTAAGCGAGAGGAGGTTGATGCGTGGATTGACGAAATCGTGGACAGATTCGGACGTCTTGATGGTGCTGCTAATGTTGCGGGCATTATTGGTAAAGGCCATGGTGTCAAGTCTGTGGCAGAGCTTGATGATGAGGAGTGGGATAGGATTATGGCTGTTAATCTGACGGGATTCATGTATTGCTTCAGAAAGGAATTGCAGAAGATCGGAAATGGGGGTTCTATTGTTAATGTATCCTCTATTCATGGTACCAAAGGTATCTACTATCATCTCTTTTTTTTCAATCATACTCCCTATTTGAACTAATTCTTGCTATTAGGCATTGCATATCATGGAGCCTATGCAGCTAGTAAGCACGGCATGATTGGTTTGACAAGGGTTGCAGCAAATGAGAATGGTGCTCGAGAAATACGAATCAATGCTGTTGCTCCCGGCTCGATACATACACCAATGATGCAAGGATGGTGGGATGCGAATCACCGTCCTGTCGACGCACCTTTTAGCGAACCAACGGCTTTTCAGAGGTTAGGAACTGCGGAGGAAGTTGCGAAACTTATTGCTTTTTTGTTAGGGCCTGATAGCACTTTCATTAGTGGGAGCGTTTATTCGATAGATGGGGGATGGCTTTGAAAGCGTCTAGAGAATACTTATCGCACTCTTGCGGGTCTGGTGGATTATTAGTAGCTTAAATATAGACAGTATATCAACTGGCTCTTAGAGCTACTTTGGAAAGAGCAGACATCTCGAAGGAGTTTCTTGAATCCTTGATCGTGTAGAATTCTTAACTTTGACAACTTGTTAGAAAGTACTTGTGCATCAGCCCGGGAAAGCTCTAGCCTTGGATATTCCGTCTAGATAGCTTGAGCAAATAAAGGGGATTATCTTGTAGTTATATGAAGATTAGGTGCTTCTCCTATCTTATATGGATAAATTATATTAACCTACTGTCTAGGATATAGCTGTCCTTAGCGTTATTTATATATAGAATTATTACATTCGGTGTATGGCTGTTTATGTAAAAGAGCAAAACAATTGGTAAGTTGATGTTTTATGAATATAGTAATCTAACTAAAAACTCGTCGACTATGATAATATCGTAGGATATCTCTACGATAAAGGGGAGTTCCAAGAGGCTAGACCTGTCTCGTCTAACCGTGGCTGTTAAAAGGGCTTTATAAGGGTTAGGAAATATTAAATTTATATCGATTTCTTAACCGAGGCCAACAAGCGATATCAGCTCTTATATAAACACGTTAGCTTAGCTATTCTAGGCCCTCCTAAGTTCTAAAAAGAAATATTATAGGTAAAAAACTTTACACCCTATATATAAAATCTATACTCGCCGGACTAATCTTTAACCAGAACGTTATACCAGATATACTAAAATAATAGAAGATTATTATACGATTCTATCTCCTTGATATTCTAAAGGGTATTAATATCCTTTTATAAACTTAGAAGTAACTTCTTAGGCACTAAAAAATATTCGTATGAATTTTTTTTAAAAAAGCCTATATGTATTCCCAAAGGTGCCACTCGTAAGATTTGTGTTTAGCCATCACGCCCTTATTCGTCCGATAGTATTTCTATGGAGTGCTTAACGAACGAAATCTTCTATCTCGAGGTTTCAATACAACATAAACGCATTCAAGACGCCCATTTATCAGAAAAGAGACTTTGTTTCTATAGTACTTTATTCTCTTTCTAGGGCTTCTGAATACACAGCTGGTAAAGTATGATTGTCTCTTTTTATCATGCTGGCATAGTTTCTAATCCGAACCGTGGCAAACCCTCTCTCATTCCAATATTTCATCCCATTTTACTGAGGTTCGCTTCTCTAGAACGGCTAGGAGGCAGAGACTGCTCGCTCGATGTGAATGATATCGTTTGCAATGGTAGGTATTAACAAGAGCTAGGCTTATTACTTTTGGTTCAGCCATAGTCAGGAGAATAATGAGTACGATTTCATAACCCTTAAACTTTTAAAGTGTTTATAATGACAAAGTGCCTTTTAATTGTCAAAGTAGCTATTTATGTCTTACTTTCGTTTCGAATAGTAAGGGTAATAAAATTATTTTTTTCATGTTTAAGTCGAGCATATTGTCAATAATGAATCAAGTTCTTAGTCAATTTACTCCCTGATCCAACTCCAGCCAGTCTATATCTCATTTCTACTTTCCATCGAAATATTTTGAGCCCTAGCAGTCTTCTTACTCTCGTTCTAAAAATTAGCCCTCCTAGTAACCTCCTCGATAAGCTTTCCTTGCAAAGGTGTTCTATCTAAGACCAACGCTGTCTGCTCGGGTGACACATTACCTGTCTCGACAAACATGTAGTAGAGTACTACAAGCTCAATAGCTATCCATCCATCGTATACGATATAGTCTATTATTTCAACGAGTATAGTGCTCAGAATGGGTAGTTCAAAGAGGGAGCATACTCTTCCAAGCAATTTTCGCAAAAGTGATTGGGTTTTCGTAATGGTTGAAGATGGGAGCATAGGCCACGAAAAGGTTACAAAGAACCATGGTATGTTAGAATCTCGATGACATACGTTACTTGTAGAGTATTCCATCGAATGCCGAAAGCCAGATTATAAAGAAAAATCATTGCTAGACACCACATCTTACCTCTAGGTTACTATTTCCTTTAAGTCCTGTTTGTTGCTCGTATGTAGCCTCGAGGTCAGTCCATACCAGAAAACTTGTCGGTATTTATTTTCTTGTAAGAGGATTCGATTCATTTCACACCGATAAAAACTATCAGTATCGCAATAGTAAATACGAGAAACATTATTCTCATCTTGAATTATTTTACTAGAAATGCAAAAAAAAGCTAGTAACTAAGCCTAATATTTGTAAAATTCCGTCGAGAAGTGTTTGGGTATCTTTCCCCTTGTACCCTATTGACTCTAAGATTTGTCTACCACATCTATTTCACCTGAAATCCCTATTTATCAGTTCGAAGATGTTGGTCCTGCAGGTCTTTGATTGGTCAGAATTGGACTAAATGACGATATAATGGATGAGACTTGATTGAGGAGCTCATAAGGAGCAAACCTCGCTATAAATACCATGGAATCTACTCTACATCCGATGGTGGCAAGAGTCTACATCCGCATATTGACCAGGTACCGGACCGAAGCATCAAGCCATATGGTTTCAGGATGTTCGACTTTTTGTCGAGGTTTTCTTAATGAATGAATTGAATGAGACTTGATTGAGGAACTCATAAGGAGTATTCCTCACTATAAATACTATGGAAGTTGCTCTCTAGCTGATACCAAACAGAGTCTTGGCAGTAAGAATCATATATGAAAAAGGAGTGAGACGCTCGTGAAGCAAGTAACCCTTGTACAGCTGAATATACATGTGGTAAGTTCAACACAGGATGTAAGAGGTTTGTAAGAGAGAAGGAACCAGAACGCTTGGTAATTGCTAGAAACATCGGATCGGATATGGGCTACAACACCATGGTCAACAGAAGATGTACAAATCCTCTTTGACTATTCTGTGTCAATAAGTTATTCACAATTTGATTCCTCATACAATTATATCATATATCCTGAAACTAGGCCTTAGAGTGTTTAGTTTGCCGCCTAGTATGTAGCTAGCCTCCTTTATAGAAGCGACTTGATTTGAAAAACGCTCTGGGGGTATTGGATGGAGTGTAAGTAGAGTCAGTAACTAGAAGGGCAAGGGAGGTTGGTGCTAACTACAGTAAAAATTGGCCTCCTACCCGAGAATGCGTGCTATAGAACCTGGAAGTAGTCTGCAAACAACAAGGTGCTAAAGATAGGGAAGCATAAGTTTGCGACAAAAACTAATCTCCGTGCTAAAACCAAACGTAAAGCCAGACTCTGACCTTTACTCTCCTTCAATATATGTAAATTTCTACACTAAAGTGCAACGCTAACCTGAAATCTAACTAACCTTCATATAGAACATATACGATTCTAACTAGAGGAAGTTCATCTGCACTCGACTAATATAGGTTCTTACTCAATTTCTTTGCCTAATCTCCTAGAATCTCACAGCTAACATAATTACATCCCTTTAAATCTAGGCTGTTGGAGAGATTCGTCGAGAAAACGCCAATGAAGACAACCTTGTAATAGCATATACAAACCCAGCTATCATGCGCACACTAACAGTTGGTTGGGGGGTTCAAGGACCAGAAGCCAAACTCTGATCGACTGTGCCAATGAAAAAGAAAACTTAATTAATTGTTCAATGCAAGCCATAGAGACTTTCCCCAATACAATGCCCCTATATGCTATGTCGAAGGCATTTGGGCTCTCGTGGCTAGTTTGAGGTATGGTGTTGCAAATCAGACTATAACACTTGCTGCCCCACCCGCATTTCCCACGCTGTGGGTTGATATTGCGTGGCATTACAATGCATAGTTAGAAAATATGGTGGGGTCGTATGATCTTAACAATAGTGGAGATCTCACCACACTTTCAGCTGTTCTTGCTCTGTGGTTTTGGGGACTGGTCGGATATGAGAAAACACCCGATCCTCATAGGATCAAGCTGGTCCTTTAAGATGCAGCTCAAGGCTTCGCGTTTGTATTAGCAATGAAAGAAGTTGAGAGATATATCACTTCGACCACTTTGGCGAAACCCACTTGTCCACCTGCCTGTACTGATGAGAGATTGTTGGTTCAAACTGTGAGGGATAGTCTATATAATGATACTACGCGCACGTCACCTCATGGCTCATCAAAGACCTCATGATGGATAGCCAAGTACTTGCAGAGGAAGTTGTCGAGGAAAATAAGTTGTCCCCTTGATCGTTCACTGGGCTACCCCTCGCACAATTCCTTTCCATCCATTGGCTTTTTCTCAATCTATCCAACAGCAACAACGCTCACGGCACTAGCCAGAAAAACCCACTTGGAAACAATGGAGCGAGCTTAACGGAGTAGTTGTCAAAGTGAGCAAGATCAGGTGTATTGAGATCACTGAAGAACCAAAGGGAATCTACTCTAGTGGGTGAGAGCTTGTCTTTACATAGTGAACTGTTAGTAGATGCATCACATGATCGCTCGCCTGAACATTGACAAGGAAGTTATATGTCATGTGAACTAATTCCATCTTGACAGCATACAGGAGCAATAAAAGGCTTACTTTAATTTATCACCTTATTTATGAAGTTAATATTTTTATTTTAAAAAAATTCATAATTAAAGCCTAGAATATTGTTCCTCGGGTAGAAGAGACTGCTAGGGTCGATTACCAAGACAACGACAAACATAGATATCTAAGGAGAAGAGAAGGAGAGATGTGTAAAAGACAGGGAAGGGGGGGGAATAAAGGAGTTTTTTGAATATACTCTAGGACAGTATCCCGTAAGCAACAGCAATAACTACCAACTTTTCTTTTGCTGCAGATATTCTTGTAGCAAGTCATGTACGGGTATCAAAATTTCCATGCTACGTATATCAAGTACAAGAAAAAGTCTAGACTTATTTACCTCTCTATCTCTGAAGTTGCTCCTGAGTTTTTTTTATTCCGTCTATGCGCTCTAAGACGCAGGAGTAGCACTGATAGCTTCCTACGAGAAGGCAGACACTGGAATCTCATCCTTCACCTCGTCTACGTGTTTGACCCTATCCACAACTTGTAGGCCCTTGGTCTTTTGCGCGAGTGAATCGAGCTGCTTCTTTCTCCTCAATCGGTCCTCGATCTCAGGTACAAGGTTTTTCAAGTCAATAAGGACCCCCTCTTTCTCAGGGTGGCCTTCTGGAAGTCCCATTTCCTTGATCTTGACCTTTCCCAGTACCATCTCGTCTTCACCGAAGACAACTGCGAAGGGGATACCATTTGTTTCTGCTGCCTTGAACTGGGCGGGAAGTTTGGGTTTTTCTTTCAATTGAAATTCAGCCTAGGAAAATATTAGCAAATGATATAGGCTTTAGAGCGCTCTTGTGCTTGCCTTAATCCCTGCTCTCCGCAGTTTGGTACATATTTCAATTCTCTCATCCAGTAATCCAGTAAAGCCCTTTCCGCCAAATGCCATGACAAAGACATCTGTCTCGTTTGCTCGAGCCTGACCTTGGTGTTCTGCATCTCGTTTTGCCTTTTCAATTGCGAAAATGCGCTCGAGGCCGAATGAGATGCCCACGCATGGAATCTGGTTCTTGCCTGAAAACATGCCAACAAGATTATCATAGCGACCTCCAGCTGCAACACTGCCGACACCAACGCTTGGATCTGACGATCGGTCCTCATCTGCGTCTGCTCCAGGCTTTCTGCCGGACATCTTTTTGGCTGGCTTGGGAGGTGCAGTAGTAGCTGTAGTTGAAGATGCTAATGTCGCTGGAGCCGAACCTTCTGTTACAATCTCGTAGATGACACCAGTATAATAGTCCAATCCACGTGCAAGACTCAGATCGAAAGAGACACTTTCAAGCACTTGGTAGCTCTTGAGATATCTGAAGAGAAGTGCCATATCTGCAACACCCTCTTTCATTGATTTGTTTGTCATCAGCACTTCGTCTGCTTGCAATTTGCTAAGAAGATCTTCCCGACCCTTGAGGTTAACATATTCACCAATCTTATCGGCGACCTCTTCCGAGAGACCCTTTTCCTCAGTCATTTCTTTGCGCACTTCGATCCATGGTAACTTATCCAGTTTGTCAACGGCGGATGAAATGGTTCGAATTTTATCAGTTGGTACACCGCAGACCTCAAAGAGCCCGTCCAGGATTTTTCGATGGTTGATTTTGATGGTGTATTGGCCTTTCCAGCCCAATCTTTCGAAAACCTCGCTTGCTACACTTAAGATTTCGGCATCCGGCAGCATCGACTCGTACGTTCCAGCAATATCGATATCACACTGGTAAAACTCTCTCATCCGTCCTTTCGTCATTGCCGGCTGATCTCTTCTCCAGACCTTTCCAATCACAAATCGTCGCATTGTTTGAATGTCTCGGTTCATGGCCAGAAACCTTGCAAAGGGGACGGTCATGTCGTAGCGAAGTGAACACAGCTCTCCTCCTTGATCTGCAAGATCGTAGATGAGTTTACTATCCTCTCCATATTTGCCAGTCAGGATTTCCTTCAATTCAAAGTCTGGCGTATCTATCGTAACCCCTCCGAAGCTCTTGAACACCTCGGTAATCTTGCCTTTGATCTCCTCCCTGAGGATCATCTCTGGTCCATGGTCTAATAGATGTTGAGTGTCAGCATTACTGGGTGGATTGGGCTATTAGCATACAGTCTTTCGTCCCCTTGGGAGTCTTCAGCTCAATCTTCTTTTCTTTGGCCATATCTTCGTCTTCTTCTGCACGCCGCGGGGTGGTCGAGAAGCAGCGCTTGCCCCAGCTAAGTACTGGCGGGTGTTCTAAATTGGACGTCTTATGAAGGCGCAGTAGAGCTCCTGCTGCGGTTTGCGGCTGGTGTGATCCTAAACCCCGTGATAGTCGCTGTGAGAGTGCCGCCGAGCGTCTAATTGTGACCTGAATACTCTTCATATACGTGGGTGCGCGGCGGAGAGAGTATGGGCGCGGAGGTGGTTCGAATTCTCAAGAATCCTGAGTCATTGGTGGGGAGCGAGGGGTGATGGAGCGTGTTGACAAGGCTGAAATATTTTTGGGTGGCCTTCTCCTTAGCGAGCGATGATGTCTCTGATTTCGGGAAGCTTGTGAGTGTGCTGGGGCCGGCGCCGACATGCATGCAGGTGGTCGTGCGAGGCCCGCCTCTTCGAGCGAACGTCCTCCTCTTATCCTCTATCATCAGCCCGCATGGAACGCTCACCATGGCTCCTCATGCCGGCTTTGACACTGACCACATCAAGGACAAGGCCAGGAAGGACCTGCTATACTTATTAGAGGGTGTAAGTAAGGGCCCCCAATTCGCACCGCCCGTCACGCCCCTGCTGACCACTGCTGGCTAGGTTCGAGGCAAGAAGAATCTAGTGATTGAGAGGAGTCTGGCTGGACCTATCGGCATCTTCGTCAAATTTTCGACCCTCCAAGATTACGGCGTCGACAAGGTTTTCTTCCTGGAGAATGGCAATGCGGACGTCAGTCATCGCAATGTTGTGTTCATTGCTCGGGGGGAGAGCGCAAAGCATGCGCAATCGATAGCGGGTATGTTCGACTTTCTGCTCATCCTCACGTACGCCCCCGTCGTTTCTCTTCAATGGGCCCTAAAGGAAGAATCCGTAGACGACTCAGCTCTCACTCACTGCCTTCTCAACATCCGCCAACGACTCGAGCCCTCGATCGAAGATAAGACCGTTCAGTGTCTTCTTCACCCTTCTTACCTGACCAGAGGCTGCTAATCTGTGCTAACCCTGGCTAGACCACATCAAGCGTATGCAGCGAGAGAGTCAGACTGGACATGAGTTTTCGATATTTTGGGTCCCACGGAGAACCCTCGTGTCGGAAAAGATTCTTGAAGAGGCAGGAGTCCTGGGCGATACGAGTATTGCGGAGTTCCCATTATACTTTCTTCCTCTCGAAAAGGATCTACTCTCCCTCGAGCTTGAGGACTCCTTTGCAGATCTTTATTTACGCAAAGATCCAACGCCAACATTTCTACTGGCACGTGCTCTAATGCTTATACAACAGAAACATGGTCTTTTTCCAAGGATCACGGGGAAGGGGGACAACGCGAAGCGACTTGCAGATCTTCTTGCACGCATGCGACAAGAGTTGAACGCAGGCGAAGATACCACTGAAAACAATAAGCTCGGATTGACGCCTAGCACCACTATCGAAAGCCTCATTGTAATCGACCGGGAAGTGGATTATGCAACCCCCATGCTTACACAACTTACCTACGAAGGGTTGATTGATGAAGTGGTTGGCATTCAAAACAACCAAGCGGATGTGGACTCATCGATCGTAGGCGTTGCTCCTCAGCCTCCAACCGGGCCTTCGAAATCGGTGGGTACTGCCCCAGCACAAGCAAAGAAGCGGAAAATTCTTCTGGATTCTTCGGATAAACTTTACGATCAATTGAGGGACACAAATTTTGCGATCGTGGGAAGCTTGCTGAATAAAGTTGCTCGGCGGCTTCAGACTGATTATGACAGCAGGCACGGGACAAAGACAACAGCCGAGTTGAGAGACTTCGTGAACAAACTTCCGGGATACCAAGCCGAGCAGCAGAGTTTGAAAATACACACAGGGCTTGCGGAGGAAATCATGAAGCATACACGGTCCGACCAGTTCGGCCGCTTGCTTGAGGTACAACAGAACCTTGCTGCGGGTGCCGACCCCTCCTCCCAGCATGATGCGATCGAGGAACTCATTTCCCGAGATGCTCCTCTCACAGAAATTCTAAGAGTTTTGTGTCTGGAATCTTGTATTTCAGGGGGAATCAAACCTCGTGAGCTGGAAGTCTTCAAAAAGATGATCTTACAAGCGTATGGTTATCAGCACATTCTGACTTTGGATGCGCTCGAAAAACTACAACTTCTCCTTTCTAGGAATTCGCCAATGGCTATGATGATTCCCATGGCAGGAGGCGCTGCCACTACCGGGGCCAAGACAAATTATACGTATCTGCGGAAAGCCCTCCGCCTAATAGTTGACGAAGTGAACGAGACAGAACCGAACGACATTGCTTATGTGTACAGTGGATATGCCCCCCTCTCGATACGACTCGTTCAATGCATTCTCCAAAAACAATACCTCACTTCGATAACGCGCGGCGGCAGCGCGAACAATACTGCGGGTGTAGTCACAGGTGGTGCTTCGCAAGGATGGCGCGGATTTGATGAGATTATCAAGCATGCTCGTGGCCAAACATTTGACGAAGTGCAAAAGGGAGAGGATAAGGCTGTCAAGGCTCGCGCATTGCTCACAGGGAGCGGCGAGAAGAAGATTGTGTTCGTTGTGTTTCTTGGTGGCATAACCTTTACAGAGATTGCAGCGCTTAGATTTATCGCAAAGAAAGAAGAAGGTGAGGCAGCCCTCCTACCCCTCTGACGAACATCAACTCACTTTGACAATCATTCACTAACAAAATACCACCCCTTAGCGCGAAAACAAATCATTATATGTACTACATCAGTTGTAAATGGAAGTACGATGATGGGTGCGGCCATCGAGAAGGCGTCGTTGGGGAAGAATAGCGTGCAAGAGTTGTAATACTTTGATAGTTGACTTATGAGAGTATAATCTGTAGAGACCTATAATGCGCCCGATTATCACAAAATGTTGAATCTGCCATTTCTCATGTGCCATCTATGACTGCCTTAAGCCGTGCAGATTTCTCTTAATCGTACGGGTCTGGGAAGATAAATCCAGCTAAGGGATAGTCGTTAATCGGACATACCCACGTGACTGTCGCATTGGCACCTCGTTCCCTTGGGTCCCAGAAAAGTCTTATTACTGATCTGTATATCGTACGATTCGCTCACCCAACAAATGCTCACACGTCTGTCCCAGACTCACACTCCTTAATTGCCGATCAGAACACGGAAGGGATTCTTTTGTAGACTCGGCTTCGACAGAGGATTGCCCCAACGCGACCTCAAATGCGACAGGTGAGACGGTTCCACGTGGTGACATGTAGATGTATCTCAAGCTTAATGTATGGCTGCTAATGTGGTTGAGTAGAATTTATAAGGGTTCTTCGGTTATCCCACTCTATGAGAGTCGAGCCAGTGCTTCCCCGATGATCGATATTGAAGGGCATGGGAAATTCGAGTAGCATCAATGACCCCACCGTTAACGACGATCCATATACTGTTACTGTGAAGGACTCCCCTAGGGCCAACGATTACCCGTACTCCAAAATGGCCACTACCTTAGATCCTCTTTTGCATCATGATGATCTAAATCTGATGGGGCTGCAAGAATTGGACTCCCATCTCTCCATTTTCGAGTCCACAAATGGCGGACGAGATGTTGCCACACCTGAAGCTATGTCAAGCTCCTCCTTTGGTGAGAACCATCAAATTTCGGAAGAGTCGTCTCATGTTATTTCCTTTGATCCGCATGAGAGTTTTTCTCGAAAAAGTTATGTTGAAACCCGTGCGGTGGCGACCCATCCTAACTTCCATGATATCAACTTGTATGTACTCGCTCCTTCCGACTGCTAGATTAGTCAAGTCCAACCCAACGTATCGTCGAATCCTGTCCTACAATCATGGAATCCCTTCGCGCAACAATTAACAGCTCATTGTAGGGCACCTCGCCTATCCCAATCTGTCACGAATGGCACCTTACATCTCAGAACGCAAAGCGCTCGCGATTCAATGGCCTCATCCATGACCACGGATCATCACGACGATGTATCTTCCACGCTATCTTCGATTTCGAGCAAGGCAACATCACCTGCTATGTTTGATGGGAGGCTTGGGGAAACAACAAACACTGATACTATCGACAGTCGCCCAAAATTTAACGTTCGGCCAAAGGTATCAATACCAACAGACCTCGCACCTTCGGAGTATGCGAGGCAATGTATAGCAGCTGCGGAGTCGTCGCGCTTGAACCCGTATACATTACATACCGAGGAGCATGCTATGTTGCGTAAGCACATCACACATCAACAAGTCACCACATATCTCAATCTCCGGAACGGGATTTTGAGATTATGGACAAGAAATCCTATGATTCGTGTTATAAGAGATGAAGCGATTGGCTGCGCAAAAGATGCTCGCTGGTTCGATGTAGCAAACATTTGTTATGAATGGCTTGTCCGCCGTGGTTATATAAACTATGGGTGCTTGGAGCATTTGCCGGCTGCGCCGATCTCTAAAGAGTCTCCAAATGTGAAGCGAACACGGAAAACCGTTGCTGTAATCGGCGCTGGTATGTCTGGTCTAGGCTGTGCCAGGCAACTCGAAGGATTGTTTTCGCAGTTCGAAGAACGGTTCCACGAAATGGGCGAAGAAATCCCCCGAGTGATAGTCCTTGAGGGCAGGGACAGAATCGGAGGGAGAGTATATTCTCGTTCTTTCAAGTCAAGCCCCGAATCATCAACACTTCCGGAAGGGAGCCGCCGTACAGCAGAGATGGGCGGCATGATCATAACTGGTTTCGATCGGGGCAATCCTCTCAACACCATTGTTCGAGGTCAGTTGGCTTTGTCGTACCATGCACTGAAGCCAGATGCTACACTCTACGATGCCAACGGAAAAGCTGTCGACTTGCATCGTGATCAATGTGCCGAGAAGCTCTTCAATTATATTCTTGATCGAGTCAGCGAGTATAAATACAAGTTGCCAATCCCCCCTGCCGCTGATGGGGACAAAGATCTTGTTGACGCAGGTCGAGATAATTCACACGAAGGACACAAAACAATACTCGAAGTGGAAGATAATCCCCTAAAAATTGAACATGCAAAATCAAAGCGTCAAGGCTCCCATCCTATTCAAGAGCAATTGGTCCCGGTATCTTCTGACAGAATTACTGGTAGGGCAAATATGGAGGTCGGGCTCCCCGCTGTACATACTGCCGCCTATAAGGCACAAGAGATCGGCTGGCTATTGCGCCCAGGCGTGGGAGTTGAGCAAGATTTAGATCTTGAAAGTGCTGTAGCCGCGAGAAACGCCACTCTTGGGACAGTATTTGATGATGCAATTCGCCAATTTGCAAGAATCGTTGATTTTACCCCTCTTGATCTTCGACTAATCAACTGGCATGTTGCAAATCTGGAGTACAGTAATGCAACCACCTACAACAAGCTAAGTCTAGGAGGCTGGGACTTAGACGCTGGAAATGAGTGGGAAGGAAAGCACACCATGGTTACAGGTGGATACCAACAAGTTCCACGAGGTCTCATGAACTTCCCCCAACCACTTATGGTGCAGAAAAAGAGTGCTGTCAAGCGCATCACCTACAGTCCTGACAACGGAAACACACCTTCTAGTATTGAATGTGAAGATGGCGAGATCATCGAGGCCGACTACATCGTATCAACAGTGCCTCTTGGTGTCCTTAAGCAGCACAGTATAGAGTTCGAGCCAGCTCTACCCGACTGGAAAATGGGACCCATCTCCCGGATCGGTTATGGTGTGCTAAACAAAGTAGTTCTTGTGTACAAAGAGGCTTTCTGGGACCAGAGCAAGGATATCTTTGGTACTCTTCGAAATCCCATGAATCGCTTCAGTCTCAGTCAAACAGATTACTTTTCTCAGCGAGGTCGGTTTTTTCAGTGGTTCAACTGCACTAAGACCACTGGCCTACCGACCCTCCTTGCCTTGATGGCTGGCGACGCAGCCTTCTCAACTGAAAGTACCCCAAACGACGTGCTTATCGGCGAAGCCACCAAGGTACTAAGAACGGTCTTTGGCCCCGATGTACCCAACCCCATAGAAGCAATCGTTACAAGATGGGGACAAGACAAGTTCTCTCATGGTAGCTACTCATACACAGGTCCAAACTTCAAGGCAGATGATTACGATGTCATGGCCAAGCCTGTTGGGAATCTATTCTTTGCTGGCGAGCACACTTGTGGTACCCACCCTGCAACAGTTCATGGCGCCTATCTTTCTGGTTTGAGGGCTGCCTCGGAAGTCTTAGAATCCATGATAGGACCAATCGAGGCCCCTGAGCCGCTCCTTCTTCCAAAAGACTCCAGCTCTAAACGAAAATCCGATGCAATCGAAGGGCCCAAAGATCCCAAACAAGCACGACTCGAAGCATACGAGTTTGAAATCTGGAATGCGATCTATGGCAAACTTGGCGAACGCCCATGGCGCCCTGCAAACAATCATGCCAACCCTTATCGCATGTACACCAAGGACAGATGGGAAGAGGCTAAGCAAAAGTGCGAAGAGGGTCGAAGGCCGGGCAAGGGCAAGCCAATTCCAAACGAAGTCAAAAAAATGGTCACAAAAATGTGGAAAGAGGCCTCCGAGGAGGAAAAACAGCCGTACAATGACAAAGCTGATGTTCAAAAGAAGGAGTACGCCGCCAAATTGGCGGAATACAACGAGAAAGCTACCAAGTGGGATACCGATGCTCTGGCTTTCCGAGCTGTGTACGAGAAGATGCATCCGAGTATTCCAGGTCCTGATGAGCGAGAGGACAGTTTCTTTACGAGAGATAGACGTGCGAAGACGAGCGTACATGGTTATGCGGAAGACTCTGACCTGGATTCGGAATTGGAGGAATGATTTTGGTTTACGTTCTACATTTGCATCTGTATTGTACTACATGGAGTTGCTTGGGTCAGTATTTATCGGATGGTGGCTTGGTGCATTGGAGACTCCAGGGTGGCGTTGCATATGGCTCTTGTAGCTTGATTTGATGTCTAGGAGAAGTGAAGATTTAGGGGTGGTGTGGCCGAGCGGTAATGTATGAAAAGCTACTTGTTCAATAGAAGAGGGGGAAATGTTGTAGAATAATTACGCTTCCATGTACATATTCATCTACCTTGCTCCTTGCGGCATTTTTTGAAGAAAGAAAATGGGTTATCTCCGCACGCCGAAAAAGGAGTCTAAAAGTGTTTGTATGGTATTCTCGTGTCCTCGGGAGATTCTTTTGGTGGAACATGTCCCTCATTCCTCGCTGTGAGAAGTTCGAGAACGCCAACTCACGACCTAGACCCTCGAGTGGTAAGCAGATGGCGTGGGCTCGAAGACAGGCTGGAGAGACGGTATCTGTAGATTTGGAGCTCTGATCGACTAGCTAGGAGCTGCTTGCAGAATGTCAATCGTGACTGAGTCCTTGCTCTAGCTTCCGGGGTCGGAAGCTCGTGGAAGGCTGGCCGGGTATTGATATATGCGATCTAGTGTGGTCGATAGCAAGACTCCAGCCTGTTTTTGTTTTGCAGACGCTTTTGATTATCACCGAACCAGCGAGACATGGTTTCATGGCACAACAGGCAGGATGTGATGCCAGCACGCAGGATGAGTTGCGCCTCGAGTGAGGGGTGTTGTCCAACACAAGGCTGAGACAAGCGAACCCCACCACGTCAAGCTCTGGACAGCAGCAGAGAACACTCCCCCCTTCAACTCACAAACTCACAACCAAAATGGCCGAAGTTGATCAATTTGATAGCGCGCTGTATGACCACACCTTTCTTTTCCCCATCCAACCCCCCTCCCCGGAAGTTCTATCAAATAGCGGAAATCGAGAGTTGAGACTAACGACGGGACAGGGACCTCCTCCGCCGGCTTGATCCCAAACACACCTCTTCTCATCTCAACTCCCTCATCTCTCTCGTACCCTCCCTCACAGAAGATCTCCTCTCCTCAGTCGATCAACCCCTCACTATAGCCCGCTGTCGCAAATCCGGTCGTGACTATCTTCTCTGTGATTACAACCGTGATGGAGATAGCTACCGTTCTCCGTGGTCCGGCGAATTCGAGACGCCTGGGGGAGGAACTGGGGTCGGGGGCGTAGATGATTTAGGGAACAATGAGGGAGCTGGGGAAGGGGCCGTGCCGAGTGAGAGAGTGAGGAAGATGGAGATCAGAGCTAATGAAGCGTTTGATGTTTACAGAGAGTTATATTATGAGGGGGGTGTGAGCAGCGTTTATTTTTGGAATTTGGATGATGGATTCGCTGGGGTTGTGTTGTTGAAGAAGGGTATGTATATTTGTCTAGTACTTAGACAGGCAACAGGTTCCCGAGGCAACACTAGAGACTAAGCGCTGGGCATGGTACAATATAGGTTGACGAAAGATAAGTGCTGACAATTATAGTTGCTACGCCTGCTGGAAAGAGTGAAGGTACCTGGGACTCAATCCACGTCTTCGAAGCCGTCGACCGAGCAAGAACAGCACATTACAAATTGACCAGTACAGTTATTCTCCATCTTTCGACCGGAAATGAAGCTCTAGGCGAAATGGAACTTAGCGGAAACATGACAAGACAAATCGAGAGCGACCTCCCTGTTGATGACGATACATCTCATATCGCCAATATCGGAAAACTCGTTGAGGATATGGAGTTGAAGATGAGAAATTTGCTACAAGAGGTCTACTTTGGGAAAGCAAAGGATGTAGTTGGGGACTTGAGAAGTATTGCTCCGTTGACGGAGACCAATAAGGATAAGGCAACACATCAAGAAATGATTAACTCGATGAAGCCACGGTGATAGGCTATTTTGGGAAATGATTTGAGAGGATGAGCAACGAGTAAGAGCAGTACATAAAATATCAAGAATTGTGGTGATCTAAATCTGCTGATAGAGCTTGGGCGACTTTCAACTTGACTTTCGTGTCTCAGAAATATGCTGTTTTATCACGTAAATATGGAAGTGGGGGTATTTATTCCCTCCTCGGCCAGAGCATTTAGAGATGTGGCGAGGTTGCAGTTGAACTAGTAGGAGAAGACCATGTAACTCTATTTCTTATTCACAATTGGGTGACCACAAATTAAGGCATGACAGCCCTTTCACAAGGTTATCCTTTCTCTTGCGAGATCGATCGAGATGAATATTTACTCACAACCAAAAACCGTATAATGACTCCGTTGCTTACTGACCTAGGCGCAAGGACCAATAGAAAGAACACACATTCCGTATATCTATTCCGGAACTATTCCCCGCCCTAAATCTCTATTCAGAACTTTAAACCCCAACCTCCTTGAAGCTATTAAAACCATGTCTCAACCACCACATTTCACCGCACTACCACGTTTGGACCCCCCGCACACAGTGTCTTCGTCCAGCTTACAACCATCACATATCCCAATCTCCTCATTCCCTCAATCTCAACATTCAAACATTTCGCCTCCATCCACCTCACAACCATCTCTAATTCCTTACTCTTCACTTCCTCGAGTCCAACTCCCTAACATTCCACCCCCAGCTCCTTCCGTCCCACAACTATCACATATTCCCACTTCACTTCCTCAACCTCAATTCTCAAGCGTTCCACCTCCACAAACCTCACAGCAATCATACATCTTCCACTCCTCACATCCTCAACTTCAATTTCAACTCCCAAATATTCTTCCTCCACCTTCGACTCAACAACAACAAATACCCTACCCTCCCCCAAGTTCAACCATGATCCAACCAATTTATCAATATTCTGCATATCCTTCTACAGGTACCTATATGTATCCTGCTACTCAATATTGCTATCCACCTCCGCAGATTATGTATACGTATCCAGTCGTGGGATATTATCCTACTTATTATGCGCCGATTCAACCTCAGGTTCATGTCCTGAACCAAGGCTGGGGGACTGGGGTTGTTTATTTACCGGTTTATACGAGGTGAGGGGTCGAAACGGGGGAGGAATATTTTGTGTGTCGTCGGGGAGGATTGAGATAGAATGAGGTGGTGAGGAGGAAAAATTAACTATTCTGAAAATGTAGGATAAGAATATTATGTTATAGAGGATGCGGACGCAGGGAAATACCAGGGGAAAGTGGGTCTCTTTGGAAGACAGGAAATATGAGGATATCTGAATTTAAACCCCTATGAGTTAGAAAAGATATGAAAACCTTTCCAAGGCACAGTGTTCGAGGAGAATCCCGGATTTCGTCACTTGGTATCGAATTAAGAGCTTCTTCACTGACCCGTGATAAAACCGAGGACATTAGCAAAGACTGTCGGGATTTTCTCGGGTTCGGTCTTATATGTACTACCTTTAGGGTTTATGTATTACATTCTCAAGAAAGGACAGTGGTTTTTAAATAGATACACTCAAGGGTGTGATAATAACCCATAACGTGGAATTCTATGTTGAAGTAACCCTGGGATATACTTTGCTATCGATAGAACGATATGGGCTTATATTAAGACTATTTTATGAGCTGATGCCTTGATATTCTAGTTTCGTTTAATATAATAGAGTATAATGAAATATACTTTGATTTTGAGGATTTTCTTCGGTTTATAATTTTATTTTAAATCATGGTAGTCATTAGAAGTCTGCAAAATGCATAGGTCCAGAAACGGAGATATCTTCAGGTTTCATCTCTTGCCAGTATCTCTAAACTGTGGTAAACAAAAGGGCAATCTAGGATATTCGAAAGTGTGAATTTCCCGTGTTCAATCACCAGAACCAATATATGCATACGTGTAGCTTATCTCTTCACAAAATTATATGGTTGGTAAACTTATCGCTGTGGATTTCTCTTGGAAAGCTACCTTGTAGGATAATCGATTTATTGGATATCCCGTAGGCATATGGGAAAAGAAATTAGCCCATTCTTCGCGAGAGCGAGGATCAATTCGGTTTTCGAATGATTGGCGCCCATTCGATTCCCAAAAACGAACCATTCACCCCACCAAATCATGGAAAAAATCAGAAAAGATCTAATAGTAAGGTTAGTGAAAACGACTAAGTGAATGAAAAGTCCTCCACCCCTTTAAACCAGGAATAAAAGTCCTACCAAGAACATCCCCCAACTCTCAAAACCCGACCCCCCCTATCAACCCAGAACCTCCTCAAAAAACCTCAAAAAATACAACACTCCCAGCAAAAAAAATGACATACAAACGCAACAAGGTACTCATCCCCTTCCTCCCCCGGCGCAGCACCCTCCACAGCACCACCAACCCCTCACACGCGATAAAATGTGAAATCCAACCTCTCTGCGGGCGTTCCCAAATCTCCCTCGAACTCCTAAGAACTCATTTCTTAGATCTGAAAACCCATCCACTTTATTCGGCAAAAAAATCGTGTCTTGATCCTACAAAGATAATACAACTACTCGACGCTGTTTATCTTCCTCTTGATTTTAATACTCCTCCCTGCGAGGTTTCTTCTCTTTCTATAACATCTATATCTTTGTCTGGTTTAGATAATGATGGGATTATAAATGAGAATGGAAATAGGGTAATTAGGAAGGAGAATGAGAAGGAAGAAGTTTTGACACAGGAATTCATCATCTGTGGTACTCTTGAAAAAGTCGTTCTTGGTCAAAATTTTCTAAGAAAGATTGAGGATTTAGGTGGAAAATGGGAGATAGGAGAGGGGGATGAGGAGGGTGAGTTGGAGATGTTTTTAGTGGTTGCAGGGGAAAGGATTAGGTTCTTGAGGGAGGGTCTTCAGATTGTTAGTTAGTGTGGGGTAACCATATGGATGAGATGTAAGAGATATTCATTGTGTTTCCTATAGGGCGAGATGTATCTTCTTATTTAGAGTCTAGTGTTGAGTGTTGTCGTTGAGAGGTTAAGCGAGATACTTTCTTCCACGATTAAATTTACTTCCTCGCTCCGATATAAGATACAAAGTAAATTCTATCATTCCTTCTCTTTTCTCTCCAATATTTTCTCCCCGTAATGTCTGAACCGTCACATGCAACCTTGAATCCACACCTGCACGTATGACATGATCAAAGTAAAAACCCCTTCAGGGATATACCTTGCCCACTGCCATTTCCCACATGGGAATATTCGATATTCGATTTTTACGGGGAGAAAGAGCAAGATATATTATCCCGAGAAAGTACGGCATGGATATTCCTTCCTTGTTTCCATAGATCGTAAGACCTTATCCGTCTACTCGAGACGTCATCTCTAACCAGCTTTCCACTTCTTATGCCAATAAACAATACCAAGGAAAAGCCCCTCGATTTCAAAATATTGGAGCACGAAGAAGAATCCAAGAGAAGGTATGAATGGGTAAGAATGTGTTGTTTAATGTTTTAGTCATAATCTTATGATTCCGTTCCATTATATACTACTTTTTCCATCCCCTCCCCATATTTTACCCCACAGACTACAATTACAGAGGCTAAAGGAGAATACCAAAAAATTCCAGATGTCGTAGTTGATAATCATACACTCCTCATCCATCCATCTTGCATCGCAATATCCAATTCAAGTGAGAAAAAATGCCAATAAGAATAGTCGTAAGAATAAGGAAAAATGAATGAAAGCACAAAAAATGGGTGCTCGTGGTATATATGTCGTTGTTGTACCCAAAAATGGAGATGATATACGAAGCTCGAAAAAAATGGCGGTTCTGATAAGGATAATAGTTTTTGTCTTTGTAGGTTGAAATATGCAATCTGAATTTTCGTCATCGTAAGTCGTCTTTTCTTTAAATCTCGTACTGTATTTGCGTTTTCCGGCTATGTTTATTTCGTGGTGCTTTTTGTTATTGGGTATTTGCGTATGGGTATCTCTCGCTGCTGTAGTATTTGCTGCTTCAACTCATGATCAATCGTACTCCAGGCCGTCTCCATAATCAAAAGTCGTCTTTGCTATTCCATCGTCCGAAAAGCATATACTTTGTTTCCCCCTCTTTCCCAGTCCCTATGCTCTACAGTTACAAATTTCTTGAAATCGAGAGCTACGCTTCAGGCGAGGGGGGCCACCACTTAACTTTCTCATAACTAGCAATCATCTTTTGAACCAACTCCGTGGTGATTTCTGGCTTTTCGTACTTGAAACCAGGGACAATCTGTTCCATCCTGCTCCCATCCATACTGAGATCCGTATCCTTTAGTAACTCCTTCTCCATAAATGGTGTGAGGGGACCTGGTCTTGTGATCCCAGCTTCCTCAAGTAATTCCGCCCATGGTCCCAAAACCTCATCGTTAACGTCATCCACAACGCTATCCATGTTCAGCCTCGCAAACGTGCTGATTAATTGCCCTTGGAAACCAGTCTTAATTTTGAACAACTCTCCAATAATTTCTGCCATTGTTCCTTGGGATGTTTGTCCATGGTCGACCATGTTGAACGTTGGAACTAAGCCCATAGTTTTTTCGTCCCATCCGGGTTTCTGTTTTACTGCATACCACTCTGTGACCATCCAGAGACCACGCGTTACATCGGTGATGTGGACGGTGTTGGTTCTGAGGTCTTTAGTCCAGAGCCATTTCAGTTCCTGGTCGAGCTTTTGGTAGACACGAGCCATACAGAGAGCAGTTGCAACGAATTGAGATGCGTATTCACCGTAAACATGGGCGAGTCGGATGATAATGAGGTTGAGTCTGTCAAAGAAAATTAGCTCTGGCTCTTGCTTTGAGCTCATGTCCACTCCCGGTCCTGACGCTGGGAATGGATAGAATTTGGGAGGGTTAGACAACACTTACCCCTCGATTTTCGCTAGTTCTTCCTCGGCCTGCAGCTTGAAAACTGCGATCTTGCTCCAAGGCTTCAACTTATCCCCCTCTTTACTGGGCTGCGAATCTGGTTTGTACACCATTCCAGTACTTAGTTCCACGAAAGCCTTCACCCCTCTCTTCGCAGCCTCCTTTCCTGCCGCCAAACTTAATGCCAACGAACGAACTCTATACACCTCATTTTCTTGGGAGTATTTCGTTTCCCCACCGCAGTTGAACACATAGTCGAATTGCTTTCCATTCGCGCGGTCGAATATCTTTGGTAGAGATGCTGCAGCCTCACGTCAGCTAAGCCCTTTCGCATCTGGGGCAAGACTTGAAAGACATTCCGGAAGATTTAATTTTCTCAAATCAACCAAAACACCTCCCGCAGATCAGCCAAAAAATACACGCAGCAGCACGCACCTTCTCTACTCGCATCAGCCTGCATGAATTTATCATCCGAACATGCCTCCTTGAACTCGTCGGCCAGCCATGCGAGCTGAGGAAGCACCTTGTCAACCAGCCGGACCTCTGAAGCCAGATCATTTTGGTGGATGTACAGGGCGAGAAAGCGCCCAATGTAGCCCAAGCCGCCCAAAATGAGGACTGCGGGCTTTTCGGCCATCGTTTTGAAAGCAGATGGGGTGGAGAGTATCGGACGGTCCTGGGTGAGTTTGGTTGTTGAGAGAAGAGGGGAAAGTGAGGTCTGGCGGGAGTGAGGTGGTCGAGGCTGGCTAACTAGCGGGTAGGATAGGTGGGCAGCTGGATATGTGGGTTTCTGTCGATTCACTTGCAAGCAATAAATGCGATGGAATCACTTGGCTCAACTCGGGGGAAAGGGCGGTGGTGCGAGGCTCTCTCTGGACACAGACGGGCACATATGGCTGCTGGTCAGTCTGCGGCGGTGCGGCGAGGGGGAGGAGGGTGGTTTAGAGGAGGAGAGTTCAGGGCAGTTCAGGTGGTCGTTGCATCCGATTCTGGCTCTGATTTCATCTGGTCCTGGGCTTTGCCTGGCCTGGCATGTCTGGTCCCGGACCTCTGCAATTTGCTGCAACCCTGTCTGTATTGAACGCGGATCATTCGCGGGCGTGGGAGGCCCCAGACATCTTGACGCCACGGGGTCAGCAGCACGGCGAAAACAGCGCCATGGACACCACCGTCACGTTGGGCCAGGGCAAATGCGATGGGGGGGCGACTCTGGGGCAGGCTTTGCTTTTGCCCCCTAGGGCTGCATCGATTCTACAGTGGACGACGGCTGGAAGCGAGGGGTCGCGAGCACTCGGGCGATCAGAGGGATTGGGAGCGGTGCATCTGCAGAGGGAGGGCGCTGAGGACGGTATACATGTACGGTCCCACGGTGCGGTGCGGTGCAGTGCGGTGCGTGCTGTACGCTGCCACGGAGCACCTATGCTCTGCTTGACTGCCTGTCTTGCGTCAGGAAGCGACCGCAGTATAACCCTTAGTCAGCTCGAGTCGTTTGCCTAGCCAACCGAGGTCTGGTTTGCCTCCTCCCTCCCTTCCGAGCCATCCTACGATCCTCCAGAGTACCAACGACCATCATGAATATCAGACTAAGCGCCCCTCGCTCGAGCAGCCAGAGGCCCAACCCGCGGCCCTTCTGACAATTACAGTTGTGCGCAGCCCGTCCAGCCCAGCCCGCACACTTCAGCATCGTCGGGCTCCTCCCAGCGCAATTGGGTGGGCAATGGCTGCGTAGAGTCCATCGGCTCATCAACATGCAACCCGCAGCCCCATCAGGTCTGCAGGCGGAGCTGCCTTCTCGGTGTGTGAGGCTTCGTTCTAGAAGCTTGGCCGCCATTCTAGCTGCCGTTCTCGCCCTGGATTGCGTGGATCGCGGTCCGTTGCGTCCTCGGGAAACCTGAGCGCGATGCCACTGACTCGCACCGGCTGCCACTGGCAGCGAGACCAGCTGCTGCACGACCACACGAATGCAACAGTGTGCAGTTGTTGGCGCACCACCACTGAAAACTCTTCAACACCGTGCAAACCGCTCAGCGAGATTCGGCCTCGCAATCTCCGCCCGCTTGTTGAAACGAGTAAAAGGGGTTCCGACAAGCGGTGAGATCAACGAGCACTGACTAACCCCGTCACTGAACCACTGGATCCGTGGCGTGAGAGGAGCACTTCGGATGGTCCCACCCTTTCTCCACTGACCTCACCAGCCTGGGTGAAGGGAAGGTCAGGCGGCCCTGCGTCTTGCAACACCAAAACTGAGAAATATACTCCGCCGTCGTGTCCGTCATATGCTTCAAACACTCGAAACAAGAAACTCCCGACTCCTAGGGCTATGTGCCGCAGCAACGACGTCGTCCTCACCACTTGAATCTCGGCTCTTCGGCCCATGCAGGAACAATCTTGCAGAGCTGGCCGTGAGATCCAAGGGTCGAGCATCCAAAGAGCTTCTATGCAGAAGAAGCAGCCTCAAAACCTCGTTTTGCCATCGAATTGAGTTTGTCTCCGTAAACGCATGTCGTATGCAAGTCATCTGCAGTCATCAATTCATGTTCTGTCTGGAACAGCTAGAGTCCGTTGGATTTAACCTTGACAATTGCAGCCGTTTGGAAGCTTCCAAAGGCCTTCCTTTCCTATCTCAACCTCTTTTGCTGATCAGCCTATGTTCTTAGCCGAACATATCCGAAGACCCCCCCCCCCACGTCGGCTATAAGTTTAATATATTATTATCAGCTTGGATGTTGAGATCTTGCAGTCGAGTCAGCGACAGACTACAATACGTGGGAAATGTTATGAACACCCACTCGGGTTCTGCAATAGTCTGTCACCTTGATCTGCACCTCTCGTTTCACTTCCCTTATCCAGAAAGCCAATCTCTTTGACGTTACTCCGGAGTTTTAAAGCTGTCTCAACACCTACAGTACGATATTGTCACCTCGAAATCTGGCTCTTCCCGCGGAGGACTCTAAACTCTCCCTATGTTCTGCATGTTCGACAAAAAATTTCCTCTGGAGTTACTGGAAAGGGTTTACGCCACATCGCCTCCTGCACCTCACCCTGCAGCCTCAAATTTTTTGGGACGGTTCCATCTACCGGACCGAGGACCTGCATGAGTTGTGCTCAGCGCTCCTCATCATCACAATTACCCCTTGATGAAAAAAATAATCCGGTATACCGAACAGGTAGGTGGAAAATTTTCTGTTTGTCTTTGTGGGTGCATCTGCATTTCAGTGTGCATGTGAGAAAACCCCTTTTGTTTGCATTTCGAGGGTTTGATTCCCTTTGCCTCTTTCATGCAGGTCAGTGAGCTATTCAAGACCCTCTTGTTGGTTATTTTACCATGCAAGGAGGAGATGAGAATGTGGCGAACTTTACTTTTTTTTCATGTGGTGGTGATAATTGGAGTCCAAGCCAAGCAAACCTATATTTCCAACATCGACACACGTTTAAGCCACCAGCACGATCCCCCATCTATTAACATTCTTGAGAAGATGATGAGCGACCTCCAGAACTCTGTAACCATAAATAGGACGTTCTAGGATTAGTGCCGCACCAGTTATTCATCCATCGTTCAGCTTCACAAAAGAGGAAACCAAAAATCACTTCAAATTTCAGAAACAATCGACTACTGCGCATCTGTATAGAGCCTGTCAAGTACAGGCATCTAGGAGCTTTTATTGACATGAAGTGATGAATAACAGCTAAAGTCTATAAAGGTGCGAGAAATTCGAAGTGTTCCTTTCGTCATCTTCCTCGGTGTGACAAGCACTCCTTGGTCAAAATATGAAAAGTTTTTACCCCTGGAGAAATTCTCAAAAATTACTTATTCTCACCTAAGACAAGAAGATTTTCCTTCATCTAAGAGAGTACGTTCGACCAAACTAATTTATCACTAGCCCCACTTTCAACCACTAAAATCTTCCAAAGACATATAATCGCATGCCTTAGCTATCATTATGAGTTTAAGTAGATCACATTATAAGACAATAAAATAAAGTAAAGTAAGTAAATCCTGTTTAAAAAAGAATAGCATGGGGACTAATTACAGGCCGACTAAATCGGGCGTTTGGAAATGTAGTCTAAATTTCCATTTGGGCTTTTAAACTGGTAAGTACTGAAATTTACAAGTCATCCATAAAACGTGATGAGGTTGTGTGTGTACTTGTAGGTTGAGAAGACAGATTTGGGAACTAAACACCCTAGGCCGATACCGTGAGATTTCATGTTGCCCTGAAGTCGCCATCATCTCACTGGCCGCCGGTGCCCGGAGAACTACGTCTTACCCTAGAGGGAACTAAGTGGCTAATTTTAGCGTGGAATTTGGAACATTTACAATATAAGATCTCGATGAAGGCAATCAATCATATCAGGGACAGTTAAGGTAGTAGTCACCTCTTATGGAATTTTTTGATTTAAGAGAAGAAAGTTTCTAAACCTCCTAACTTCGGAAGTCAAATAGCGCCGTTCCAGTCGTCAACCAAGTTCTCCAAGGGCTACAGTGTGGGGTAATATTCTAGCCTACCTCATCTAAGAAATCTGTGTCAAGATAGATCAGGATATCTGCGAACTCATCAACAAGTTGATTTTCCATCGGCACCTGTTCCCAGACGGATAGAATCCGCTGGATATGACTAGCAAGGCGAGGGTTGTCGCTAACCGCACACAAAATCCCCTTCATGATATGTATTGCTAGCAGGAACGCACGGGAGTCTCTATTGATATCTAGGCTATCAATATACTGTAAGGTTTCGGGTAAGAGTCTAGCGATTCGTTTGGATTGCTTGATGGTGAGAAGATGTGGTACGCCATCGACAAGGAATGGCAACTTCTCGATCTCCGAGGAGCTCTCATCGGGCTCTTTGATCCAGCTTCCTTGGAACTCCTCCTGAACCGCCAACCACTTGTTCGCCACGCCTAAAGAATTGTTCTCTATTTCCAGTAATAGCTCTCGTTGCAGACGCCGAGCTAACCTCGAGGTAGAATTGTCACTAGATTTCGTTTCATATAGCAATATATAACAGTCTGCGGAGGTTCCTAGCTTCGAAGTGGCGTCATTGCAACTATTTTCAGGTATATAAAGCTTCGTCAAATTGGAAGGGGGTATCCAGAAACTGAAAGTTTGTTTACTGCTATGGTGGACTTCCAACATCTTACACCATATGTATCCGTCGGGAACTAGGCCCTGGAGCCCCCGAAGTATATCAGAGAGGCTTCCACCGACGCCAGGTTGATTTTTAGAAGTCACAGGTGCTAACATCCTGGTTAGCGTGGCCGCAAAGAGGGCACTTGTGTCGGAGAGTATGGAGAGCGTTGCCGCTGTCTCGCTGCCAATAGCGGGGTCTTGTGCAGCGACAGAATAGTCGATTTGCTTTGAAATGTACGGGAAAGGATTTTTATGATACTGGAGCTCGAGCCATTGAGACTTGCAGTGTGAATATTCCTTGATTGTCTTGATAGCTGTGGATGGTAGATGTCTTGCTAGATAGTCTAACAGATGCTGTGTGAGATATAAATGGGTTCTGAGATAATGCCCCTGGTAACGCCATTGAAGTCTTGTCTTAAGGAGGAACGCAATAGATTTGCAGCTAAGTCCAGTAGAGGTAGCTTGCATATCCTCGTAAATATAGCTACTAAGCTCCCAATTTGATTTAGTACCACAATATGCCCAAAATATTACCCGAAAATTTTGATGTATATCAACAGGACCAAGAGAACTTAAGTCAAGTCCTTCAGTTATCGAATCAGCAATTAGTTTACCCACCCAAGCTTCCGTGTGATCGAGACGGGAGAGTTCGAGGTACAATATCCCAAGTAGTTTAGCCGGTGAGAAATTCGCCTTCTGCATAATCATAGCTGTATCTATGATAATTTTGATTGCTACCGCTAATTCATTGCTATCACGGCTATGAAGAAGGATCTGAAATTCCTTAACCTTCCCCTTCAAGAAGGTTGAAAGAAGCTCATTGTTAGACAGATAGTCCTCGCCTATAAAGTCTCGGCCTGCCTTGGTTTCCAAAAAGAAATCTTGACCAGTTCGGTGTGCAAATTTGACACGGGCAGATCGGTAATGCCAATATTGCTGCTCGCTGCCTGAGTCCACGTCGTCCGAATCTTCATCGCTAGCTGATATTGAATCTTTGAGGTAGGCAACTTCGAGGAATCCCATACAATATGTCGAGACTTGATCGTCAGTCTTAGAACAGCTATCAATCACGACCTCTGGGTTGAATGGTTCAACTCCTCTCTTCTCGCAAAGCTGCTCAATTTTGTCATTGTAGGCTGCGGCAAGACCAAAGAGAGTAAGCTGAAAGGCAACATCCTTTAGAGAGCTTGTCAAAAGTGTCATTTGGAGAAAATTTCGGGCCCTGTCCTCGTGGACCTGGTCGTCCATTCTCTCCAGCAGCATATTTTCATAGAGTTGATTCATTCCTTGGGGGTATGTCTCGAGACGCTTTGTCATTAGAACCTCGTCGTCGTGACTTCTGGCTCCTTTAAGAAGGGACTTGACTACTAGGGATGTCCAGAGGAAAACGCCTTCAGCTCTTTTTACAATCTTCTCTGCAAATTCCTTTGAATTAATGACCCTATCCCCGAGCTGAGCCTCACAATATCGAACCATGTCTTCATATGTCAAGTCCTGGAGGCATAGAGTCTGGTGTCGTTGCAATGCCTGTTTCAAGAGTAACTCAGGGCGGCTTGAAACACAGAGCTTCACATTCGGCAACGACGACCACTGAGTACACAGGTCTAACAAGGCTTCCAGACGACTATCATCACCCTCGAATTCATCCAACCCATCAATAAAAATACATATGTCGCTTGTACAAACTTTCAAAAGTTTTGAAAGCTCTTTCCGGAGGGTCTTTTCGGTCCAAGTTGGGATATCCGTTAAGTCGGTCCCGAGTTGGGGTATGAGATTGGGATTGGCCTTTATGATCTGATATGCCAAGGAAAAGAGAAGCCCCAGAGTTCTTTTTTGCTTGTCGGTACCGGCCCGCCAGAAGAAGAACGAGAGGCAAAGAAGTTTCTTTCCCCCCGTCCATTCTCGGAGAAGATTTTGGGTTTCGGCTGCTTCCAAAAGGAAGGCCATGAGGGTCGACTTGCCGGATCCTGCTTTGCCCTGAATCCAATAAATAGTCTCCTTATCCCCGCGAAGCCATTTAGGAAAGCTGTCCCATCTGCCGTTTTTCACATCATCAAATATCCACCGGAATGTCTCTCTGTGTGCTTCCTCAATTTCTTCCCGACGAGAGTTGTATTCTTCGAAGAACAAACTTTTCAGAACATTCTTTTTAATCTCAGCTGTAACGAGGATATCTTTTGTTTCTTCCAACCCCTTCGAGAATCCCTGCTGAACTATTGAGTTCATATGTTGTCGTGTACTGGTATGTTCAGCCTGGTTTTCGGAACGAGTCTTCGAATGTTCTTGTCGGATCGCTGAACTCAGATGTGCTTGAGTCTGAGCATGTTCGGTTGATATTAGATTTGAAATTTTCGCAAGTCTTGAATCGATAATCTGCACGGAGGAGACTAGCCCTTGGCTTAAAAGCTCTTGTCCTTCTGCTCTCTGCCTAGTACTAGTTCAGCCTAAAAGTTCAATCGCGAAATAAGGGAATACTTACTTAAGATTGATCAGATATGCAGTGTCCAAGAGATTTTGCTCTGCCAACAAATCATTCTCAAGTTTCTCGATTGCTTTTTTCTGTCTCATAGTCCTAAAAAGAGCTTTTGATCTATGCAGGAATGTCTGCTTTGTAGGCTCAACACTCTTCAGTAGCGCTAGTAAAGAATCCGATATTGCCTTACATTTCAACCCAATGTCCTGTATTCTCTTCTCATTTGTTGCTGTACTTGTGATAAAAAGTTTTTCGGTCATGCTGCTGAGTGTTTTTGCTCTATTCGTCAAATCCTGATGCTCGGGCAAACTCCCCTTTTCACACAGCTTTTTATATAAGCCAAACGTCTCCAACGCAAAGTCCAAAAATGTAATAGCTGAAGCAGCGACTCCAATAGCCGACGCGGGATCCATTCTTTCTCCAATTACCTAGAAAGTAGGCAGGAATGCTCCTCAACTTCCCAAAATCAAGAAAAGGCCCTCATCAGCCGGTATACCAAGAAGCACAACTGGAGACTATACTTAAACGAGGGATTAGGATGTCTGGAGTTGGGACATATTTAACGGAAGTGGAAGATTGAAGAAATCAAAGCAGATGAAGAATTATCTAGCTGTGAGGCCGTGGGACTGGGTTGGATAAGGAGAAGTCTGGAGGAGCGGGTGAAAGTTAAATTTGGAGTATATCGCAAACTCTGCTGCTGAGCGAGCGAAAGTATGAACAGCAAACGCAAGCAACAAAGACATGAGTTCACAAGTACAAACGAACGAGATGTTATCCTGCCATCAGGCAGATGAAAGTCGAAGGTCGCGTGTGGCTGTGGTCAAACTCAAACACATGCAGTTATCCGACCAGGCATTGCTATTTGCCAGTATCTTATTGGGGTCTCCTGCAGAAAGGCCAACGGTCGCGTTACATTTTCGTCTATAGGGTTGCATCAAGACCCAGCCACTTTCTCGTTTGCCCTGCCAAATCCTATGATTCGAAACGCAAACAAGTGTGATGATGATATTCTGAAGAAGCCGCGGCGCTTGTAAACATCAACAAAGTGCTACAGCCTTATGATCTGTTTGTATTTGAGAACATTACCTATTTAGAATAGAGTGGCAACTAAAGTGACATATCACATTTACTTTCAATTCCCTACGTTCACACCGGACTGTTTTCGCAGGCGTCTAAAACCCCATGCCCCAGCCAACCATCGTAAGATTACAATTCGCTTATTATAAAGTCGTACTTTTAATTCCCAATGCTACACCTAAGCCTACTTACCCCTTTCACCTGTATTAACACTAGACTGTGTAGCATATTACTTAGATCCTGAGACCCTCCACGATATATGTATTTCAGATCCCAATTAATCATTGTGTGGCTCGCCTATCACGGGACCTCCTGTCATAATTGTAGTATTATTGTTACTCACCTTTCTCACTCATATTAACGCCAGAAATATTATCCTAAATAGTTTCATACTATCTTAGAGAGCGGGAAGAGTTATACAGGAGGTATAGTCATCAACAGCTATTCTAAACATCAACCAAGAAAACTACAGGGTGCTAAACTCACTTTTTTCAACCCCCTATACCAACCTGATCATGTCCCAGCCAGTCACTATATACAGTATGGCTCAATCCATCCAAAAATCAGGAGCTGTGGCTATCTCGGGAGGAGAGGGTAGTTCATAATCACTATCTCACTACCAACCAGAGATTTTTAATACACGAAAATTCCACCAAAGATTATCCAATCCCCCTCCAATTCCAGCACATCCAAAATCTCCAATTCTCCACCAACACAATCAGCCCAAGCTCCTTCAATTTCAACAACCTCATCTCAAACTATTTTATAGATTGCCTATATGAAGTGTCTATGCAACTTGTGAATGCAAGTTAAGTGACGAAGAAACCAGCCAACAGGGAGGAGGAGGATAGGTTATAGAGCGCAAGGGCAATAATTCAGGTAGCGAAAATAGGGACATATCCTTTTATTATATCCTCACGATTTCATGACTTTGCCCTCTTCCTACGACTTCTCTTCTTCATAATTTCACGATATTGAAAATACTTTTATATCACAATTTATGACATAAGCTCTTAAATTTCTTAAAGTCATTTAGATATAGTTAATAAAAAATAAATATCCCAAATACAAAAGTCCATTTCAAAACAAAACATCAAACATCCAAAGCTCCCAAGTATAAAAAAATACTTATAAGACACCCCCACGACTCAAACCCCCCAAACTTCTCCACCAAACTCAACCACTTATTTCCTCCTTAAGAGGCACAAATACTCTAAAGCACCAACAGCCAGAATACCGCCAGAATACAACAACTTACCTCCAACTACGGCCCCGCAATAGAAAACAAGTAGCAAATTTACGAATTTTATAATAGTTAAAATCATAAAATTCCTTATAAAAACAAAACGATCTAGGAAATCTACTAATGCAAACTTACTCTCCTAAGTCACTGCACTTCAGAAACCCAAGACTCGAGTATCTTAAATTTCATATATCAAAGATAATCTTGTTATTTCTCCTCCAAAGGGTGCGCTTAGGTTGAAAGTTCCCTCATGTCATGCCAAATCCTCTGTCTAAGCCCTAAAAATGAAAACTCACCGCCCCCGATTCAGGAATTGAGCAGTACCACCTTTCCTCTATATCAAACACCGAACCTACTTTAATTATCATAAAAGTCAAAGTATAATTAAACGATGACAAAGTGAAAACGCAACCAATGGGAATAAGATCGAACACACTAAGAGCATCTAGACAGCAAGGAATAGAAACTAGAGAAGAGAGAGTTTCATATTTCAACATCTGACACTCTTAAATACTACCTATGTAGCTTCCCATCCCATCAATCTATCCTCAAGCAACTGTTCTTAGCTATCTTATTTCCTCACATGCCCTACCCCCATCCCAAGCCCTTTTCACAACGCCCATCCAGCCCGACAGCACAGCCCAAGAGAACCACATTAATGAAGCTAGAAGCATAACGAAGTATACCTCACCACAACGAACATAGATAGATCATAAAAAATAGCCATCAAATGAAAAAAGGATAGCGACTCTGTCATAAGCTCCGAGCATCGCTCACGTTTAATTTTTCATTTCATTTTTGATTCAACTAGAAAATAAGAAAGATGTCTCAACATCAATTCGTTCTATCTATCCTTCCCAATTTATGCAACGCTAGATTAGATTTCGCACTTACAATTTGTTTGGCTGAGTTGAGGTAGTAGGCCATTGGTAACCGGCTGCGTCACTGAACTTATAGCCGTAAGAGGAGGTGAAGTCGTCTAGAACTGCAGGACCACGAGAACCTAGAATAAGGGTGTTAGCGGCATGGGGGTGGATTGTGGAAAAAGAAGACATACCATATGGATACTCCATAGGGATAATTTCCTTGTTGTCATCAAGATAATGGAGGAGGGGTGTGAATATCCTCCAGCTTGCATCTAGTTCATCGTCACGGACAAAGTTGGAATGATCACCCTTGATAGAGTCAAGAATGAGAGACTCGTAGGCTTCGGGAATCTTCAAGTCAGAGAATCTTCGCCGATATGTCAAATCAAGTTCTGTAACAACGGTTTGCATGCTCAATCCGGGAAGCTTCGAGTTCATCTTGATGTAGACGCTCTCGTTTGGTTGAATACGCATGACTAGCTCGTTTCGTGGAATGTCTTTGAAGATACCCGAAGTAACATCCTTGAATTGGATTCGGATTTCAGTCTTCTGCTCGTTCAATGCCTTACCGGCCTTCAGAATGAAGGGAACCCCGTCCCATCGCTCGTTTTTGATGAATGCAACCATAGCACAGAAAGTTGGACACCTGGAATCTTTTGGAACGGTATCGTCCTCCTTGTATGATGGCTTATTACCATCCAAAGACTTCCCGTATTGGCCAATGATGACATTCTTGGGCTCAATTGCTGGGATGCTTCTTAGGACACGAACCTTCTCGTCTCGAACATCCTCGGCAGAGAAGGAGATTGGCCTCTCCATTGCGAGAAGAGTAAGCACCTGAAGAAGATGGTTTTGCATAACGTCGCGGATGATACCAAATTCGTCGAAGTATCCGCCGCGACCTTCTGTTCCAAATGGCTCTTTGAAAGAAATTTGAACGTTGTCGATGTGGTTTCGGTTCCATGTTGCGCCAAAGAATTCGTTTCCAAATCTCAGAATTAAAATGTTCTTAACCATCTCCTTCCCTAGATAATGATCAATACGGAAAATCTCATCTTCCTTCCAATTTGGCTCCAAAGCCTTTTGCAACTCCCGAGAACTTCCAAGATCTTTTCCAAAAGGTTTCTCTACCTGTGAGTTGGAGGGTCAGTACAACCCCTTTAGCGAAGCTAGGACTCCACCTACAATGATCCTGGCAATTCCCTTGGGGGGGTAGCAGTTCTTTTTCAGGTGCTGAGAGACGGTGGTGAAAACGCTTGGAGGCAGTGCCATGTAGAAGATGCGATTTGTCTCTTTGCGCCCTTTCTCCAGACCCTCCAAGTGTTTCCTCAGCTCGACAAATGATTCGTCCTTGTCATATTGCCCCGAGACATATGTGCAAATGCTGCAAAACTCCTGTAATTGCTGCTCCATGTCCTTCGTTGGGGTCTTGATGTAAGACTTGACTCGCTTGAGGAACTCCTCGTGGTCCATCTTGGTTCGTGCATATCCGATGATTCTGATGTCTTTTGGGAGGAATTGGTTGCGGTACTATACCGGAGCTATTAGTATTTGGAACGCGGGGATAATGCAGACAACTTACCAGTCCGAACAAAGCTGGGAACTGTGGTATTCGAATTAGCCTGGTAAAGAGACGCCCGTCTAAGAGGGTTGCTTACAGTCTTCTTCTTGGCCAAATCACCGGAGGCTCCGAGGACAATAATCACGGTGTTCTCCTTTAGCTCAATGGATCTAGTGGGGCACGACGGAATTAGCTTTATAATCTCCAGCAACATCGTAATTGCAAAGCGGCAATTTTTCGTGGCATCTCAAGAGGTTGCACTGCAGCGGCCCTCGAGAGATGGAGGCATTGCGGTGTGCGTTGTTGTGCTGCAATGGCTCCTTCCCCCAGGAGCAGGCACGGAAGTGACGTAGAGCGTGGATAAATCAGAACTCACCCGGCATTGTGAGCCTCTTCAGGCTTGATGAGAGTGTCCGCCATGGTGGAAAGCGATGGCAGGGTCAATGGGCAGCTGCGTGAGTCTTGTCGTCTGGGTTGGGGGACGGGAATGTGTTTATCTTGGGCACAGGTGTCGAAGGGAAGAATCAAAGTTGGAGAAAATGTTGAGGTAGCAAGAAGCAGCTTAGGCGGGGTGGAAGCGTGGTGGCTGCTCGACTTGTGACGGAGTTACAGCGGGCCACGCTCCGACGCTGTTCTCATGCACTCGGGGCCCTTGCGAGCGCGGAAGAGGTTTGGGCGCACGCATCCACGATGCTTCTCCGACCTCATCGGCGTTTGGACGTTCAGACCCAGAACCAGAGCAGGATTGTACGGGCACGCCGCCGTCGCGGTGGACAGTGGGAATCATGGGCAGCGCTTCCTCGCCGAAAAGTCCCCATCTCCTGCTGGCCAACTCGTCCTGGGAGCCAATTGTCTACGGCAAAACTGTGGGTTGAGTTGGGTCACTTGCTGCACTTGCTGGATTATCAAGCAGCCTGCGTGGGCAACGGCTGCGAGATGGCCAGGCGCCTCTGCTTAGAGATCTCCGGCCGAGCAGCATCCAAAGTGGTGAGGTGAAAATCCCAGGCACTCCGCCGGCTTTTGGGAGGAGAGAGTTGTGAGCCGTCCGCCGCGGATGCCACATCTCCTCGCAATATCGGTCTGGCTGGGCTTGAGCGGGCTTGCTTTTGCGACCGGAAGCACAGTGAGAGCAGAACGGACGCTGCCATCAGTCATCTCAGTTGTCAATCAAAGGCTGGGCCCGTGGACCCTGGAAGAAGTGGCACAATCGATAAGGACAAGATAGATGAGTGCCAATGAGATTTTTGGGCAGAATTTCAGATGTATTTGAGAAGAAGGTGTGGAAGGACGAGAAGCAGGATACGGCGAGGCCAAGCCTGACGCTGAAGCATTTCCCAGGAGAAAAACATTGGAGCTATCCTAGGGTGGGGAGCAACCTGCTGTAAACCGAAGTGATTCGTTGACGGGGTGAGGACCGAGGACTTTCGACGCCCCAGCTCGTTTCCTTATCACGTGCATCCGCCCGTGATCCTCTCGCTAAAATTGAGCTAGCACAATCGCACATCGCGGCTTTCGAGAAATCAGTATCGCGACCAACGACCAACGCCAAATTCGCCGACAGCCAGCACCAAACGAAGTCTTTTCACCAGGACGAGTCGTTGATCCCACCTTCACAATCTCTCAATTCTAGTCACAGAACGAGAGACCTCAGCCAAAATGGTAACCGAATCCGGACACAGACGTATGTTCAAATTCTCTTCCCTTAGCTATGGGCAAATGCCGGAGTCTCCAGTGGGGTAATTGGTGGAAACCCTTGGGGACAGGACTTGCAGCAGTTCCCAAGTCGAAAAATTGAGTGATAATTGCTAACTTGTGTCCTTAGTCTATGTCAAGTAAGCAATTCTACCTTCACCGCATCGAGATTCACCGGGGGGAAAAAGTAAAGGGCTAGCATGGAGAACGAGATGGGGATCCGAATATACGCTGGTGCGAGAACGGCATGTCGAACTTGCGCTGACTTTTGTCTGATAGGGGTCGTCACTTGTCGTACCAACGTGGAATGCGCAATACCAACCCAAACACCAGTTTGATTCAAATCGAAGGTGTTGCTAATAGCGAGGCTGCCAAGTGAGAGAGCATAGGGCAATTGCGTATCATAGGAAAACACTAATCTTTAATTCAGGTTCTACTGCGGAAAGAAGGTCGCTTTCGTCTACCGTGCACACAAGGAGATTAGAGGATCAAAGATCAGAGTTATTTGGGGCAAAGTCACTCGGCCACATGGTATGTTTGGGAAAGCAGGACTATTCTGAATAGAAATTGATGAGATCACTAGGCAACTCTGGTATCGTTCGAGCACAATTCAGAAACAACCTTCCCCCCAAGTCCTTCGGCGCATCGGTTCGAGTTATGTTGTATCCATCTTCAATATAAAAGGATTCTTTGGAGTTAAGCCATATGGCATGGGAGGTGGTTGCGAGGTGTTGCAGTTCAGTCACTGGTCCAGGGCAGCGAAGTGCATAGTCTTGCTGGTAGCAATCGAATAAAGCAAAAATACCAACCACGCGAACGAGCAAACCATGACATTGCAAACAGAAATGAGATGTGACGGAAACGCCTTTTGTGTGATGGTATTATTTCTGGTTTATGGGAATCTCAGAAGCGGTGTCTGGATTGGAGCCAATTTGCTTGATTTCCTCAAGATTTGAGATCAGTCTCCAATCTCAGAGCTGACAATCGAGTCCGGCCTTAAATCTAGTATCGGGGACTATTTCCTATGAGCTTATTTAGTGCCAACCGCGATGTTGCTGGAGCCAAATATCTGCTCATGGTTCATGCTGTTTTTCTCTTTGGTTTAATGCGGTGTTCATATTGCGTTACTACTTAGATTGCAATACGCAATTAGAATCTGGTTTTTGATTCATCCAAGATATTTACGACCCTTAAACTACTCGGCCTTAAAGCTCGATTCACTCGAGGTGCTTAAGCTGCAAATAGCTATTATTTATGAAAGCCAAAACACATTTAAAATCTAGGAGCTGAAAAACGTATCTAGGCAAGTAGCTACCAGTAACAGTCGTCAGAAAGAGTGATATAAACATAAGGTACGCGTTTCAAGTTATAGTGCTACTTCCTTAAAGCCAACGCCTCCATTCTAGTCGCAGTAGTTTTATCCACCAAGGTAGCTCCTTCCACTTGTTTCTTGAAATGGCGGGAATTATACCATCACTAACCCCCCCAAATAATAAAAAGTACTCATTTTATTACACCTTGATTTTTATGTACCCTCTTCTCTCATCAAAGTCTATCTCTGTCTAAGGTATAATCCTCTTGCATATAACCTAGAGGACTTGGTTTTATACACGGGAAATATTATTGACTGTCTCTCACGTGACCAGCATGTATAAATGAAACTCCTCTTACTTTCTTACGCCTTGAGTTCATGTCTCCCTTTTCCATATTCTTACAGATATCACAAAGCATAGTGCTTGTTGGTTCGGTAGGTGCGAAGTTCTGTGTTAGTGATCAAGACATGTTTTATAGATATTACGACATATGAAAAAACCGAAAGATTCGAGATTAATGCGTCTAGAATTGGTGTTTCTTGCTTCTTCAGATCTCGGGGTAATGTTTTATGCTGCATTATAGGTTGTGATTTCTTCTTCTGTTATCTTAAACCACCTGCTTCTCCCTTCTTTTCCCCTTTCTAGTTGGCTCTATGTTTTTAAATTCCTCTTTTTACGGAATTTTAACTTACCTCCTTATATTTCTCTTGGAAATTTCATCTTTGGATAAAATTTAAAAGCACCTCTTTCTTTTAATTATAATCTCGCCATCTTGATCTTATCCCTAAACCCTCTCCCGCTTAACCTAGTTCTGGTACTATAATTAAATAACCTCTACTACTTTAATCCAAAACTTTCATCGCCTTCCTCTATTCTAAAAACATTTCAAGAACTGGTGCCCTGCCTAAATGTATTGAGAAATGGGGAATACTGTATGGTGGAAATTTTATTCTAAAATGTAGTGAGAATAGAGTTTCTATTAATTTGATGATCATCCATTTAGTATTTTGAGGGAGGGGAGGGGTCCGGGGATAAATTGGATTGTACGGTTTTAGAAGAGTGTGAAAGGGGGTGTGTGAGGTTATGTGGGGCAAGGGGGTTGTATTTAGATGTTGGATCTTAAGGGGAGTGGTTTATAGGTTGGAGAATTTCTTTGGGTTTAGGGAAAGGAAAGTTAGATGACTGTTTTAGGGGGAGTAGCCGTGGGTACTTATTGATTAGGCGAGGAGTAATTTTACATATATTATTTCTATGCGAGATATAATATGGGGAAATTAATTAAGTTACCTGTTACTACTAATTTACCGTTTACAAGTTTTCTATAATTCTTTTCTTAACTATTTTTAATTTTAGATAGCCATGGAACCTATTTTATTCCTATTAATCCTGACCTTAAATATTAATCTTAATATGTAGATCCTCTTAGCGCTACCTATCTAAACGTAATAATTTACTATAATATTACTTTTAGAATCCTTTCTATCTTTACTTTAATCTTAGAAGCAAGTATTAAGACAGGTAAGAAAATGCAGTTAGCTATTAAACCAACTAATATTATAAATAGGGGTGTAAAGAGTTGACTTAGAATAGGAAATTAGGGTTTTATTACTAATATCAAACCTAATAAAAGAGATAGCTAATAAGCCAACGAGTTCTGCGGGGGTATGAATTTATGATTATAATAGGTTATAATATTATTCTATGTAGGAAGATTTAATTAAAAATATCTCCTATTATCTGTAAGGCCGGCCTATTGAGGTGATTCTTGACATCCTTATCATTTTAAGCGAGGAGAAATCCCTGGTTAAATCCGGGGAGGGGGTTAGAGTCTAGGTTTGAAAAATTAGTAGCTGATTTTTGGATGTGAAGTTAAGATAATTCGAAGCTTGAATGTCCCTTGCTTAGTCATTGGTTTTAGTTATCTATAAACCAAAATGTTGTTCGCGTGACTTCTATACACACTCGAGTCATAAATCACCTCCAGGCTCCATGCGCGAAAACGTAATGGAAGGTCGGTTTAGCTGAATTAAAAGGACGTCATCTAGAGATGCCCCTAGTAAATCTAGCCAAGCAAACACGGTTTCTAAATTACCGTTTAGAGGATGTTGGCGAAAGATCTCCGCTGGGGTTGTTTGAAATCAAGTTTTCTTTGCCTAGTTCATCTCAAATGTGGAGCCGATTCTAATATTCTAACGAATGAGCGTACTCTAGCTGCGAGACTGGGAAAAACTTATTTTTTTTCCTAGTATCAACCCTTCTTCATCGAGGGGCATCCAGATGATCGTTCGGGAAATAAAAATAAATGTTTCTGCTAAGCTTATGGAGTAGTTTTGTTCGATTTATGGTTCGAGAAGATGACTGTGAAACCGTGGCCGAGTCAGCGGATGTCGACTCGGCGGTCTCAGAGCTCAGATGTGAGCGGTGATGTGCTGGAAGCGATATCATGTTGGAACAACGCAAGTGCCGCTGGTTGAACAGTTTTTGTTTCATCAGGTCAGCACTGCATAGTACCTGGCGAGCTGGTCCGGTTGGGTTATGGATAGCTGCATATGTGTACCCTGGAAACTTTATCGAAGCAAGGTACAATTCAAGATTTCTGAATTAAAAACACGGCCAAGACGAGATACCCTTTTCGAAAATTCCAATATTTCCCAGCATCCGTCACCGATCCGTTATCGCATTTATTGCATGCCAATACGCCGCTGTCGAAGTGCCATGCAGAAAGACAACCTAGGTGACTTTCCGGCCGTGTCAAAGTCGGGCCTGCCTCAGATGACGGTGCAATAACGTGTTCTCCCCACGATATTCTCAGCTTGAATTGACAGAGTTACCAGGGTATTTGGCCAATAGCATGGGGCTTAGGTGGGAAAGCCGGACGTCCCGGATGTCGAGGACGCCTGTTTTTGCATCCCCTCCAGCGAACGGCGAATAAAAGCCTCTTGCAGACATCAAGCTGGGTGTGAGGTGATGTTCGAGCCACCGGCATTCGCTGTCAAGTTTTTTTTGGCTTTTGAGGGGGCCCTGGAATTGTGCCTACACAGCAACTGTTCTCGGTCTGCCCTCGAAAACAGCCATTTGCTGGGAGAGGAGCGCAGAGCAGTGCCGATTTGGGCTCGGTTTGACGGGCGGAATGCGGCTAGATATATTCGTAGTCGCCGTGGAGGGAGTTTTGCAGGCTGACTACCCCGCCGTAGAAAGACAGCCAAGTATGTTTTGCGTGGTCTAGCTCGTATCAATGGACATACACGCACACCTGCCCATGGCGAGACGGTGTGAGGTAGGAATCGCATCGGCCGGGCTCAAAATAGGCATGGATATCAGGCGAGGATAGCTCCTAGTCCAGCACTCCCTGTTGGTGCCGCTGATAGTGATGATCGCTCCTCCACGTTGCGCCTAACGCAAGCCCCAGAGTGGATAAGCTGGTGATCAGCTTGCGCGTAGCAGTTCCTGCGGCGATGACCCAGCGGCGCGCCGGCTCTGGTGTTGCAGGGCGATGACCGTCTTCCTATTCATCAGATGTCGGCCCCAGCCCGGATTTGGCTTTGGGAGACACCTAATGTACACGGCCTTACTGGAAGCAGGCTAAGCGCGGCGAGCACGATACGAACACTCACAGCGTGAGGCCGACCAAGACAAAGTGCTGCTCCCACACTCTAAATCCTGCCCTGCCCTGCTCCCATCTATCCCATCCACCCCCCATCCATCCCCCATCGCCTTTTCCCATCTCCCTCTTCTACCTCGCATCATCGCAACTCTCAGCAGCATCTCACTCTAGCCACTCGCTCCAATCCGAGACCCCGATATCCTCCCCATTTGGCCTCGGCCGCCAGCATTCACACTCGTTTTGCGCCCGCCTCAACAATTCCCTGGGCCACTCGCACCCCAACGCGTTCGAAATTCCAAGCCATAGGACGCCTTACTGTGCGCATTCGTAGCCTTGATTCGGACGCAATACTGGCTGCGATTCGGCCGGACTGGGAAATAAATTTCCAACCTCCGACATTTTCGAGTTGCAAGCACAGATCCACCAGCCGATACTAGACAACCAACCTCCTCGCCCTGTTTCACGACGATAAGCCTACTTTCGTTTGGCTCATGTTCTAAATTGCGACGGATACAATCATATCAACCCAGAACCACAACCTTTCCTACACTAAATTTCCGTATCCCACTTTCTATCTACCATGTCTTCGAATCATCAATATCCATCGATGCCCGCGCAGTTGCAGGAGCAGTCGAGACCGCGAGCGAAGTCGAGCTTTAGTTTCCGTTCGAATCACTCGCGCAAGAGTTCTGGCAGTGGAACCAAGATCAACCTCCACGAGAGCCACGAAGAGAAACAATCGCGACGTTTGACCACCAAAGCAGATCCTTCATTGGCACTTAACGAGGCGGAACCATGTGAGTATAGAACCATGCATTCCATACATTCTCGAACAATATTATGCTTCTACTTCAAGAACGAGACTGATTAATACTTCTAGCTGTCGTTGCTGCCGATGTGAAGGTTTCTTTAGCGCCAATTCGAGCTATTCAACACAGAGATGCTCAAGGAAACCCCATTGGTATGCGTTTCCCACAGAGTTGTCCCTCCTGAAGTCAATACTGACTTATCTATGTCTACAGCCGACCCTGACCGATCGAACCCTACACGAAGTCGATGGGAGAGACCGCTTGATACCATTCGTGCTTTTGAGGCAGCCATCGATGGAAATTATTCGCGAAAATCATACATACGCCCAGGTTCGAGCGCCCGAGTGAAGTGACGTCAGTATAATTGTGTTGACTTGAAACGCAGAAGCAGAGGGACCATCCAATTTCAACCGCCGGGGTAGTTATTACGCAGGAGGTTCGTAAAATTCCTATCATCTTACACAATCTGGCTAGAGCGATGGATTTTGAAATTCGTGCAATCCAACTTGGGAGGCACAAACAGACCGAACTAGGATATTTCGAGGAAATCTTGGAATATCGACTCTGCAAGCGCCGAGTCCAGATTTTTTCCCTTCGCAAATGATAATCAAGTGCCTGGCTAGTTAGTGCCTGCTATCTTGCCGATCCCCCGCTAGCCACCTTTTCCCAGCACTATCACGGGTTCCATATTTAAATTCGGGAACAGCACTGACTTTTCTCTCAGGAACACAAGTCACCTCAGATGAGAGACCAAGATACACACAGGCTGGATACTATGGCCGATCGCAATCATACAGACCGGAAAGCTATGCGGATGGGAGATCGAATGGAATGACAAGACCGGATAGCTATTACCAGGCTGCTGACAATGCAGGCCCGGGCAATGGATACTATCCAAACAGAGCACGCTACCCTCGAACAGCCTCTGAGCCGCATTTTGCTAATGGTCAGGGCGTATATCCAAACGCGGGGAACCAACAATCCTATGAAACTGTCACGACAGCTTCAGGGATGACTGGAGAGCCAAATGGCTACGCGACAGACCCAAGCAGCGAGAATAGCTCGATGGATCGCATCACCCCATTACCAGTGAAAGAGCTTGGAGAGAGTTACGGATTTACAGGGTTCGGTGCAAATCCACAGTTCGCTCCAGTCGGCAGTGGGTTGCAAGAGGAATATAGGCCCAATGGCTCTCCTGGACCGTCAAGACCAGCGTATAACCAGAACCAAGGACCACCTGCAGTTCCAAGGAAGGACGTTTTTAATAGAGTACCAATCAAGCTTGGAACAAGCAGTGGAAATGCTGGTCTAGCACCCGAATCTAAGAGACCTGCTCCAGCAGAGAAGCGCAAATCGTGGTTCGGAAAGAGGTTCAGCAAAGCATAGTGCAGGCACTGGAAATATTAATTAGGGTTGGCAAGATAGAAGCAACTCCTGGAGAGTATTTAACGACGCCCACGACGTGGATAAGGGAACCATTGGATTATGGTTGGGCCAGGGAAGGCAATCGGGTCAAAATCGATCTTTGAATACATGGCGCATACGAGCAATTGTTGGCTGGCGAAATTTCGTCATATTTATGGAAAGGAGGAAAGATTTCAAGCAGGTGGATGCATTACTACCGAATAATATTTTGTAATGTTTTTGCAATATTGCCCGTACCTGGGCTTTAGATATATGGTTGGTCAATACCTGCGGTGAGCTAGCTTCTGATGAGGAATACACTTTAAGTATACATGTTTAAACACCGCTCATCTCCTTGACACCATTCCAACCTTGAACTCCTTAGCACCCAAAAATAGATCCTCCCAAATCATAAAGCGTTGATCATCGGTCATCACATGCTTAGAGACTTTTGCTTGATAGCTTTTTCTTCTCTTTCTCGGATGCTTCCGGCGTCTCGGTCTGGTCTTCATTAAAGGCCACGATGACATAGCCCATCAATACCAAGTTTGCCATGATTGCTGCCGTTGCACCTGCATATGTTGAATTGCCTAAGTAATTGTTAGCCATTGGATGTTGCACAAGACCGCCAACTTCGAGGTGTCCGGGCAGGCTAACCTCCATATATTGTGTTCAGCGTCAGGAAATAAGAGCTTATAGGACCAACAACCATAGCAAGAGTGAATCCCAAGAGCTTATATATCACATGTCTATAGAGGAATGGAGGTATCAGTCCGATATCTCATGTGACCTTGAACCTGGGGTCTGGTGGAGGCTCACGCTGGAACAGCAGGTGCAATATCACTCTTTCCACTGGCGGGGGCGAAGTCTTTATCATCCTTCTCGAGAATGCTCTTTTCGGTTGAGATAATTCTTCGAGTGGTCATGGTGCGGATTGGAATATGTGTGATGGTGTTTGAGGCAATGGAGGTTGGAGGTTGTGATGAGGTGTGGTGGGAGAGGCAGACGGGGCTGGCTGCTGACTTCGTTTGGTCTTGGTGTGAAAGGGAACGCGTAAAGTGGGGAGCGTGAGTTTTTCCCTTCGCGACGGGCGGAACGTGCTAGGGTGCCCAATCTGTCATCACAGCTGCTTACTGCAACTCTGGATACTAAACTCATTCTCAATATTTACCCTAGCATCGCTTTCGGTCCCCTTCACGCGACACAAACTGCTGCTACATTTCCTTGGAATCGTTTTTTGCTGAGTGTTTGCCAGGCAATTGAGGCGGGGAGGTTCGAGAGATTTTCTAGTCAAAGAATTGTTCGCACGCATTGGCGTTTTCCGCGCGACCTTGGAATTCACCTTTGCTGGGGCAGCCGACACCAACACCACCAAACAACCTTCTTTCCACACAATCCTACGTGCCGAACAACATCCTCCCTTCCACTCGAACGTCGACAAGGCCCGCATACCAAGGACAGACATCATGGCGTTCAACCTTGGTGGGGTCAAAGGGGCCAACCTGATTCCCGATTCTCCTGCTGTGAAGAGACAAAAGACTGCCTCTGGCTATACCTCCACCTCGGCTTCAGCGCGCAACACTGGTACCTACAATTCAGATAACGACGACGGCGACGATTTATTTTTGAACTACGTTCCCGACACCCCTGGGCATATGAAGACCTATGGAACCCAACCAACACAGATCATAGACCGTAATGCCCCCCCTTCGTCCAGCCGTGCCCAGACACCACCACCTATTGTGCAGGTTCCTGCCTCGTCTCCTTTCACAGGAAGAAGCTCAGAGGTTGAGACTCCTAGGTCCAATGGATACAGGCCCTTCCCACACCAACAGATGCAGCCCCAGATGCAGCCCCAGCAGCCTCCTCGTAACTTGGCTATGAGTATGGCTCCTGCTGGTACACTCTTTCGACCTCCAAATGGCATAGTTGCGAAGCCTCCAGCGAACAAGGATATCATCAATGTTGATTCAGACTCAGAGGGTGGCGGGGTCAGACTTCCGGGTCTCGAGAGCTCAGACGACGACGACGATGCTGTAGCAGCAGCAAATATAAAGCCAACCACATTCTCAACAATCTCGAGTGCACAAAACTCATTTGGACCACCTTCGCATAATTATACCCCCAACGGCAACGCCAGTTTTCAGAGCATTGTCGCAAATGCTAAATATACAGGTCCACCAATGGGACATATTGGTGGGCATATGGGTGGACATGTAGGTAGTAGCTACGGCGGGATGGGAGGCCCACAACGTCAAATGGGACCTGAAAGAGCTAGACCTATTGAAGATATGAGAGTTGACGATGTCGAAGCAGCAATTCGGGAAAATGTTACCAGGCTCAGAACCATTTTCCCCTCAATTACAATTTTTATGGCTCGAAATCTGCTTCTTCAAACTCGCGGCAATCTCGAAGATGCCGCTGCCATGCTTTCAGAAGATCCCCTCACTAGAATGGGTGGTCCTCAGACTATCGTTATACCTGACGATACCCCACCGACGTATTATGCTGAGCCCCAGATGAAGAGAGGATTGAATGCCCCAATACAATCTTTCCGAGAAAAATATTCTTCGACACAAGCAATGCCTCGGCAAGCGACCAGCACACCTGTTCAGATTAAACCTAAGAAGAGACTTGTTCAGGGACGAAGAAATCCCACCCAATCCTCGCCTGTCAGAGACCAAACACCAGAAGAGGGCTTTGAGTCTATGGATGAGACTGATTCGGGTCATGAAACTGAAGAAGAAGAGGATCCAGAGCTCGAAAATCGTCTTCTCAAATTCTTCAATGAATGCAAAGCTGAAGACCTTGTTGAACTCACTAGTATAGCTAAGGACATTGCTGAGTTGATGATCGCGGCCCGCCCTTTCAAGAACCTCGATGCTGCCCGGAATGTCGAAAACACTAAGCCCCTCAAAAGTGGAAAGAAGAGCACCAAGGCTGCTGTTGGAGATAGGGTTGTTAACACAGCAGTTGAGATGTTCCACGGATACGAGGCTATCGACAAGTTGGTCGCCGAATGTGGGGAACTGGGCAAACCACTGGCTGAGGAAATGTCCAGATGGGGATTTGATGTTTTTGGTGCGCAGAAAGGAGGTGAACTAGAAATGACATCCCTTGAGGATGAAAATGAATCTCAACGAGACTCTGGGATCGGATCGCCCAGCAGCGCTGATGCAGCCAATGATGATGATGTCAAAGTTATTACCAGGAAGAGAGGAAACGTTAAATTCTTGAAGAAACCTGAGAAGATGGCGGAAGATTGCGTCCTCAAAGACTACCAAGTTGTCGGCCTCAACTGGCTTGCTTTGATGTATAGGCACAAACTGAGTGGTATCCTGGCAGATGAGATGGGTCTCGGGAAGACATGTCAAGTTATCGCCTTTCTTACTCACTTAGTTGAGCAAGGTGACAATGGCCCTCATTTGGTTGTTTGCCCTGGATCGACTCTAGAGAATTGGCTACGGGAGTTCCAAAAGTTCTCTCCTCAATTGACTGTTGAGCCTTATCATGGGGCCCAAAAGGATCGTCCTGATATGGCAAATGATATCTTGAATAACCGAGAGACAACCAATGTTGTAGTTACAACTTATGATATGGCAGCTAAGAAGGAGGACAACAAGTTTATGAAGAGGCTAAGACCTGATGTAGGTCCCAACCCCATCTTAGAAAGTTAGACCTTGCTAATAATGAACAGGTCTGTGTTTATGATGAAGGCCACATGTTAAAGAATACAGCTTCACAAAGATATCAAGGTCTCATTAAGATCCCCGCAAATTTCAGACTTCTCCTTACCGGAACGCCACTTCAAAACAATCTCCAGGAGCTAGCAGCTCTTCTCGCATTTATCCTTCCCGAAGTCTTTCGGGATCTCGAAGATGATCTCAAACTCATTTTCAAGGCCAAAGCCACAACAGCAGACGCCGATCATGCAGCCCTCCTGTCCGCTCAACGAATTGCTCGAGCACGATCTATGCTCACACCATTTGTGCTCCGCAGAAAAAAGGCTCAGGTTCTCAAGCATCTCCCACCTAAGACCTGTCGTGTCGAGTATTGCAATCTCCATAAAGCCCAAAAGAAAATCTATAACGGACATTTATCACATGCTCGCGAAAAGATTCGTGCTCGACTCGAAGGAACCAAGATGCCTAAGAACGACGAAAATAACCCAATGATGCAACTTCGAAAAGCAGCCATTCATCCTCTCCTCTTTCGACGGCACTTCACGGACGAAAAGATTGAGAAAATGGTTGATATCCTTAGAAAGAAGGATCCAGTCAACTTCCCTCCCAGCCATGCTCGTCATCATCACGTTGCGGAAATGAGAAAAGCTTCGGATTTCTGGTTGCATCAATGGTGTCGCCTTTACCCCAGTATCTCATCGTTCGATATCCCCGACCTAGCATGGATGAATTCTGGCAAAGTCGACGCTATGGTTAAGCTGGTCAAGCAATACAAAGAAAACGGCGACCGAGTCTTAATCTTCTCACAGATGTCTCTTGTTCTTGATATTCTCGAGGCAGTTCTTAACTCCTCGCTAATAGCATTCACCCGAATCGATGGCTCCACCAAAATCGAAGAACGTCAATCCCTAATCGATGCATTCCGCGATGACGAATCCATCACAGCCTTCCTGCTCACCACCAAGGCCGGAGGAACTGGTATCAATCTTATGTATGCCAACAAAGTCATCATTTTCGATGGATCTTTCAACCCTCAAGATGATCGTCAAGCAGAGAACCGAGCTCATCGAGTAGGACAAACGAGAGAGGTCGAGGTCGTCAGACTTGTTACTCGAGGAACAGTTGAAGAGCAAATTTTCGCATTAGGAGTGAGTAAATTAGCTCTTGATGGACGAGTTGCAGGTGATGACAAAGATGGAGAAGCCATGGGCGAAAAGGAAGTCAGTCGAATGCTACTCGAAGCTTCTGAGAATCTCGAACTAGAGGTTGATGATGACGAGGATAGCGAGAGTGAGCTTAGCGAATTGAGCGAGACGAAATCACTTGAGGATGTTGAAGAGGAAGTCGAGGCTGTGGAAGTTGTTGAGGAGGAGAAAGAAGAGAAGGTTGAGAAGAAGAGGGGTGGGAGGAAGGCTAAGGCTAAGGCTAAGGGGGAGGTTAAGGAGAAGAAGGAGAAGAAGCTACCGACGAGGAGGAAGACGAGTATTTTGGATCAGGTGGCTAGTCAGGGTCAAGGGAGGAAACGTAAGGCTCCGAAGTCTTAGAGTGTTTGGTGTTGCCAACGGTGTTGGGGATGGATAGTGTGGATGGTGTCATATATTTGTTGGTTTAGGCGGGATGGGATGGATGGATGGTACATAGATCACATTATAGATGATTACGTGGATTTGTTAGAGTGGATCCTTCTCTTTTTCTTTCTCTCTCTCTCTCTCGTGGAATAGGGTCGATGGATTTTCATTAGATGAGAGAAACAAAAAAGGAAACCAGAATGGAAGACAGACAGATAGACAGACAGATAAACGTAGGAAATTAATAATAAATATGAATATAAATTAAATGAGGAGGAGAATTATTTTTTATGGTGATTTAATTGACTAGCTAGCTATCTAGCTATTATCCATCTTCTACCATTCTCGATGCAGCCATCACTAGCTAAACAAGCTAGGAACAACAAGCTCAAACGTTCCTCCTACCTCACCATTTACTTTCATATCGAGAGCTAAAGCTAACTCGTCCTTCCTGTCAGGTCAGGTTTCTCCCCGTCTTCTGTCTCCTATCATATCATGAAAAGGCTAGATGTAGAACATAGACTAAGTATACACTTTTCACCTACTAGGTATTCCCTAGGTAAGTGTAGAAGCGAAGTGAGTGTATCTTTATCAATGATAAACACCATGGAGCAAGCAAGTAAGCAAGCCGTGCTTAATATACCCATATAACCCACCCCCTCAAAACGCCAATATCCATCCCCCCCATATTCCCCATTGTTAACGCTCAAAAACGCTCAAAACTCCCCAACCCCCTAACTCAGGCAATCATCTCAAGACCTCCTCGCACTCTGGACATAAAATCGGCTCGTCCCATTCCTCATCCCCCACTTTAACAACAAGTCTCAAATCCCTAATTTTCGCCATCAACTCATTTCCCCCCTCCAGAATCTCAACACCAAACATATCTTTCCACGGCTCCATTTCCCCCCCTCCCTTTCCCTTGCCCTTCCCCTTTCCATTTTTCTTTTTCTTTTTCTCGTTCCCAACCTCCATTTCCTTCCTGGCTGTTTCTTCATCGCTACCGCATTCCTTTCTGAGAATATCGAGAAGTCGATCATATGTTAGTTTCTTGATGTGGTTGGAGAGACAGGGTTGGGTTGACGAGGAATGGATTTGGAAATTACAGGTGTTGTTGGTGCATTTTATCATGGATTCGTCGGGGTTGAAATATCCTTTGCAGATGCAATGGGAGGGTAATTCCTTCCTGTTATTAGCTTGAAGTTAAATAACAGACGTCATGGAAAGAAACTTACGGATAGTTCCTGCGTCCCTCGACAAAATGTTTGACGCCAGAAAAATTTATCGGTTGGTTCCCTAGATGTCTCATCCCAATGTTCGACTTCACATCGACTTGCTAGTGACTCGGCGGAAATAATATCCATATAGTTTGAGGCGATCAGTTCATGAACTCCATGCCATGATCTACGTCCGCCTAAAGCAGCTACATTTTGATTAGATCTGCCAGCTTGTATACTTGTTGCTGGAAGATCATCTGGCCAATATAACCATGAGACCTTAGAAATTGGGTTAACTATGATTTTCTCGTCAGATCAGAATATGGGTTTCTTACCAACAATAGAGCAACGGGTTTTTGAGTATCATCCTCTTTCCATAATCTAATATCTGCAATCTGAGCAACCCAGAATTCCGCAAATTTGTCTATCTTTGCGCTTTTTGGAGTATCTCTATGGCGTACATATACGAAATCTCCTACATTATACAATTTCCCAGAACCAGAATTCCCGCCTTCTACATGGATGTTAGTTCAATATTCAGTCAGTAGAATGTCAGCATCACTTACTAACTATATGTTTCTTCTTGGGCAACTTGTTCCAATCCTCTTCTGGCGTAACCTTGATATATTGATCCAATTCTCCGTCTTTGGCCCGGAGAGGGACAACAAATGGGCTTTTGAAGTATACCGCGCCTTCATGATGAAGTGCTAGGTCTTGCTCGTCGCTAATAACGGGATATTCGACCTTGAAGTATGTTTCGATGTCTCTTGAACGCGCTGAGATCTTTGTTTTTTGCACTGCTGCACGCTTTAATGAGCGACGTCTTCTCTTTTTGGGCTGAGATGCTGCTAGTTCTGCGTCTGCTGCTTCTGCCCTAACGCGTTTAGCTGGGCGACCTCGTGTCCTTGGTTGCATATTTGGAGGTGTCGAATGTGTTTGAAGTGTGGAGTGTATTTGTGAGGAAGATGGGTGTAATGCTATAGCTTCTGCGGTTTCTGCTGGTTCCTCCTTAACTTCTGATCTTAATTCCCGTTCTGGAGGATATGCCGACTCTGTCCTTGCGCGCTTTGGCACAGGAGAAAATCCGCTGTTCGCGAATACATCGTCCCTACCGAAGGCACCCTGCGACGTCGAAGCTGCTGATGCCATATGCGAGCCTTTCCCAGCGTTCTTCCCCTTGCCTTTATATCGCTTGACAGGATGTTTCGTCTTGACCTGGTTTAATCGAGCTGTAAAAGCGTTTTCGGTGCTAGAAGTGCGACTGCGTGTGGATATTTCGGATACCAGGGGCTCGGGTTCTACATCAAGGTTCGCTGTTGGAATCGTGGGTGAGCTTCGCATGGGGATCTCTGGGGGTGGTTGCGTGGGAGTCTCGTCATTTTTCTAACGGCCAGTTAATTGATAGGCGGAGAGTATCTCGGGGGATGGGGCTCACTCTAAGGATAAAGTCGCTGATGGCTGTAAAAGGTGATTTTACAAATTTGGATGTCATGGTGTTTTTTATAAGATCCTACCAGGAAGGTTGATACATTGGAGATGGAGCTGTTGGAGCAAGCCCCCCTGTTTAAGTACCTCGTCAGCGGGTACGAACTCTAAAATCTCCCCAGATGCGGCAGGATCGCTCATGCGTCACATTTCTTCCATCTTGGAGATTCACCGTTTAAACTGGGTGATGTTGATTCACTTTCCCTGAGACACGGCGCTGCAACAACAAACGCTACCCCCAAACCCGTGGAACGTCTTGCGCCAGCCCCGCATGAAGCCATCAGGATTGTGCGCGTAGGGACCAGTAACAATATATGTAGGGCATTGTGTTTATTCCAGTGCTTCTATCTGGGTCCCCAAGAACGAGAAGAACGAGAGTAAATCAAGCAAAGGTCTGGTATCGAGAAAACAATAACTCCCCCTCCCACAAGCACAGCCAGGGCCCATCCTGCCGCCCATCCAGCCCTCGCCCGTATCGACCAACAACCCACTTCCCACTTCCATTACACGGCACCCTAAGCAATCCAACAAATATCCAAAATCTTCTATGCGACAGGCTTTGGCTCTTCCTTGACAGCCTTCTTCTTGAACAGCATGTTCTTCAACTTATCGGCCAATCCAATAGGGTGCTTGGAGACAGGTTTTCCAACATGAGCGTTTCCCTCTCCACCGCGACCAACGTGGTAGTTCTCGTTATCGGTCGAGGGGCGAAGAGCGACTTCGGGAATGGCGACCTCGTCTTTGCGCTGAGTAGCCTTGACGTGAGGAGAGCCGATGTTGGCAGCGCCTCCCCGGCCAGTGCTGAAAGCTCCATCGCCATGGTCTCCTTCCACTCCTTCGCGGACGATTTCTCCGTCTCCATAGCTAAGGGCAGATTAGCATTTGCGCTATAGCATCAACTGGGCGATTGAAGGCGCATACGGTGTAGTATCTTCGCCGATGTTCCCGGCACCTATTTGTTAACTTGTCAGCTCTCTCTCTTTGCGCAGTCGTCTCTTCCCACTTACCTCCACGACCGTGGCTAATCTCTGTACTCTTTCTTGCATCCATTGCGATACGGATTTACCAGTTTCCCTTATATTCGTGGATATGCTACTTTTCGAAGGGTTCCGAGATTCTATTTGAAGAGTGTCAAGGAAGGAAGAAGGCTTTGCAAGACAACCTGAAGTCTCAGCGCGCTTGGGGAAGACGGATCATGAGAGCAAGGCCAGGCAAGAAAAAGAGGCTTGTCTTGGCTGTCTCTCAGCGACTACTTCAAAGGCTACTCGGCTCAGACCACGACTCCACCCGATTGCGGATGGATGCTGGGTGCGCGGGGCGAGAACCAGGGTAGCTTTTCTTTGTTGTGTGGTTGGCTGCGGCCCACGTACCTCTCTCGATGGGCAAGTTGGGGGTGACCGAGGGGATCTGGTCAAGCCAAGCTGGGGGAAAGCAAGCCGGGAACAGCTGGCGATGCGATGCTGGATGAGGAGAGCGATGCACGTACGGAAGGGCGGTTGGGGTTGGGATGGGGACAGCAGCTTGGCAGAGGCAATACTTCCGTATGCACTCAGGTTTCGGGATAGCCTGGACGAGACATAGCTGGCTGCTGGTAGAGTCCAGTGGCCGGAAGTGCATGCTGCCAACCGCCAAAGCTGTCCGCAGAGCACGTCGAAACGTCGCCAACGATGACGCAATGATTCAACCCTTTCGCGGTCCCAACCTCAGGTCAGGTACCAGAGGGAGGGTGCGCAAGAAATAATGCAGCTCACGTTACCTCCCCTCCGCCTCGCCCATCACACCCTCGAATCGAATATCAATTCCAATTGGCAATCCCTCGATCCCTCTCCCATTTCCGGGGCGTGCGTGCCTTATCCATCTATCTGCAAAGATAACACCAGCCAGTTCCAATTCCCGTCCCGGTCCTTATCTTTCGGATAAGCCCAGCGCAAACGATCCAACCACCAGGCCTGGCTAGACACCTGGGCCTCAAAAGCGTATAGAACAAGATACTTTGTTCTCGAAGGAATCGCTTTTGGGCGTGCCTCACAGGCACGCCTTGCACGTGGATAGACATTTTTGCCTGGGGCTAGGGTATTTGAGCCTGAAGGAAGGGGACAGAGTGGTTTTGTTGCATGTCGCAGTTGTATTTGGAACGTAATGGTTTGGTTTTTGGTGAGGGCCGTCGTTTTCCTTATCTGATAGAGGGGATGGGCGTGGCTGCATTGAGGTAAGGTCGGGCCAGGGAGGAGGTCGCTGTTTCCATGGTTGGAATGCTGGATGAGGAAATTGATGAGGACAGGTGGAATGGATTGAGGGAGGTACCGACCTGGTGTACCTGATCCCCGAGGCAGCCTGGACGGGATGGTTTTTGGGACGGTGGTGGTTGTGTCGATCTTATTTTCAATTATGGTTGCTCATCTTTTTACCTATAGCTATCTTATCTTACGGACCAATCAGTGATTGCTATCTCGCGCGTTTGGGATAGGCCAGTTCCTAGCTTGGCCTTTTGGGATTTGGGGCTTTGCTTATGAACTCATGTCTCTCGAGTATCTTGAATATCTCAGATGTCGTACACCTCTCACATCACACGGGCGAGGAAGCGCCTCTAATACGATCTATTAAAATATGGCGCCATGGCTCCTTACAACTTGCCATTCTTATCTCATCCCACTCTCAAATCTACTGCCCATGAAGAAACGGACCAGGGACATGATATAAATCGACAGAGTCAATGCGGATATACATTTAGAAGCTAGCTAAAGCGATTCAACCACACTCGTATTCACCAAACCTCCTCCTCGTTGCTCTCTAAGAAAAATCCCTCCCGCTATTTCAGTTGTCTCTTAAGACTTTTCTACCATCCCATCTATTCCCATTTGTCACCCCTCTACTTCTCACTTTTGGGTGGTGGAGCTCCGCCAGTCGTGGGAAATCCCATGAAGATCTTGAAGTAATCCTGAAAATGCGTATTAGTATCTTCAGTCTCAAAATCGAAGGTAGCAAACTTACATAAATCATCCATTGCAATCCGGTAAGTGTTCCGATCATGACGATTCTCACGGGAAGACCGTTCCATAGACCACGGAATCCAATATCCTTGTAAATACGTCCCGTAGCTCCACCGAATGATTCTCCGGGTTGACGGTTTGCATTGAGTTTTGAGACCTAAATGTAATGAATTAGATTTCTGTCAACATAAATGAAGTAGGGGCACGTTACCATAACGTCGGCGGGATGCGAGACGATAGCGCAGAGAATACCAGCCAAGTAACCACCCGTGAACGAAACAGCAGTCTGAGCTCCCTTGCCATAGTCGCTCTTTTGTCCGGGAAGTCGAGCATAGATCATTTCAACAATGGTTTCGAAAGAAGCGAATTTCATCATGGTATATGGAATCTGTCTTCCCCAGAGTGGGTAGAGACCCTTATACAAGCCACCATACCCTTCCTTGGCGGTAATTGTGCTGATTCCGTTGAAAGTTCCAGTAGCGAATGGGGGAATGGTAGTTTGCATTCTAACTTTGACAGCCTCGAATGGGCAAAGTGCTATATCTGCGATGAATTCTGCAGAGGCACTGGCAGCTAGGTAGAGACCAGTTTTATATTTGTATGCATTTTCTGGACCGACGAGATCGGCATACCACTTCTTGAAGAATTCATATCCACCATATTTGAAAGCTCCCTGGGCGGAGTATCCGAGGAAGGTTGGTCCCCAGCCAGTATATATTCCTCGGAAGCCTTCGGCGCGGAGGATTTTACCCCAAGCTTGGAAGTTGCCCGTGTACATTTTGGGGTCGACCTGTCGACGACATTTTACGAGATCCATAGGAGTGACGGCTGCATGAGTGAAGCCCTGGGTTGGTTAGACTTTCCCCTGGGAGAGTTTGATGGATAAGAAAGTAGAGAACGTTGAGGCACACAGCCTATTAAGAAATAGCTACTTACACAAGCCATCAATCCACCAGCAGTACAAGCCGCGTAGAATTTGGCAGAGTAAAGCTCCATGTTTCCAGTCTTAGCTTGTGCCTTTGCTGAAGCCTTATCAACCTCCTTCTGCGCCTCCGCACTCAATTGACTCGCTTTGTTCTTTGCGTCATCAATGACGGACCAGATAGTGAAGGGATCGCTGCGGGGTTGAACGGTCCTGTATTTAGAGGGGATTGGTGTTGGTTCTGCTCTGGAAGCCGGACGGCGTCCGAACACCTCAAGGAGGGTGCTCTGGGTGGGAAAGAGGAGAGGCATATTGAGAAAGAACTCTGGATATCACGGATGATCAGTCGGACGTCTCAATGGTGGAGCAACGACACGTAGGGGGACGCCCAAAATCAGATGCGATAGAAGATGGGGTTTTAAAGAAGTCGTACTTGAGAACAGCCAGAAGTATGCAATCTCCAACCGATCTTATCTCCGTATTACGAACGGCGTGAAACAATGGGCCTTTGAAGTGCGGATAGGCACGAACACGCAATGAACTCTGGATGAAGCGCCCGCACGAGCACAACCCAACTCAATTGAGGTTCTGGAAATGGATAAATCCAGTCTGACGGAAGGGTTGAGATAAAGGAGCAGATCAGAGTTCGACTCTAACCCCGGATGCGGGGAGCTTCGAGCTTGGAATGGGAGGGCGCTCGCTAAAGTGACGTCGTTTCTGACTGCTGCCAAAGCGCCTTAGGAGGTGGACTTTGAGAGAGGACATTAAATACAACTTATACTACTTAGCTAGGCCTAAATTGAATGTTGACACTATTCCTCTTAATTACTTTCTGTTGCACCCACGGCATCTGTGTCTTGCATCTTGATAGAAGTAAAGGCTGCGATTTCACGCGGGAGCCAATCAGGGTTCTGTGCTTGAAGCCTCGTGGGCCTGGCGCAAGGTTCTTTTCCAATGCTCTGCCACACTTCTCATCCCACCACATCAACAACCATAGCCACCACAATGAGTAACTCGATTGCTGTCGGCAGCAGCGATGTAGCTGCGAAATTTGCAGAGATAGCCTCTTCTCCAAAGCCATCTCTCTCCAAATATGCTGACCGGTATAGAGGGGCATGTCTCACCACCCACGCTGGAGAGACAAGTACTAACAACCTCCCAGGCGACTGTCGAAGACCTTGATCCCCCCTCCGCCCTCTCCTTTAGCCCAAAAGATCTTATCTCTAGTGCCTTGCTCTGCGCCTTCGAAAGAGACTACACTCATTTTACAGTTGTCTCTGCGATGAATCGTGCCCTTCTTGGATACCTCTCCATCCCACATCTTCGCATACTACTTCAAGCTGGCAAGGTCAAGGAAACCGATGAGATATCGAAAGCTATGATTAAGTTCCGGAGAAAGGGAAAAATCTACAAGGTCATCACGATGCAAACTCCGCTAGAGGAATTGGAGCTATTCTTCAATGGTGGTGAAAACGGAGAGAATGGAAGACAGGAATTCGCAGTCGTCACCGACGAGAAGAGGAGATTTGTACTAGGAGTTGCAACTAGGACGGATCTAGAAGAGTTTGCGAAACGAAGGCCAGCTTAAATACCCACCTCCAGGATGGAATTGAAATAGACACCATGGAGGGCATACGAGTGCATGGCTAGGAGTTACGGTCTTTTGCAGCATTTTTAGCTCCGTATGGTTTTCGGAGTTATGGGGAAGACATTATGATATGACTCTAGGCTCAACATAGATACATGATGCCGGAGGATCTCTGCTCTCAACTCGGAGATGGAATAAAGAGAAGTGAGTGTTGATTGGATATTGGATGAGCCTCTTATGGATTATCAACAAAGATGCCAATTTGTCTTCTAGTTGTAGCACAAGCTTGTTGTGATTCTGCTTTTCTACGTTGGTCAGCTTTCCATTGACGTCAAGTGCTCATTCGAATTTCCCATTGCCTTCCCCAAGAACAGAGACCTATAGTCTCAAGATATAGCCTTCAAAAACCAAGTGTTTTCTTGATGCTGTCTCAAATGATGTTATAAATCCACCCACGCCCTTCACGAGCCCTGTCCGCTACAAGTGCCGCGTTCGGGATCCGCCTCTCCTGGTGTTAACCAATCAACATATATTTCTAGACTACAAGACCCACTGGAAATCATAGATATAAATCTTCAAATTATTAAGCTCACGAGGTCATATAGAACTGATATCCTCTTCACCGATGAGATGCTCCGTTGGGACATAAACAAAAAATCAATAATTTGTGGTCCCACTTCCCCAAAAATTCTTACATGACTCTCAGCAAAGGTGGGATTCCGCCACAATCTCTTGTGAAACAATCGCAAGAGGATTTTTTGGATTTCTTATTCCTAGTTTCCAGAGACTAGATGAATACTTCGTCACCTAGTGAGGCTATGTCTCATTTTGTAGATGAAGAAAAGGGGCTCGGCTCAACACCAATAGTCAGAACACCTATCAATTCCGGAGCATCAACACCACATTCGACCAAAGAACCTACAAACATCACCTTATCCCTCCAAATCTCTAATCATGAACCTCGCTCCCTCCCATCCAAAATCTTCCACTTCATCACAGATAAATCCAACCCCACCAACATCATCGATACCTCCCCTCCACCAGATGGTGGTTTCTTCCCCTGGCTCATAGTGTTCATAACCTTCATGACAGGATTCAACACATTCGGTTTACTTAACACCTATGGAGTGCTCCAATCCCACTATACGACCTCCCTCTCCCTCCCACCTTCAACAATATCCTGGATAGGGTCACTCCAAGCCTTCCTCCTCATGTTTGTCGGCGCCCTATCCGGTCGTCTCACCGATGCAGGATATTTCCGCCAAATGTTCTTCATCGGCACCTTTCTCCTGATTCTCGGACTCTTCGGTCTAGCTCAAAGCACAACATACTATCAAATCCTCCTCAGCCACGGTATCTGCACCGGTATAGGAGGAGGGATGTGTTTCACTCCCGCCATAACCCTCGTTTCCACCTACTTCACCAAATATCGGCCTATGGCCTTAGCCATTGTCGCCATTGGTAATTCCCTAGGAGGTTTAGTCTTTGCAGCTATTCTCCAGAATCTATTACCTAGTGTGGGGTTCCAATGGTCCATTAGAACGATTGCATTGGTTGTATCTGTCATTATGATTCCAGCGAATTTTATTATGAAACCGAGAAGGATTATGAGGGAGAAGGGGAGAAGGTTAATTGAATGGGGGGCGTTTGGGGAGAGTATTTATTGTTGCTTTGCGGCGGGCATGTTTTTTAGTATGGTTGGGCAGTGGGTTCCTGTTTTTTATGTGAGTTTTTTTCTCTTTTTCCCTTTATCCTCGCTTCCCCTATTTAGATCCTTATGGGGAACATAGACATGAGAAGAAAATCCAAAACTAGGTTTATTTGGACTTTTCATACTGACGTGGAAAAAATAGCTCGGTTCCTTCGGCCGCGATATAATCCACATTCCCACCAAATCCGCCAGTTCCCTAATCCTCATAATCAACGGAGTAGGTGTCGTTGGGCGTGTCCTTCCCGCTATGTTCGCCTCTAAACTCGGACCTCTTAATCTAATGATCCCCTTATCTCTACTATCAGGTGTGATATTACTAGCTTGGGCAGGCGTGAATAATTATACCGGAGCATTAGTCTTTGATGTCTTTTACGGAACGATTATGGCTGCTGCGCAAGGGATGTTTGCGCCTAGTTTGGGAAGTCTAACGGATGATTTGAGTAAGATGGGGACGAGGATGGGGATGGTTTTTTCGATTTGTGGGTGTGCTTTGCTGGTCGGGAATCCGGTTGGTAAGTCAAGCTATTCTCTTCGTTCCTCACTCGGGAGCTTTAAACTCAAAGATTTATATATCCTTATGTTTATACCTTCAAACTAGTATCTGGACAAGATGCTAACTTTCGGATCCATAGCTGGTGCTTTAATTACTGTTAATGGAGGGAAGTATCTTTATACACAGATGTTTGCTGGTGTGGCATTTTTAATTGGAGTTGCGTTCTTGACAGCAGCGAGAGTCCTAAAAATGGGTTGGAAATTAAACGTCAGAGTGTAGATTTTATGGTAGATGTGAAGCATAAATGGACTTGATATTTTTTTGGATAAATTGTACATAGATGAATGAATGATAATTAGTGTATATAGAATAATATAGAGCAATTTAGATGAGAGAATGTCCATAAATAGCTCGGGGTGTCATTGAGGGAATAGCCAAGATTACGATAAATAGCCTAACAAGAAAATCGTCTAGATCCCTAAATCTGGAGAGTGTTGCAGTAAGGTAGTGGATTTGATGGAAAGCTGTCTTTATGTTTCTAACAACGACTCGTACGAGAGATGCGAAGAGATAACTTGGGATAGTATCTAATAGTTCGATTCAATACCATCTCAACTTGAGTTGGTTATATTCACACCTTCAACCAATAGTAAATTACGTGAGCTTACTACTCCTTGCCGAACCCCCATCCAGAAGTGGCTCTTTTTTTTACTCCCATAATATGTGAACCATGGAGAAAGTACTGGAGAGTTGCATCACCTAAATCCAACTGCATCTTCACCCGCGAGTGCGTGTTTCTTTTTGTGAAATACAAGGGAGTTCCGACATGATTTTATGCAAGCCCTAAACTATATGTGGGTATTGCCCCACGGCCTATTCTGTATTTTGCCTACAAGGCACCACGAACCGATCTTATCTTTGGCTTACCGACACTAGAGAACTGGTCGATTATCGACCAAACCCGCTCAGGACCGCTTGTAACGTTCCTGATCTATGCTTGTAGCACTCTCTAAGACGACAACACCACTCGAGTAAATCAGCGAAGAGCGCTTTCTATTTTTCTACTTTCGCTCTCGATAATCTACCGGGTACAGTGGCTTACAAGGACCCTTGAAATAACGTTCTTATGCCTGCAGAACGTTCCAACTATCACATCACTTGAGCGTTGCAATGAGCTGCTGGAGGTTGTACCTGATGACTAATTCTGGTATGCTTATGGGGGTGCTGCAACCTACCTTCAATCCTAATCCTACCTTCTCACCCTCCAAAAAAATACTTGAAAATGCTTAAGTCCAACTAGAACCCTATCTTTACAAAACCCTCCTTCGTAGTTATCATGAGTTCATACCAAAGTAAGAAACCCGAATGGATTCCACCGCTCAGAAAAATGTATAAGCCCCACCACAAATCAACATACGGCATGACCCAAAGCCAACACATCGAATACAAACTTGAACAATGTATTGAAAATCATGAACAATCACGAAAATCACTGAAACCCCATGAAAAATGGCCAACGGTACAGTCGGTCCACATGTACCGCCAAAGCCTCACGACATCAAAAACCTCAAAAAATTCCAAAGCTAAAAAATATACCACGGAAAACTGGGAATTGCCAAAACCTCCATACATCTGGCCCCCGGCAACCCCTGCTGTCCCATTCCCCTATCCTATAACTGATTCGAAGGGCCTTGTTTCATTCACCCTCTTCTCAATGCTACCCACAGAAATTAGACTTCTAATCTGGGAATATGCGATTCGAGCCCCTCGATTTCTCGAACTACAAATCATTGAAATCAAAATCGACCGTTATCCAACTTCCATCCTAAACAATCAAACACAAAACGCACTTTTCCTCGCCTGCCGAGAAAGTAGAGATGTAGCGCTTTCCATCGCGGCTCAATCACCCTTTCCGAGTATTTTAAAAGTTCATCAAGCTCGAATGTAAGCTCCTCTACTCTACTAAACCTTTAGTTCGATCCTCTCACCTATTCTAAATTAATAAATATAAAGGCAATATCAAAATCCCGACAATCGATTTGGTAATTCAACTCGAGCACCATGCAGTTGGGTCCTACGATATCGTCCGGATAGAGATACAATATTCCTCCGCTCCCTCCCAGAAACATATTTCAATCCCATCCGTTCGTGGCCTCTAATCGGACAAATCTCCATTCAGCATCTAGCTCTCCCCTTGCACGGAAATATCCTAATCCGCAAACTCAACTGGGATAATATAATCACGAGTCTCCCGGCTCTCAAAACCCTAACGTTTTTAATTGGGAGTTCGGAGAAGAGTTGGAGAGGGGATGAAAGTATTGAGTTGAGGGATTTGGAACAGTGGTTTATGGACGGGAGGAATAGGAGGGTGGTGGGTTGGGATTTGAAGAGGGTGATGGATGTGAGTGATATTCCGAGATTTTTGATGGAGAGGGACCATGTTTGGGGGAATGTGGATATGAGGATTTATGAGGAATTTAGTCCGAAGAGGATTGTTAATGTTAGGGTTGTGGCTTGGAAGAGGGGGGGTTGAGGGTTTCGAGGTTGGATATTTTGTTTTAAGGTGGAAAAGCTTGTGGTGGGATTTTCCTTATGTGGATGCTGAAGGATATTATTTAGAGGGTTACTGAGGACGTGTACTGAGAGTTTTCAGGAGTGGATTATATTCTAGGTATTTATGTAGGTTTCTTAAGAGTTGGAGATATATTAAGGCAAAGTGGGTCACGACCTCACTTAGGGCGTTCCTTTAGGATACTTGACGCTTCTACAATAAAATTATTTATATCAGCCTACAGACGCAGACGCAGACGAAAAAATATGAATTATTGAAGACTAGCCTGAAGGCAAGCTCTATGAAGCTCTTGGGTAACAAAAGTTTTCAACAGAGAACGGCACATTGAAGATTAGAAAAGAGCAAATTACGGAAATCCAGAGGCGAGAAATTGCAAAAGGAGAAGTCTAAACTTATAATTACCTATCTAAGCGAAAAAAAATGGAGAGGAGGAATTATATACCGCATATACAATTAGTAAGTAGCTAACGCTCAAATTACCCCTCGTTGCTATATATAATGCCCCACGCTCACTGTCTTGGCGCATTTTTATAGTATGCTGGATTCCATATATGTGGGATTTGGTCGAAGATCTGCGGTGATATAAGTAGTGAAGCTATAGTAATTTATTTTAGCTAGCAGCCTATAATTCTGTTAAGGACATACCAGAGAGGTATCTGGAAAGATATGTGGCGATACCTTCACTTCGAATCCTAGGATCTATGAGGAAATACGAGAATTATAGCTGGCTGTTACTTACTTCACCTCATCTCCACAAGACCAGAGGCGGATAAGCAATATAACACTTTCTCTGATGAAAATTTGAGGTCTTATTACACATACCAAATCTGAAGTCAACATTTTCGAGAAATGTATGGCCCAAGCTATCAAAAGTCAAAGGCCAAACCATTACTGGGGATAGGGGTATCAAGGGTATGATGTTGAGTCCTCTATCTCAAACAAAAATTACCAACTTTGTCTTAACTTGGGAAGATGAAATATGATTACGAAATTTCCCGGAATGAGTGCTACCATAAGTGTAATATTCATTTTAATATTCGTCATTCCACCTCATCAAAAGCACTCAACTCGTAAACCACGAGCTTTCCGAATTACTCATGTAGAGCCTCCAATTGATTCTAATAAAAGCTAACAAGACGAGATTAAGGCAAAGCCTAGGATTCTAACATTGGATCGCATCTAAGGCGCTTGCCAACACATCAAAAACATCACGCATCCTTTCTCTCCAAACTACTATCAAGAAATACCATCCCCAACAAACCCAACTTCAATATACTACCCAAGAAAAACATCAAATACCACACACCGCGTCTCCACCAGCACTTTAATCACCCTAATTACCTTCCCCCCAAATCCAAAAAATCACCACAGCCGAAATCGCTCCCAAATCAGGAGACCCAACCTATCCAGAACCTCGGACCAAAGCATCGCGACATGCAACAAAACACCACCGATATCACAACTCCAGCTGAGATCAGGAGATTATTTTTCGAATCGTGGAATCTTACCACCTCGGGTGGAAAATTGCGAAGTGCAACAAAAGATCATTTCGGGTTTTGAGATACTACCTCGTTTAAGAAGAATGGGAAAAAAACAGGCCATATATGTGGATTTGTCTAGGCCTTACTTTGTAGGCTTATTGACCACTTCTTTTACTTAATTAAGAACACGGCTTCAGCGAGGATGGATTTTTGTACTTGCAGCGGGAACTAGTGATACTTTAATAAGTAGTCTAACTTAAGTTAAATAATAGACGGAATTCTTGGGGAAATTGACTTCGTCATATTAAACTCTGAGCAGCCATGACTTGGTAAGGAATATCTGTCGATTAGGGCACTGAGTAATGTTTTCAAGGGAGTTCTTTCTTCCTTATTGTTTTCCCCTCTTTACAAACTCTACTTAACATTTTTTTCTTTTTTAATTTAGTCCGACTTTTATTTTCCCCGCGAGGTCAGGACTACTATTTCCCCGATCAGAGGATATCTATACCATTGCTATTATTAACCAGGTATGCTATAATACACAAACTTATTCACACGCCCCTAGGATCTGCTGTAAAAGTCAGAAAACTAGACAATGACAAAAGGCTTCTAGGTGAGGTATAATGATTCATAAAATTGCGCCAAGAGAAAATGCAAACAAAAACAAAAATGCCACGCTTCTTTCTCTAACCCAATTCCAAACAAACATTTCTAAGAATACCATGCTATAGGAACCTGGTATTATAATTTACAAGAGTGCAAAAATACCTCTTAATCGCTATCAAGCATTTCTCTTTCTCTTTCCGTCTCCTCATCAGTCATTCCTTCGCTCCTTGTTCTTCTTCCATTTCCCCTCGCCAGAAAATAACTTTTGGCCAATTTTATGTTCAGGTTGGAGCAATATATTTGTTCCTATTCTCACTGCAAATCCTTCAACTTCTTGGTAGCAAACGCCGCACCAATCGTACTCAACGCCCCAATGAACAAGCACACCGCAATTGCATTAGGCCCATCTGTTCCGTGATGCTCACTCGGATCCACATCCTTCGCTAGCTCGGGACTCTTTCCTGGTTCCAAAACACTAAAAACAATCATACTTATAAATGTCCCTATAAACTGTGGTATCGTCGTATAAATATTTAGAATCCCGAAATAAAGACCGGAGAGTTCGCCAGTTGAGGAGGTCGAGGGGAGATCATCAGGTCCGTGTTCGAGACGGAGGAGCGTGGGTGTTGAGAGAGAGTTTTCTCTTTCTCGCGTTGAGGAGAGGGGTGTTCGTGTCGCAGGAGATGTCATTTCGAAGCGGTCGTTGAGGGAGAGACGACGGTAGCTGGTTGGTGAGGAGGAGATTCTATTTACTTCTATTCCGAGATATGTGTTTGGTGCCCAAGAGGCTAGAGCCCATGGTAAACCACAAAGTGCCACTAAGAAAGTTGCGAATCGAAAGGAATGCGCAAATGGTGCTAAGATCATGGAACAGCTGAAGAGGACGTGTCCCCATATCCAGGCTGTGAGCAGATCTGGTTTGTACTTTGAGACTTTGGAGACGACTTTGGCGATTGACGCTGGTGGTCGTGCGGTGAAACTTTCTTCGTCTGGGGATTTGATGAACATGGGGAGGAAGAAGGCGCCTGCAAAAGTGACGAGAGAGAATACTACGAGAGAGAGACTGCCGATTCTTCCAATGTCTCCTAAAGCGTCCTTGGACTCTTTGACATCAACTGGAGCATCATATCTGAAGTAGATTTCTCCAACGAAAGTTGTGCTGTAAAAGAGGAAAGGGAACCACCCAACCCAGGACCAAAGTTGAATGTTGCATATGGCTTGAACTCGTGGAGGAAGTGATATCGTTGTCTTGAAGATTTGCCGTATGATAGTAAAAATCCCATCTTGAGAATCTGACTCTTTGCCTGATACGAGGACTCTTTCTGTGACAGCCCAGCATGTAACTGCTACAGAGAAGAGCAGACTAATAGCAGCAATCAATGTTAACTTTTTGAATTGAGTATCTCCGAATGAAGTCCCGAACACCTTGACAAGGTCTACAGTGCCAACTACGTATCCGATTAAGTGACCAATGGCTACCATTCTGCTGGCTTTTGACGGTTAGCTTTATATTTTCTAGCAAACAGGAGACTTACCCCATGCACTGCCAGTTTGCTGCTTTGGAATTGGAAGTGTATCGACAATTAAACTCCTGCAACAAGATTGCACTATGCAGGGTCAGTATTGCTGCTCAGAACTTCTCTCCCTGGTGGATCTTACCGGCATTGATAGCAAAATCCACCGCATATATGGACATAATAGCTACGAATACCGTAACACTCTTCCTAAACTCCCCAGGCTCAATAAAGGCTCCTACAATCTCCTTCGTCCACCCTAGCACCAGCAGACACAACGACACTACAAGCGCCCCAAATATCATTATAGGTCTTCGTCTCCCATACTTCGACTTCGATCGATCCGCTAGCACTCCAACAATAGGTTGCATCACCAACCCCGACAACGGTCCCGCAATCCACACCAAGGATGTCCTCGATTTCGTAAGTCCCAGTTGCAATAAATACGGCGTACAATCTATCCATTCTAACATTAGTTACCAGTTCCTAAAAAACCCCTCACTCGAGAACTTACAAGTCATTTCAATTCCCCATGTAAACCTATCCCCCTTGTCAGCATCGCACAACTATAACTCCAACCCCCCAACGGGATAACTCACTGCAAACCAGCCAGAGAAAACGTCAAGAGCGCCATTCGCATACCCTCCGAGGAGCCCCTAATAGAGGGTTGTCCTGTCCAAGAAGAAGCCATCCTTTCCTCTATTTCGCTTTCCTGTCCCGACCTCTGAATATACCCGTATTCTTCTTCAACCTCATGACCATTCCCAAATCCAATCCCAATCCCACCTCTGATTTCACGTGTCGTTATCGTCGGTATCGTCGTCGTCCAGAGAGGTAAGGTTTCGGCGTGCGATTCTGCAACGTCATCTTCGTTAATAAATGGCAGTAATGTGATTGCCATGCTCACGGGCACGAGACGTTTGATAACAACTTTGCTCGATAAGGTTGTGGAAAGCCTGGGGGGAAGGCTGGTAGAGGGAGGGGTGCATCTCTTACCAGGGAAGTTTCATAGTATGGGACAACTTTTTCCAGGTGCGAATTTGGGGTGGAGTTTGGAATGCAATGTTTCGCGGAAGGGGCGTTATATTGGAGCGACTTTTGGACAGGTTTCGCAGGGCTGAGAGGCACGAGTCAAATTCAGGGGTACCCGCAACGTTGGCTTCCACGGGATTTCTTTTTATAGATTCCCCGCCTTAGATCTGACATTCGTGGATATGCATATTTAAGAGGCGAAGTGCATTCGTCTCTGAAATCCTTCAAATATTTTGGGTATCTAGTACGACTAACTAAGACTGTTATGCCTCACAACTGTTCCAATTTCTGCTCTAGCGTTTTCACCCAGCCCTCAACCACCTTCATGTTCTTCCCGCGAACAGTCTCGGCTTGCTGCATGACCTTTTCAACTTTCTCTATGCCTTCTCTCCATTTCTTGAGGTCGGCAGCCATTTCTGCTTGGGACCTCTCTACCTCATCCAAGCCCTCACTTGCTGTCGCAGCATCTGCGTGGATAGCTCTTAATGATCGCAATCTATCCAAGAGTGGCGGAAGTAAAGGCGATAGATTTTCGATCGTTGAAAGAGTGCCGTACAAAGCATTAATCCTAGCTACCTGCTCTGAGTCCCCACCCTCTTCAGAATCTGTATCCCCACCAGCACTTCTCAAAGCATCATGAGCTACCTTGGCTGCTCGTCGAGATTCTTCTAGTCGTTCAGCTTCCTGCGTGAGTGTTCGAACTCTTCGAATAATGCTGTCCATTGAGGCAGGTGTAGATTGGGCGATTATTGATATTTGACGTTGGAGAATATCTAGACTCGGAAGGATAGCTCTTGGCACTTCGTTTGCTTGAGAAGCAAACAATTCCGTTGGGCTGATTCCAAGCGCCCTCTCAAGCGTGGCTAGCCGCCCATCAAAATCGGCCGCTTTCGCAAGCGCATGGCTTTGTTGGTAGGTTGGTGCATATGTGACCGTATATGTAGCTGGTACCGCGGAACCTTGCGATGTTTGTGGAGGCCCACTGGCTTTGATACCAGTTCCAAAGTCCTTGACGAAACTTCCAGCAACGTTCGTATTTGCCTTGGTTTGGCTGGCAGAGAGTCCATCTAGCATTTTGCTTAAAGTTATGACATCTGGGCCGAGATCCTCCATCTCTGGGACTATAGCCCCTGACTGCTCGGCTTTTCTTCTGTTGCATTCCTCTTTCACCTCTTCAATCTCCCTCTTTAGCCTGGCCACCCTTCTTTCCAAACTCTCCCCATCCTCTTCGTCACTCAAGTCTCCATATTCTTCTGTTCCATCTTCCCTTTTTCTCTGCCGCCGCATCGAAGCTTTGTAAGACTTCCGCTTAGCTGTCACCCTGTCGGAAAAATCTACATCTCTCGCATCTATAATCGCTGGGGAAAAGTGCGAGCGTGCCGCATCGACCTGGAGACGTGAACGTGATATGTCTCGCGTCTCGTCCTCTTCGTCATCGAAGTCTTTGTATGAGGAGGAGGTTGACTGGGAGTGTGCTCGGCCTGTCTGCACTTGGTTAATTTGTTTTCTGTCTGAAGAGGTTCTCTCGAGTACGTACTGGAGCTGTAGAATTATCGTCGGTTAAAGAGGGCGTTTCGTAGATGTCCGGAGCAGAGTCCTTTTTGCAAGTTAGCTTAGGGCGAGTCCTCTGTTTGTGAGCATATCATACCAGGTCTGGAAGTGTTGCATATTTTCGATTCAAAGTCATTGCGAAGGCTGAGAAAAAAGTCTTTTGTTGGCTGAAGGTCCGAAGTTCTGAGGAACCTCCAAGCCAGTGTGCTAGAGCAACCGGGGTCGGCTTTAGAGCTTGGACCACCCTACATCTGATCTCGAAAAGGCAGCTCACAACTCAGAGTCAACTTCCCTCCTCCACACACCTCTCGGCCAGTATATCTTACTTTCGTGGTAGGCAAAAGACTCCAAGTTCTGTCCTTTCTTTTTGCCCCCCTGTTGTTCATAGATCTACTATGATTATTTGGTCCCTTCCCCACATTTTCGCTTAGTCTCTGATGCCCAGACGAAACTTAATGCGACGCGTCCCTTTCCGCCACCATGAACTACCAGCCCATTCTCCATTTGGGACAAAGCCAGAAAGGAAGGCGCGCGGGCTTAAGAAAGGCAGACTATCAGATTCCTCCCCTCCTAGAGAAGAGCAATGGCCGGTCGGTGAACCAGGGAGAGAGCATGCCTTTCAAGCCAGCAACCTACTCGAGGGCGAAAAAGCCACCTACGTCTGGGAAACGGCCCCCTCCAGAGGAGAAAGATGAGGATATCAATCGGCCTCCACAAGATAGCTCCGATGAGGATGACGATTACTATGCTGCCCAGATGTTAAGCACGACATTCACTAAAGGACCTGAAAAGCCAAGGGGGCCCAAAAACGCAGTTTCTTCTAGTAGGAAGGGAGGTAGGAGGACGCTCGGTGGCAAATCAAAAACCAAAACTTCTCTTTCTAGAAAATCTTCTTGTGGGGGCTCACCACCACCGAGCTCAAGCGTTTCTGGGCTGAGTCTCAACCGGAAGACCAAAAATGACCCTCCACCTAGCCTTGGAGCTGGCATGACCAATAATCTTGGATTTCTCAAATCTAACAACAAACCGCGCAAGAGAAGGAAAGTGCCTCCTAGACAACCTATTATTCGCCCACCAGGAGGGAAAAGTCGGTCTCAGGCCACGCTCTCGTCCCAAGCGAGCATGGAAGAAGGTTGCTTTGCTCAAGGACTCTCCTATGTTATATAAGGCTAATATTAAACAGAGTCGGAACTTGAACTGGAGACTCCTCCAAGGAAAGCCTCCACGCGATCAAAACCTGAAACGCCATTATCGCAAAGCCCTCTACTTGCCAGGTTTAGAATGCCATCGGAAGAAGCTGATAGTCCAATGTCAATTGCAAGTCCTCTCAAAAAGTTCAAGGCTGTCCCGGATGATCTCGATAGTCCAGTGTCAACACAAACCCCACTAAAACCATTTAAGGTAGTCTCGGATGTCGATAGTCTTATATCAACCAATAGCCCACTTAAGAAGTGGAAGGAAGTACCATCTTCTCAAAGCCCATTTGAATATAACAACGAACCTCATCTCGCTTTCAGAAATTTACCTACAGATGAAACCCCGCTTAAAAAGTTCAAGCACCTTCCAAGCTCTTCGAAGAAAGAGGACACCATGATCGACGAGTCTCCACTCACTCAACTCCAATTATTCAAGAAATTCGATTTTGATGAAGAAGACCTAATTTCCACGGCAAGAAATACGTTATCCCAACATAATACCTCACCACCAACCATCAACCGAAATCTCTCCAACGACGACTATGAAGATTCCTTCATGACCAACACGCAACGCTCCCTCTGTCCCATGTGTGACACACCAGTCGATTCCACACACCTCCTCTCCTTCGGAAAAAACATGAATATCCGCGCCCAAGAACGATTCTGCCGTTCCCACAAAATCCGTACCGCGAAACAAACATGGGAAGAATCCGGATACCCAACCATCGACTGGTCCCTTCTCGACTCCCGAATTAAAACCCAGCACACCTTCATAAAAACCCTAATTAACGGCACTGACTCCCATTTCCGACGTCTTCTAACCTCAAAAGTCGATCAAGGAAAAGATAGAAATCTCTTGAATATGACGACGAATCTTACGCCTGGTTATTATGGTAATAGAGGCCTAAGGATTATCAGCGAGAATATCATGGGGAGGTTCACGAAACTTTTAAAGAAGAGGATGGTGGAGGATAGGGTTATGAGCGCGAGGGGCTTTACGCCGTTTGTTCAGATGGTACTTGTTCCCGAGGTGGTAACGAGGTTGATCATGGAGGATTTGGATGTTGGTGAGGAGAGGGCAAGGGAGGTGTTGGAGGAGAGTGTGGAGGTAGGAGAGTTGTTATGTGAGGAGCTTAAGGAGGTTGTAGAGGTTAGAGAGGAGAGTGAGAGTGAGAGTAGGAGTGAGGATGGGTATGAGTGAGGACTAACTGAAACCAACATTCTATATAAAGGCGAAGTGGGAGGTGACTTTTGATTGCATTGCTGAAGGTTGGGCTTGAGCTTGTGAATTGGGATTGCTGTTGATTTTTCCTTCTCTTGTGTCAAGGTTCTAGATATTTGCTGGGGGCGTGAGGGAAATTATAGGGTATCTCTATTAACCAGCTTTTTATCTAGTTCTTGAAGATGAAGATTGTATTCTAGACAAGATTCAGGGAGTAGGGAGCTAATACCTTTGCTTCATTGAAAGAGGGAAGAATGGATAGTAAACTGTATGTTATATTTGTTCTGGACATAGACTAGAATAAAATAATGGACAAAACATCCTCATAAAGTCCTTATTTCATTTTCTAGGGAGAGATCAAGATTCAAGAGAGTATAGATCAAATTAAATCAGAGACCTAACTTAAAACCAACAGTCAACCTTCCTCCATTAAACGGTTAAAAATGCAATTTACTCGAATGTGAAATTCCCTTCCTTGTCCTTCTCCTTGTCCTATCTATCTCGACAAGTTCAGTAGCCGAGCAAGAAGTAGTTGAATCACAACGGGAACTTCAATATAAGAATTCTTGTTAAAAAAGATCTCTCTACTCTCTCTCTTCATATTCACTAATAACTACTAACTAACAACCTATCTATCTATACCTTTACTAATCATCCTTACGAAAATATCTGAAACGGAAATCATTATACCGACATCTTATGTAGAGATTCCCGCAAAAGAGGACGCCAGATACATGCTTAATCCACGTGAGTTGGATATAATATAAAAAAAATCAAAATCTCATACTCCAATACCAAAATAACAACCAAATGAACCAGGAGAACACAAAAAATAAAAATATCCACACCCATATAGTACCCCCAAACGCAAAGTAAGGAGATTAGATACTATGCGTTCTAGCCTCATAAGCAACCCCATCATCACTTGCTCCCTCCCCAAGCAAAGCTCTCTCCTCCCCTCCACTCCCCTCAGCAGGTGTTTGGCTACCACTCGCCTCTCTACTCCTTAATCCTTCAATAATCTCTGCTAACTTGGCCCCTTCCTTCTTCCCACTTTCTACGTCAACAAACCATATCAACGGTGCGGGTAATCCAACAAGTGCAGCTAAAAACCAAAACGCAGGTCTGATCTCCCCTGTTCGATCGGCTATTAATCCTACAATCGCTGGACCGAAAACGGAAGATCCCTTATCAGTAATGGCGTATAAGGCGTAAAACGCGGCTTCAGATCCAGGAGGAATGAGTTCACCGTATAAGGAACGGCAGTAGGATGATAGACCGCCAAGGACAAAACCGTAGACTGCACCGACGGGGTACATTTCCCAGGGTTGTTGGAGACCTATTACGCCCCATCGTTGGACAATGGGCAAATAGTTTAGGAGTCCGTAGATTGGGATAAGCTCGAAGAGACAGATGCAAGCAAGGATTGTTTGATGGGGTTTTAGGCCGAAGGTTCGGGAAATCCATGCCCAGGTGAAGGCTCCGAGGACTCCAGCTGATGTTGAGATGACGTTGATGAGGCCTATAGCTTCTGGCTTCATGTGTAAAGTGGTTTTGGCATAGAGAACTGCAGTGCCAGAGACGGTTGCGATGGCGTCGGAGAGGAGGAACCACGCTACTAGGAAGAGGACAATGTCTTTCAAGCGACGAGCGAGTTTAACTGTTCGCCAGAGGGAGGCCCATGCGTAGAAAAAGTAGGCAAACCAGGTTCTCGTTGTTTTAGGATCGTTGGGATCAGTTGATGGGAGGGGTGGCCCAGGTCTTGGGCGGAGCCAGAGAGCTGGTGGGATAGTAAAGATAAACCACCATGATCCAACAAGGAAGAGGACCAGGCGGAGGGAGAAAGTTGTACTATTTAAAGACCAAACGACCACGATTGAGACGCACTGCAGGAAGAGCCCTGCCATATAACCAATTCCAATTCCTTTGGAGGATATTTGGGTTGAAAGTTGTAATTCGATCGAAGTGAGAATCTTGGAATCTGGCAATGGTCGTGTATAATCGGGACTTTCAGAAAGTAAAGCCGTATTTGAATTCGTCCTCGTAAGCCCATTCGGCGCACTTAAAGAGCGTGCTTGAGGTTGGTCTTCCAAAATTGTGGGGTAAATTTCCGGGTTAGATTCTGGGGATTGAAATTGAGCCTTGGGGTGATGTCTAACAAGCAATGGCAGATACGAATTTAAAAGTACAAAACTTGCACCAAAGCATGTATTCGATATGATTGCGAGGAATGCTGTTAGCAGATATAGCTTAGGAACCACAGGAAGGACGAGCATTGTCGCAAAGGCACCAGCGAATGCAAAGAACAGGAGGAGCCGTTTTCGATAATTTCCATGATCGGCAGCGCAGCTTATTGAAACTACGAGAAGTGCCTGGACGAGAACACTCAAGGAGAAAGTGTACATTGCAAAGCTGGCTGTATTGATTTCTATCCCAAATACAGGGACCACACATTGGTCATTATCTTTGGCAGTCCCGGGATTTGGACTGAGTCCAGGTGGTTCATGGGATGAACTCGAACCGCATGGTATCGTTGGGTCGGACGGAAGATATCCGTTTTCTCTGGCAAGTTGCTCTAATGTGATGGGGATGAAGGATCCTATAGGCTTATTAGCATGCACCGCACGGCCGGCTTTTCTTGCTCGACTCAAGTCCTTATCAGAAGCCAATACGCCGAAGCTTCCAAGACTCTGTATTTCTGCCACTCAAGATTCATCAAACTAGCTCGAAGCTCAAGAGCGGATATCCAAAGCTTATTCTCCGCCATCTGCACACAATGCAGCCCTCTTGATGATTCTAACGTAACGAGCCCGTTCCACCAGAATTGAAGAACGCTCCAGGCACTTACCCATTCCACAGATCGCAAACACCTCTGCTGCAAAGGCATAAGCGTACCATCCTGCCAGCTCCTTTCTGCTGGTCAAGCGCGTATCCTCGCCCTCGTACTGCGAGGGTTCATCTCTGCGTCCTTGATCTGGGCCCATGCTATCGTTGTCGGAGCTGGATCGTTCGTCGTCTGCCTCGAATGACGACGAGTGCGATCGGTAGGACCGGTGCGAGCGTTTTGCGCTATTCGATGACAAGGCGCGTTGTGGTTGATGAGGCCTCAACTGGGATTCGCTGCGAGGTACCATGGTGTAGAACGCTGGGATGGGGCGAGAGCCAGTCAGCAAAGCCTCTACAGCATCGTGTTACCGCAAGGCTGGCGGCGTTTGGACATTTCACAGCTGGCGACCACGAGGCTGTTCTCCCACGTCCCCGATGAGCCCAATGTTGAATGGGGGAGGGTGTTCGCAAGGGAGTGCACGTTGGCCACGGAATGGTGGGGATTAGAAGACAAAGGGCAGAGGGTGGGCAGCGAGGCAGGCGCGGTACTCAGAGATGGAGGATGGTGAGCGATGCCCCGAAGAGGGGATGGGGGCACTGGGGTCACAACCGCAGGTTGAGACAGGCACATCGCGTGGGCGGGCCAACAGCTGGAATGTGGGAATGGGGATGGGAAGAGGGGGGGGGATGGGGAATGGGAAATTGACGGTGCGATGGGGTAGTTTCAGGCGATTTTGCGCCCGCTGGGAGGTGTAGCAAACATAGTAGGGAGGATGAGGTCTCGACAAATGGCTGGGCGACGGACGGAGGACTATTCGCACGAGGAAGTAAAAGCAGCTTGCGGTGGCTGGCTGGCGGCCCTATCGCAGGCGTGCACGCCGTGCTGCGGCTGGCTAGCGGTGGCTAAGATCTAGGCCGCGCCGCCTTGACCGTGACGGTGAGCCCCCATCCTCTCCTCGAGGAGCCCCTGCCGCCCGGACAGCGCCTGAACGAAGGCCGGCCAAGAAGCCACGGAGGCACGCCCGCAGCAAAACAGACAATTACATAAGCACATGGACGCAACCAATTGGACCAAAGACCAGCCGTGCCCCGAGGGACAAGGTGGCTTCTCTTATTCGTGACCATCGAGACGTCCACTTCACGTCGCTTCGCACCGCGTCGTCATGTGACCCCGGCCGACGGCGAAAGTGCGCGCTGACTCAGCCCCCAGCCCGGGCAGCGATCCATCCTTGCGGGCGCTAGATCATGAATGTTCGAAGGGGATGCCGAGAACTCTTTGAACTTGGACGACCCGACAACACACTTCAACATCACCCTACGTCCAGACCTGCCCCGCGAACACCACCAGCGAGGCCCGCCATACCCACGACATCGCGCCGTCCAATTACTCCCTTGTGCCCAGTCCTCCAATTTCTCCCCACCCTGGCGACAAATCTCAGCTGCCGTTCCTATCAGCCATCCATCCTCAGCGCAAGGTCGCGTCTTTCACGCCAAACCGCACAACAAAGACCCGCGCGATCGTCCTCATCTTTGAGCATCTCCTTCCGAGCAGCATTGATCGGGCCTGGCAAGGACGCTCGATCGCGCCGATGCTCCTGGAGTCTCAACCGTAGCGCATGCGACCCTGCTGGACACTCACCTCTCAACAACGCCTACCTCAGGAACCTCTCCAGCAGGCAAGATAGAGTCGAAACAGCGCGCTCGGGCTGAAGAGGGGGCTGCTGGGGGAGCGCTGAAGGGGGTGGAGGAGTCGGCCGGCTTCCCAAGGTCGGGGACTATGCCCGGTGTAATTATGGAAAATGGGAACAGGAATGGGTCCCATACAAATCACGATAGAGATCAGCGTCCGAACGGTATCAATGGGATAATATCGACATCAGAAAAGGGAAAAGCACGAGCCGAACCTCTCCAAAATGTAACGCCCATAAGTCCTACTGCTCCAAATGGACTCAATGGTCCCGGAAATGGGCATGGACAGGAGGTCCAGATCCCCCAGCAAGCAGGCGAGCTGCCAGATGGGATACGCCATTTCGACGGCGATATCTACTACAAAGCCCTGCCATTGATGATCCAGCGAATGGCACAGAAAACCCACTCAAATCTCATCGACACGATAAATACCCTGGCCTCGATGCCTCTACCTGTATCAGTCGCTAACGGCAACGGACCTCGCATATCAAGCGGCGACGACACATCTGTGGAGAACGTTGCTAAAAAAATTATGCTTCTGAAGTTTGCTGAGGATGCGCATGCAGATTGGACAAAAACGCTCATCATTACTGGTTGGAGTAGGAGGGCAGGAGAACTCGAGAGATTAATTGATTTAAGAGTACATCTGAACGAACAGACGCAGGCTTTTACTACTGCCTATGAGAGGCTAGGGGACATTCGAAAGAACTTCTACGGTTATGCTGTACCTAATCCTGATTTAAAGACAGCTGTTGAAGTCCTGACGACTGGAAAAGCATCATGGATGCCAGAGGTATGCGATCTTTATGAACTCTATTTTAAGCAGAATTGACTCAAGTAGCTGAACTTTATCCCCCCTCCTCCACTTACCGCTCGAGAAACTCTGAAATATATCGAAAAGCTTAATACCCTTTTATCGATAAGATTAAATCTTCATGATTATGATAGTATCCCACCCCAGTTCAGGAATTACACCATCAAATCTGGGCGCGTCACGTTTAAGGTTGTAGGCGAATTTGAGTTAGACCTCGGGATGGGAACGGAAGACCCCCAAGAACAGCTTTATTTCGTCGATTTTCGGTTTCTGTGCTCCCCAGCCCCTTCTACCCTGATGAAGAGGCATCGCATTGTTATCGATCAAAGTGTCAACACAAGTTTGCATGCAGATGGCCTCACTGGATGCTACAAACAACTTCACGAAATGGTCCTGACTCATAAGATTGGCGAATTTGTGAGTCAAGCTTTCAAGTTGGCAACATTGAAATGGGTTGAAACATTAAAGGTCGAGCGCTTAAATCGTGCCATGTCTATCCAATATTGGCTAGATCGATACCCCAAAGGCCCCAAGAGCTGGATCCTTCTCGGCGTTCACAGCGGTAGAAGGAAAGATGGCCGACCCAATCCCAAGGCTACCAGCCGGTTATTCCTCCGGTGGTTTCGGGATGGGAAGGAGGTCACAGATGTGAATATTCCCTTCGATCAGGTCAACATCTCTGCCGAGTCCCTTTTACACTTGACCATCGCACGGCATGTTAATCACATATTGACTTCCATCCATGATAAACTACGCGATGAGCCATTGTATGCCAATCGCGAATTGGCTCTGACATTATCTCTCTCACCAACCGACCCAGCAGATTCCCAATTACAGGTTGAACTCACGGATCAACAGGTGTTATCGGTCAAAATTGAGCCCATTACAGGCCGTTTCGTATTTAGCCCTGGAACGCCCACCATTATTGACTTCCAGCACAGGCTGAATTCAAAGTCGCAGGACCCAGCTAGAGATGGATTTATGTTTATAGAGCATTTGAGGTGTGCATTGATAGCGGAGAGTGTTACTAGCCGTGGTTTGACAGTTGGATGGATACGAACATCTACGGGCCCTGGCCTCAAGAATGACATCCTCCAGGAATACTTACCCAAGGATAATTTACAATGTTTGTGGCTAAAAAGGATGGAATGGCTTCCGGAATGGCATCTCCTAGTTTGCTTGACCAAAAGCGGGGAGGTTTGGAAGTTAACCAACAGGTACGTATACTCTACTCAGTCAAGCTCAGTTAACTCATCCAGTTTTAGTCGTCTTGCACCTTGGTCAATAAATACAAAAGTGGTGGAAAAAAGGGTCGAGGTCAAGAGCGCGACTGTGGTACCAATGAATACCGTTTGCGCTTCTCATACCTACGAATTCTTATCAAAGCTCAAAGTTCTCACAGCTGGGATCATCTCTCATGCTACCAATCTTCGCTCTTTTCATGAGAGAAAGGTTCAAGTTATTCCTCGGCCCAACACTCCTCTCAAGGATATTAAAATCCCATCGATATACATAGAAATCGCAACCCTCATCCCTTCGCGGAACATATCTGCAAGGACTGGTAAGCCATGGGCAAAGGAGTTGATCAGACTTGAATTCCACGGACTTGCGAATATTCCGGTAGCAACAGCTCCTGAAAAGTTGCCAGAGCAATCAGAGGCAACGACTTCTGGATCTCACCCAGCTGAAACTACGCCCCGAAAGCATGTTCCACATGAGGCGAATGCCGTAATGGTCATGGAAGCACGTTTGGTAGTCACGAACCCTCAAGCCCTCTCAACGATTAATCGGCGAGTCGACAAAAACATTTCCTTCAACCCCGACACCGGTTGTTTCGCACTGCGACTATACAGCAAGATCGGAGAATCTATTATCGCCGAACTTACCGAGGGTGTTGTTCGTATCGAACGACTTGTTGAATTTGTGCAGGTTCTCGAAAAGCATAGTCACTTTCTTACTTGCAAAACAGTTTCCATTGGAGATATCGTCTTCACATACGGAAATAGTTGCTCATCTCAATCATCCAAATCCCTGCAATCTGAGCTACCCTCGCACGAAATGTATGAAGCAAAAGTCGATTTCAGTGCAGTAGGCCAAGACATGCAACTCAAATTGCAGGCGGGAAATCCCCATCTGTTGATCAAAGACTATCTAAGCGAAGTTTTGAATTCGGAATACGGACTAGACGGTGTAGCATCGTTGCTACCGCGAACACTCCCGTTGTGCCGCGCTTTTAGCCTTGTCCAAAACTCATGGGATGACGAAGAGTTCTCTCAACGTGGTGAACTATTCATCAACCCTCGAGCAGCAGACTCGTACATGATGTGCTATGTGTTCCTCCAAAATCTTCCACCATCCTCCGCCACAGTCCACAAAACTAGAAAAGTCAATTTCGAGATCAAAACGTCGGTTCGTAAAGGAGCACCGTGGTGGCAAATTGCCCGCGGGCCTCCTTCCGAGAAGGGCACCGATGACCTGGATGAGGTATTAAAAGCTCTTTGGAAGCCAGACGGGAGCGGGAAAGAGTGGTTGGGAATGAGCATGAGTGCCGTGGCCCAGGAAAAGGGAGCAGATGAGATGATCTATCAGCTTAATGAGCATATTAAGAAGTGGTGTCTTGGTGATATTTTTGCGCCACGGCCAGAGTCACGACCTACTCCTGTGGTTCAAACTCAACCTCCACCTCAGCTTCAAGCCCATAATCAGGGAGGACATGGTCAGATCCAAAATCAACCTCAAGCTCATGTAAATGCCTCGGCTCCTATGAGACAACAGGGCAGACCACCTATTCAGCAGATGGGTTTACAACCCAGACATCAACAGCATCCGCAACAGCAACCTACACCAACTCATACCCAAGGCTCGAGTCAAGGTCATAGTCAAGGCAGAATGGTGAAAAGAGAAGTCGTGGAAATTGACTAAGCCATTTCTACAACACAGATGAGCATTTGTATAAAGGACGAAGGGGTAGGTAGCATATGAAGCATTGGGTTGGCGCGTTGATGGTTAGGGTCTGGGGGCTGGGGCTTGGTTGATACGCATGATAAGATAGCTTAGGTTTTTTTATTCTTTCTCGCTCCTTCATGTGTGATGGCGTTAAAATGGAGGATGGAATCGAGATTTCTATCGATTGTCGATGGAGTTGTTTAGCGTTTGGCGTTTTATGGGGATGGGCTAGCTAACTATGATGATTGGTTTGCTAGCTTGCTTTTGGGTAGGATGGTGATTATTCTTGATGTCGTTTCTTTCTTCGATGTGGCTAGGGGGACGGGGTTCGGTGGCATGAGGTATGAGGGATGATCGATGGATGAACGGAGAAAAGTAGTGAAATGAGGATGGTGAGTGCATAGGATAGGCAGAGATATGGAGGAGAGTGCGTCCCTGGTGAGTGAGAGGAGGGAGAAGCAATAATATAGATAGTGAAAATAGGTAGCTAATATATGACCAAAGGTCATTTTGTATTAAACCTTGCAAGGGAGGGGGGCCCTTCTATATGAAACTATTCTACGTAATTAGAGTCGTATCTGTGTTTTGAGGTCAGACCATTCCTATCGAGCTCCAAGGATAGATTTGTGCTAATCAAATTCAACATTACATATATCTTCACTTTTTATCTCATGCGTATAAATCGTAATTTACCCCTCCTTCCTAACTTGTTTTGTTTTAAGATGGATGATTTTAATTCTAGTCAGGCTTTTAGGAGGAACCCTTTACTTTCCTATGGGCTCGTAATGTATAAGCACAAAATAGACTAATTCTAATTCAGCTTTTAAAGTGATTCGAAGGATAATATATATATATTTCTTTTCTTTTTTTCTTTTCGAGAGCCATATAAAAATAGAAGGAGAGAAAGGTAAGAAGGACATCTCTTAAGAAAGATGGACGAAACAGCAGGTTTATACATTAAGGTATTAATTTACATTTAAGCGAGTTATTATTAACAAGGCCCACTTGCTTTCGAGGATTTTGGTTTGGGGCGTTTTTATAGAGTTGGCTATTTTATTGATACTAGTGTGAAGAAGTGAGAGGGGGTGAAGTGACAATGAGAATATAAATGGCAATGAAAACTATGTCTCATGAATAAAAATTTTCTTTTCTTCATGTTCTAAGAACTGATAGAATTTATGGAAAGAAGTTAATCAGGTCAGATTCTTAGTCGATTAGAAAGGGAACATAAGGAGTAAACTTGAAAGATATTGTTTGACCTTGCGTCGATACAGTTCGTTCCTTCTCATTATATATAGACTTTGGTTGAGAAACTCATAAGGAGTAAATCTTATTATATATACTATGGAAATTACCCTATAACTGATGATGCTAAGAGACTATATCTGATTGTCGACTAGGTACTAGACTAAAGTAGGTGTGGCAAGCTGTACAGTTAAAACATGTAGGTAATTCATATGAAGGAATGGACTGATCTACTTCTGAATTATCGGATGTAAGCATCAATAATATATTCAACAGATATAAGACCTTACTAGGTTGTGGGAATTAGAATGATGTTATTATTAAGGAGAGGTCGGTAGTGCTTTGTATCTATTAATAGATATAAAGAAAGGATATAGTTTCCTTGACGGAAGAGATGAATGGTGGGGAAAGGGAGCTCACTTTAGGATGGTTTTCGTTGCTTCAAAGGAAAGGAGTCGAGATTTAATAGGTTGGACTTGAGGAAGAATAAAATATATGAAAATAAAAGTTAGGTTCTATTCACCTTTCTATTTCGTTACTTGGGGGTTTTGTTAGGGGTCTAACCCTCTCGACACCCTCTCTGTATAAATTATTATAGAATATGTAAAGATATGAGCACTACTAATATGAGTCAATAGGAACATTAGTACCTATATAGCAATCCTCTAATCCCTGTTTCTAGATGATAGAGTTCCTGACTTGATAATCTCTTGGAAAGTTTAAAGAAATCTCGAGGTGGCGTTGTAATTAAAAGAGTCTGGAGGGAAGGGAGTTAATTTCTTTTTAGAGGGCGGTAGTAAAGTCCCCTAATAGCAACATTAAAGATAACAATAAGATAAAAGTGAGGAAAGAGAGTAAGGTTATAGTATAATGAAGATTTAAGTAGTAACTCCTGTCTAGACGTTTTGTTTTATTTTACTAGCGAGGACTCGAGAAGGGTAGAGTAACTTGTTATTCAAGGTAACACAGCCTAAACGTGAGCAGCTTCCTATGCTTGTTTCTTATTCTCATATATATTTTTTAGGATTAAAGCCGAGGAGTTTATATACTTTTTCTGAGGATTTAAATTTTAAGGTCTAATAGTAAAATTAATCGAACTTTCATATAATGTTAGTAGAATATTATCGGGGTTTAAGTAGTACAGAGGGAATTGTTATTAAAAAATATAAACATCGAAGGGCATTTACGAGATATAACAATGGTAGGCTTTCTAAATGGTTTATATAGAGAAGAAGGGATCGTAACTACGTGGGTTAAGGAGTTATCGTCCCAAAACTAGTAGTGTGATAATACATTGAGATTCTACCCAACTAGAATGGAGAGATTAGATGTCGCTTTTCGTTGGCATTAAGTCGGCAGGGCTAGAGCAACAGCAAGAGATTAGATAACGATAAGAATTCCGTTGCTTTACAGGTGTTTGTAACATGTGCTGATTGGCTGGCATCTCATGTATGCACATTCAATCCCCTCTTGGCCGAAGTATACTCTGCATTTAAGAGACTTGGGCAGAGGTTAATGTTTTAGAGACTTCGTTACAAAACATTGGCTGGTATGTCAACGCCACCTGCCAGCCTATTCAGTGTCGGAGGAGGAAGAAGGGTTGTGTGGAGGTGATGGGTTATTATTGGTGCCGCTGGCATCGAAGTTTATTTATTTTCAGTCGGGACGTATTGAATTGGTTGATGATTTACTTAATACACTCCACCGTAAACTCGGCGTTCAGAGCGATTAGCTTAGTAGCTTTGCTCTTTGTCCAGGTGCGTCGCTTGGCTTCTACTTCGAGTGATAGGGCCAGCTGGTGTCTCGGACCGCTGTAATAAAGACTTTTCTCTCTATTTCTATCAGGCCTTGAAAATTCAAATAAGAAGAACTAGAATATATCACTCCTGCTATAACAGTTAGTAGTTGCTAGGTTTAAAGGGATATTATAAAATATAAAAACAAATAATCTTTCGAATAAGAGAAATATAGATACTGTACTATTGCTTCCATTATTCATTTATTTCCATTATAAGCGTCGATTAGGCTTTTTATTAAATAATAGAGGTGGTAAGTGTATAAGAAGCTCGTAAAATGGACGTTAAAAGTGAACTTAGGTGTATATTTCACTTTCTAAATATATATATTTCTTTTAAGGATCTCGTGACGGATATAAAACCCGCTTAATAATAGTACTACTGAGATCTATGGCCATAGCAAATAAAGCCCATAATGAAAAAGTATAATAAAGCATTGTTCTTTCTCTTATATATTTATAATTAAGATTAGGTATGTTAGAAGATTTGTTATTTCGAAATAAGGTGGCCTTGGGACAGGGGATCTTTTAATATTAAGTATTCCGTAGTATTATTTTAAGCAAGAAGATAAGGTGATAATAAGAAAGTAGATAACAACGGGAACTACTTTCCCTGATAAGCTAAGTCTTTCTTTTTCTTTCTAACCTATTATCGGGTGAAGACTTAGAAGGGGGATATCTACTATCTATGATAGGCACGAAAAGTGTTATCATTGAAGCACATATGGTGACATATTGTTAGAATACGCGTTTTGGGCGATGGATTGTTTTGATTTTTATGTTTGTTAGGGTTGTCTCATAGATAGGAAACAGTTCTTATACTTGGAGAAAATGAAAGGAAGTGCGGGATTAAAGCTCACTTTAAAATATTAGATGTTACTATACGATAATATTTATTACAATACTCTTTTGAGAAGACCTAGTATAAAAGCAACTTCATAATCTAGAGATCGGTGAGTACAGAGACAAGAACTATATCAACCATGTTAATTTTAACAAGCATGCCAAGTTTCTCGAAGATGATCTTATCAAATGGAGCTCTTTTGAAAATAGTCGCAAGAACTTACCAAGAGATGACTAAGTTATTTGACTCTGGGTTAGGGTAGGCAATCTGATAATTCGTTCTATGATAACAATTATCAAAATGGCGATAAGAAATAACACGACAAGAAAAGAACCAGTACTAATAAATCCCAGACCTATAAGAATGGCTCCACGGGAAATATAAATTCCTCGGAGAGAATAATCTAAGCTATAGCTCTAATCAAGTATATGATTTAGAAATACAGACTAATTGGCTCCGCTGTAATGTCAGCGATTACTTCTTAGTTACATAATATTATTCTTTTGGGATTTTTGGTTATTATATACTTTTTCATTTAGCCTCCGTAGTCTTGACACCTTTTCTTTCTAGAAACTAAAATGAGTTGGTTAAGTAAATACTATGTTTATACACTCGGTTTTCCCTCGCTAAATTTCGAAATTAAATGCAATCTCTTTTTAATATATCTGATTGTTGTTTTGTGGGAAATCGTGGCATTTATAATGGCATACACGGTTTGCCTGGGGTATATCTATCGATAGATAGAATAATATTCTTTTGGGGTGAAGTAATAAGTAAGTGTTCACCCTCCAGCTGAAAGTTTTATAATCCCGAGAGACATTTAGAGTATGGACATTATGACTGCCAGTTGGATCCATCAGATCCTCCCTCTTGACCTGAATTTAGGAAACCACTTATGGACGTAATAAGTCAACATATATGCAGTTTCCTCTTGGCATCCACATGAGGAAAGCCGGAAGCTTTTAAAATAAAGAAAGCTATAATTTTTCATAATTCATTTGTTGATCCCGTTACTACCTAAACCCTACCGCCGAACAAAGAAAGACCCTTTGGAAACCCAATAAATATCCTCCTTGAATGAATCCTAAAAAATAAAAGATACCCTAAAATATATTCCCATGGCAAGAGACATAAACCCCACTTAGAAAACTAAGTTTTTTTTTTTAAAAAAACCCGTCAAGAAAAACCAACCCTAACCCCCTCCCCAGGCTGCAGCACAATCTCCGCCTTCAACATCGGCTTCCCCCCATCCACCCTCCCCATAAAACTCTCCACCCTCTCAAACCTCTGCAACAACCTCACAATCGTATACCCCATTTCCGTCAACGCAAACTGTTGACCTATGCAAATTCTCGGTCCACCATTAAATGGGATATATGTCCAAGGTTTGGGTTGTCCGGTAGACCATCTATCGGGACAGAATTCTAAGTGAGAGATTGGTGAGGGGATGGAGGGGGAATAGGGGTTTGGTGATTGGGTTGCTGGTTTTGAGGGGGGGGAGGAGGGGGGAGGGTAGTAGGCGGGACAGAGGTCTGGACGACGTTGCATTATGAGGGTGGAGTAGGCGACGGGTGTGTCTTTGAGGATTCCGATGGGGGAGAGTCCGTCGGGACCGCCGCCGTGGGGGAGGGTTGTGTCGTGGAGAGCGAGGCGGACGTTGAAGGGGACGACGGGGTAGAGGCGAAGGGTTTCGTTCATGGTGTTCTGGTTTTGCGAGTTAGCTTGTGGAATATAAAAGAGTTAAAGAGTATTAGAGAGGATAGATAATGGGTAATATGGATTTCATGTGAAGTGAAAAAAAGGAGAGAACGGAAGGTAAGTGATAAGCGAGGTATTCGATATTGCAGAGACGAGAACGTATGTAAGTAGGAGGTAGTACAAGAGATATGCGTAACAACCAAAACAAACACTTCAAAAATTTCAAAAGAAGAAAATATAAACATACCTGCAAATATTTCATCCCCTTCAAATCCCCGTACATCGGTTCCCTCTCCCTCCCCACAACCTCCAAAATCTCCTCTCTCAATTTCCTCACCACCTCCGGATGTCTCCCCAATTCATAAAACGTCCAACTCAAGGTCGCAGCCGTAGTATCTCTCCCCGCTAACAGAACCGCCACAAGCTGATCTCTCAAAACCTTTCTATCCCGAGTGAAACCTGCAAGGGCATGGAGAAATGTATAACCTGATTCGGATTTTGTTTTTGAGGTGAGTTCGGCGGGGGAGAGAGAGAGGGTTTTTTCTATGAAAGGGGCCACGAAGGAGTTTATGTAGGCGATTGCTTTGTGGAAGGATTTTCGGGGGACGAGAGGGTTGAGTGGTCTATATTTATATTCAAGATTAGGAATTGTTTTGTCCACGATTTATTTCTTAATTTTAAAAGGGAAAGATAGGAACGAGAAAGGAGAGGCATTGAGGATGAGAAAAAAAAACGAAGAGGACATACCCAGCTCTAGCAATAAGACCCTGCACCCTCTGAGCCTCCGAAAAAGCATCCGCAAACTCATTATCTGGACTCTCCAAACACCCCACACTTCTCCCCAACAAAAAATCCGTCGCAGCATCCAACGTATACCTGAAAAACAAGTCACTAATATCCAATTCCCTACCTCCTCCTTTCTCCAACCCCCCCTCCTTCTCAATCATCCCAATCAAAATCCTCACATGTCTTTCAAAAACCTCCAAATCCGAAACCCTATCTTTGATAAATTGGGGACGAATAAGCTGTCTAGAGGAATGCCAACTATCTAAATCAGTTACAAAGATGGAATCTCCAAGGAAGTCTTTCCATTCTCGATGGAAAGGTTCGCCTTTTCCGTAATCGGTGAATTGGGTTGCGAGAATGGCTTTGATGTTTTCGGGGTCGGCGGTGAAGATGCAGCGACGGCTGGCGGGGGAGGCTTCGACGGTGTAGTTCATTCCTGAAGGGGTGGTGAAGAATGAGATCCAGGCTTCGTAGTTTTTGTGGGCCATGGTGGAGGTTATGGTTTGGTAGATGATGTCGAATCCTATTTTTCATATGGTTAAAATTTATTTATTCATCGGGAAGAAACGCCGCGAGAGATTAATTAATTTCCTGGATAGCGGAGAGGGAATGAGTATAGATCGGCTTACCAAATGGAACCCATGTTGAGATACTATGAGCATGTCCTCCCAAAGAACGAATCTTCCTCTCCGTATTGATCTTTCCAAAAAGTCCCAGAATAACGAAAACCGCTGCGATAACAAGAGCAACCGTCTTTGGAGACGCGTGGTTCAAAATTTCTTGGATCATGATTGCGAATTTCTCTGTTGTTTCCCTTTACAAGTTGCCCAAAATGCGGTTTATAAGTAGTTGGTAGATCGGTTATAAGGCGCAAGACGGAGCAGCTAACTATCCGGTTGTGAATCGAAAATGCAAGTCGAGCCGAGGAAAATGAATAGAGTAAAAACTTGGATACGAAGTTAAGATCTAGGTCCTTACAAAGCGATTTGTTGATGGAAATTTAAGTATTAAGATAAACTGAATGGCATGCACATGACAATGGCAACGTTGGTATAGCAATCACTGTTTTCGTAATCCCCATGTCTCGAGCAGGAAACTGGCGTGATACCGGTATATGTAGGGACGCAGATTCCCCCTATCCTACTCGCAAGGCCCTTTTGTCACATCGCATAGATTTCTTATTTGGGAGCTGAATAGGCAGGGAATATGTACTTGAAACACACCCAGTAGTGATAACCGCTAAGCCTTCCTAAAGCCTCAATTAAGAGAGACTGGAAGAGGCAGAGTCATAACACCTATTTAGATTGAGAAAACTTGGATGGAAACTATAAGCCGAGCTTCACATGCGGGATGGGATTGTTGGAGGTAGATGGGAAAGAGGGGGAGGTCGAACCTTTAGCCGAAGTGTGGGGTGGCAGCTCTGTGGATGGTGGATTAAACCCAGTTTGGCTCGGAAGCTTCCCCTCCCCCTGATTATGCATAGCGGTTAGGGACGATGTCCTCGGATATCGGCTTTTTGTCAGGATGATTAAGGTATTACCAAAAGGTTTTATTAAATGCCAAGTTCGCATTTATAAGGATAGATTAAAAGGCGCGATTTCTCTTATATATTACCTCGCCTACAATGGTTCTCTTCAATTCATAGTTAAGCAGGGATGTTTATTTCACCTCGAATATAGCATAAGTGATTCTTTGGAAGTTTACTAGGAGCTTACCTTAGGAAGTCGTGAGTGGAGCTGTATAATTTATACAAAAGCCTCCCGAGACTAGTTTTTTAACTATCTTAAAAAACAAACCGTGGACCCCCTAGAAATTAGTATATTACACTTCCCTACTTCCCTCCTCTCTCAAACTTTTAAGCGTTATAGCTTATACTTACTCCTATAACAAAATTATAACATAATCCCTACCCTACTACCTAAAAGATAAGTTTATTAATAAAACTTAGATTATTAAAGTAGTAGATATAAGACTAGTTAAAAAGAAACAATATTATTACTAGTATAGTAGGATAAAGTAAATAATAGAAAGCTACGTTAAGAATATTAAGAAGTGAAGGTGATATTAGGTGATCAAGAGTATATTATAACGAGATAAGCTGTACGAGTACTTGTCTATAGCTGTTAGACTCCCTGGCCGTGCACATGGTGCTTATTCTACGAGTATTATTCCCCTTGTTTCGCATATAAAACACTCGTTGGATTACTAGTTTTACACTTACCTCAAGTATTCACTTGTAACCTTAGTATGTTTAGAGTACTTATGCTATGATGAAATGCAAAGCATTTTCTATAGTACTTATAATAAGGTTTTCTCCTTATAAAATCCTTGATCAAGTCTTTTTTTTCTTCTAGGAATACTATTGATTCGATTTAAACTTATTAAATCTATTCATTCGAGCACCCTTTGTTAAACAGTAGCTATATAAGAAGGAGTAAATATAAAAGGAAGTTAGTTTTTAAATAGAATACGATAAGGTTATTAGATTAGTTTTAGTTCGCAGATAGAATTGTTTAAAATTCCTCGCTAGTGTGACGGTCAAACCGACTGCTAAGGCTATTCCTGGAACAGTAGTAGAAGTTAGTCTGCCAAGGGGTTGGAGTGAAGGCTTATACTTCCCGGAAGTAGCAGTCTTTAAGAAAGGGTCGATATGCAGGTCGCAATGTATGGATGATTCTTCGGTCACAAGCAATAGGTATGAGTTGATATTTGAGTTGGACACGAAGCTCCTATCTAAGTGAGAAAACATCCTGAGTTATATAGAGCTTTTGTGCGCTGGAGTCTAAGGAGTCCAGGACTCCTGGGACTCCATTATGTGCTAATAACTACATGACCTCGGTTCTACTTCTAATGACTATCTCATTGATTAAGCCTGAGGTCCTCTAATCGTGGGTCGTAACAGCTAGTTAGTATATTAATTATATATAATAGCATTTAATACTTAAGGTAAGAGAACCAAGGATATTATACTAATAGGAGCGAATAGCTTCCTATCTACCTAATAGATAGGCTAAAAGAGTGAAGTTCCAGTGAATATATTTCCTCCTATCTCAGCATTATATAATAATATATCACATGATACTATCTGAGTAACAGGCTACTTCAATGACCTTCTAGCTATCTACAAATATAATAATATAAAGACAAATAGAAAAGATAACTTTCGATAATAACATAAAAGAAAAATTCTACATTTTCAGCCCCTTAATAATTTAAGATTTAAAGAGCGAGAACTCGCGTGATAGTAATATTTGATTAAGACTGAATATAAAAGAAATTCTCGAGGGGATATCTATTAAGAGAACAAAGAGATAAAAGTAAAATAATAATAAAATATAGAGTTAATTTTTAATAGATATATATAAAAGTACTTTTTTTTGTTCCTCGCTTGGAGAATATATATTTTCTAACGTAGGATAGGAGGTAGAAGATATTATGGCGTCGAAAAAAGTAGGATCGACCTTTTTCTGAAATTGAGCGAAGAGTAACTTGCTTGTATAGCTTAGCGGAAGTTATATAAAATGGCTATAGCCGAAGTTTAGACAAAACAAGCGATGGATTCTTAATAAGAAGGTATCTAAGCAAATTGGGGGGCATGTCTTTAGCTGTATCGGGGAAAAATATTTATATTGGTAGAGGATATGCTCGAGGTACCTAAGATCATCTTGTAAGCGAGGATAATGGGGCTTCTAATCAAACTATAAGAGTCAAGTAATACTCCCCAGTTCCGAGATATGAAGCGGCCTCCACTGGGAGCGTTATCGTCAAGTGCAAGCAATAGCATTTCACAAGCACCGATAAATCAATCGAGATCAGGATTTCCCAAATCGCAGTGACCGTTCCGATTCTGCACTTACGAGCGGCTTTGCCGAACCACTGTTCTTCTTTAATGGTATCGGCTATTAGCCCTGCAGCAGTCGCGTATAAACCCAACTGCCTAGCAGAAAGACTACATACATACAATATATCTACTCGTACAGATCTCGGAAAATCTCCAAAATCCACACACACATCCCAGACAACGGATAAGCTAGCAAAGGGGCGAGAACCCTAAGATCCTCGACTAGAAAGGAAATAAGAGGCCGCGCGAGTCAGCGAGACTAGAATACCCCACACTCTGGTAGCGCCAAGATCCACGACCCAGGTTAGAGGAGTGGACCATCGGCACGTGGGTGGTAACCAGGTTTATGTTTCGGATGGAAAGTTGAAAGGAGTTTTCTGTGACGTGAAAGTAACTGGGAGGTCGATGGCATTCCTAGAGGAGCAGCCCGGATCGCGTGTAGATAGGTTTAGCCTGAAGATGGGATAAAGTGCTGCGCGACCCAGTGGGCGTTTCTGCTGCAGTAGAGGGCGAACCAAGCAATCGGAGTGGGCCTGCCTAAAGCCGATGCCCAAAGTGGGGTCGTATCTGTTGGCGTGAGAGGATGAGTGCAGGAGGGTCCGCACGAAGCGCTATTTAGCCAGGGCGAGGACGCGATCTGAGCTGTCTGATCGGCGAGCAGCTCGCAGTGCTGTCGCTGTGTCGCCATCTTCCTCTTCGCGCCTGTGGGCTGATGTCGCGGCGGGCTGCCCACGCTGCAGAAGCAATTCCTGAGGTGAAGCTTGAGCGCTGATCGCTGTCGTCATCGTCCGATGGCCATGCATGGAGGGCTTCTAGAAGGCCGCCGATTGGCCTCCTCAGCGCGCGCCCACGCGCCCGCCAGCCAGCCAGCAGCCCCAGATCTGAGATGCGGGAGGCGGGCCTGCTTACTTATTTGTAGCCTTGGGGGGGACCTGCAACTCGCTGCCAAAGGGCCGAAGAGACGCGCGCAAGTGACCGGCAGCGAAGGGGTCGCGCATCAGGTGGTTGGCGAGCGGTGCCGAAGATCATGGGCCTTCCAGCGGGCGCCGTGAGCGTTCCCACGGCGCCAGTTGCTCCACGGCTCGCCCGCCTGGCGACGCCCCACGATCTGGAGTTCGAGGAGACGGTCCGAACATGCAGCCTCTTTCCACTCTGTGCCCCGGTGATAGGACGTTCGGTGCAGAACTCCGTGGGTGCAGGCCCGTCGTCATCTGTAGATAGCGGAGGAACGTTCCACTTAGGCCAGCAGCCCTCACGCCCTGACCGGTGGCCGGCGCCCATTGGACGGCGGTGGCAGCGCTCGCCGCCAATATTGCAGACGGCTATTGCTTCAGCGCTTTCGACCTGCCTGCTGCCAGACGGGCGGGCCACCCTGAAGAGCCCTTCCCCGCACTCCTCGTCCCAGGCGACGGCCAGAATCGCGGTTCTTGGGATGGCACGTCGTGATGGGCATGGTGCATGACCTGGCTGGTGTGCCGTTACCAATGACAACCTCGCTGCTGGGAGGCCGTCAGCCCATCCGCGTGCACGGATGGGGGACCCTCAGCGCACCAGGCCAATGGGCGCGCGCGCGAGTTGGCGATGCCCTCACTGGGGCGACGTGGGCAGGGTGATCGCCGAAGCCAACGGTACGAGGGACCAATTCGCGCAAGAACCCAGAACCCTCGCTCCTGGGGCAGGCCCTGTGCAGGGTGCTTTTGCTGGGAGGAGCGCGGAGACCGTACCTGGCTTGTCCTGGGCCAGAATTGGTTGTTGGAGATCGGCGCAGCTGTTCTCGCAGGTTGGAGGGAGAGGAGAGAGGAGCATGCCCACCGGCACGGCGGTGGTTTGCAGGCGTCAGAGAGCGCGTTCGGCCCCCGGCGAACATGACTCTGCCCTGGGAAACGAGCCCTCGCAGGCACGTCGAACGCCCACGGTGTGGCCCGCTAGGCCACGCTCGCTGGACGGCGGTGGGACCGGTGCGGTCCTAGCTGTGGTCCTGTTCTTCTCGAACATGGAGTCCCGTAATTCCACCCCCAACTTTTCTGCAAGTCGAAGGGCAAGTCTCTCCACCCCGTCCAGCCAGGACCGAGCGAGGCGCCCTCGCACCAACCACCGCCTCTCTCCTACCTGGCTTCCCGGCCGCAAGCCGCATACTGGAACCCCAACTCCTCCCACCCTCTGCTGCGGCACACCCCTAATGTTCCTCCCACGGAGTGTCCAGGTCAATTGCTGCCATCTCCAACTCACGATCCGCCCCTTCAACCTCGACGTGTGAGAGAGCCCGGCGAATTGCCACAGCCCAGCCTCGATCCACCCGCGAGGCTCACCCCGCGCTGCGCCGTGTTTCTGCAGCAAGACCAGACTGGGACGGCTCACCTCACTCGAGAGCGAGTCCCAGAGCTGCCACATCTGCGAGCAAAAGTGCCAACATTGAAACCACCCAGGGCAAGCAAGCAGACTCGACCAGCTGCATGTCCGCCATCTGAGTCCGAGCTAAACAGAAGTCATCATCGGGCTACAACCTCCTGGGCTCGACGAGGCCGTGGTGCCTACCTGAAGCTCCAAGAGCGAGCAACAAACGACTTTCGTCACAATGTCGAGCTTCTTTGGCAAATTCACGGGGCAATCTGTCAGTAAAATCCATCCCACATCCAGCTCGCAAGTCATGTCGCGGCTGGCTGCATTCTGGCACGGTGCTAGGAACCCAGGGCCCCATCGTCATCGCCGAATATAACTGACGTCTCTTGGAAAATAGGGATCGACCAGTCCCAGCGTGTCCTCGCCCACACGCGGGCATAAACACCAGAAAGATGAGGAGCCAGAGCCGGAGATAACACCTCTGGTGAAGATGCTGCAGAATGCCGGGCCTATTCGCAGCGATGGGAGTGACAAGTTTTTTGGATTTGAAAATGTACGTTCCCTGATTGTCTCTCCCCGAGTCCACTGACTAATCTTTCTGGAAGTTTGGAAATACTTGGTTTGTGCCCAGCCTGAGGCTCGTGGGCGGGCGTATTTACTAATTCCATATAGTTATTGTAATTCGATTGTCCAAGCCTTATATTATTCCGTGCCCTTTCGCGAACATGTCGTTAGCTACCCACCGCATTCCCCCATCGACACTCCTAACGGACAGCTAAAGCTCGCCCCAATACGAGAGATGAAACCCCCTGCCGCGCCTGTCAAACCCCCGAAAGGGCTGAGTTCAAGCGAGGCTATGAGGCGGAGGAATCTCATAAATGCTGGACAACCAGTCCCTACGATTCCAGGACAACGTCCTGAAGACAAACCTGACTCGCCTGAATACAAGAAGAGACATGCGATGATGGCCGGGCCTATCTTGGATATAAACTATGGAACTGCAGGCGAATATGGTATGGAGGAATCGACGTTCACAGCCTTGAAGGATATTTTTATGGCGCTCATTCTTTCTTCCTCACGGACGGGTGTGATAAGCCCGCAAAGGTTCTTAGAAATATTCAAGGGCGAACATGAGAGCTTCAAATCATCAATGCACCAAGATGCACACGAATTTTACGGGTTGGTCCTGAACGCTGTTATATCCAACGTCGAGGCGAATGCACAACGGATGGAAAAACTGGCGCTTCCTATGAACGGGGACGCTTCACATCAGGTCATGCGATCTCAAGTTACCTCTGCAGCTCATGCTATGGGTTTATATAACGGCTCGGGGACGAGAACGCCTGGGACAAGATGGGTGCATGAGATATTTGAGGGTATCTTGACTTCCGAAACAAAATGCTTGACATGCGAAAATGCATCCCAGCGTGACGAGACATTCCTAGACCTTTCTATTGATCTCGAAGAACATTCATCGGTCACTTCTTGTCTTAGAAAATTTTCCGCCGAGGAAATGCTTTGCGAGAGGAACAAATTTCACTGTGATAATTGTGGTGGACTTCAGGAAGCTGAAAAACGCATGAAGATCAAACGGTTACCCAAAATCTTGGCTTTACACCTCAAGAGGTTCAAATATACCGAGGATATGACACGACTGCAGAAATTGTTCCACCGCGTAGTGTATCCTTACTATCTGCGTATGTTCAATACGACGGATGATGCAGAGGATCCAGACCGTTTGTACGAGCTTTATGCCGTAGTCGTCCACATCGGAGGAAACGCATACCATGGCCATTATGTTTCAGTAATCAAAACTCAAGATCGGGGTTGGTTACTCTTTGACGATGAAATGGTTGAACCGGTAGACAAGAATTATGTTCGAAACTTCTTCGGCGACAAACCCGGGATGGCATGTGCCTACGTCTTGTTTTACCAGGAGACCACCGTAGAAGCTATGCAGAGAGAGCAAGAGGAAGAAGGAGTTGTCGAAGAAGAAATTGTCAACGTGGAAGCAGGTGGAACACTGATGACGAGTGGCCCTAACGGGAGCTCAAAGCTCGTCCCAATTCCAAGCACCCCGACAGAGGATGGCCATGAATTTGAATCTCTGGACCGTGCAGTCTCTGCCCCCATCCCATCTCCGATACAAGTCGCTACCCCCAGACCAGGAGTACCCATTCACAGACCAACTGCACCTCTCCCCACGAATCATTCACCAAGTCACCCATCAAAGAAATCTAAAGACGAAAGGGACCGAGAAAAGAGAGAAGCGAAAGAAGCGGAAAAACAGAAGAAAGCAGCTGAAAAGCATGCCGCGAAAGAAAAGCAAAAGGCAGAGGAACAAAGTAGGAAGGATGCTGAACACGCAAAGAAGGAGCATCAAAAGCAACAAGTGGAAGATGCGAAGAAAGCGATCGCACTGAGCAAACAGACTGCAGCCGAGGAGGATGAACGTAGGAAGAGGTCAGAAGAGCGCAGGAAAAAGGAAGTGACCTTCAACCATACCGAGAATGGGAACGCGATCGCTAATGGATACGCGAATGGATCCGTAATTTCGAATGGGGTGGCTAAGGAGAATGGTCACCACCACGATAAAGAGAAGGAAAAAGAAAAGGAGAAGGTATTTGGACTTGGGAGTCTAAGCCGAAAACATCACGGAAGTAAGAGCATGAGTCGAAAGAGTTTTGCATTCTTGGGCGGAAAATATAATGGAGAAAGGAAATCGAATTCCAGCCAAACGACAGATGACTCCAACACAGCAGTCGAGGGTGAAACAGGACCTCCAACGCCGGAGAAACATATCAAATCGACGAAGGATCGGTTCAGCTTCAGTGGGTTAGGGAGGAAGAGGAGTAATCTTACGAATACATGAATTTCATGAGTTGCGAAACGATATACGACCATGACCACGACTACGACTTGCATTGCCTCCTTATTCTCGCATGACTAAATCCACCAACTTCTATCGCTACTCCTATTACGCAAAGATGAACTACACTCACTTCGACTCAACCTAACGAAGTATCATCGCTTGTATATTTCTTGAGCATTTTATTCGGTGCGAGGCAGGGACAAATAAAAAACACTTATTCATCCACACACATATTCTTGGGGGGGACCAAAACAACACTTAATCTGATTTCGGGTGTCTTTTTTTTTGATCTCCATTTGAAATGAAAGTTAAAGAGCTTAGGTTCGGATGAAAAATACCCAGTATATTCTTGAACTTTTTACCTTTTTCTCTTTGTGTTTTTTAAAGTTTTTAACATTTTTCTTCTTCCTCCGGACATGAATGATTAAGTATGGGATGGAATGAATGGGATGTTTGCCTCTCTCAAAGATACCATTTCTTTTTCTTTCAGGCATATTTTCGGTTGTTGATCAGATCAAAACTTTTTTTTTAGGGGGGGGGGAAACCGTGACGTCGGATCGTGGATGGATTGATTTATCGGGATGAAAGGCAGGTGGAGGGAAGAAGAGTTGTTAGTTATACGGATAATGGGGGGTGGGGTGGGGAATCTTTTTGTATAACGCTTTTTATTTAAGTGTGGGGAAGAGGGGGGAAGATGACTTGAATTGCATGAAGTTGTAATTTCTGAGGAGGTAGGTGATTGTTATATGAGAGAAGGGAAGGAAAGAGACGAGAGGGAGAGAGAGAGATTTAGGTAGAGTAGGTAGTTTTAATGGATATAAGTGGATGAAATGATTTAAACTTTGATTATAAAGTTATTGATATTTGACTACTTTCTTTCTTCCTTTTAAATAATCTCGATTCTAATTTTTTTTTCATGAGGGGAATCTTGTGATTAATTAATTAATTAATTAGATGTGTGTGTGAGAGATAAGATGAGTGAGTATCCTTATAACTTTCCCATTTCAAATTATAATTCTTTGGAAATTTATTGGATTACTTAATTTTTATGTTATGCTATCTATCTATCTATCTATACTATACCTAGCATACCTAGTGTAACCTTTACGTCTTGAATGGATGAATGAATAAATGAATGGGTGAGACTTGTAAGTTTCTATCTTTTCATCTTTATCTATAGTAGAAGTAGAAGTAGAAGATTTAATAAGCCTTTTTACGAGGGAGGGATGGATAGATAGATGGATAGGATAGATGGGTTATTTTGCATTGGAGGAGGGAGGTATTTTTATTTTGGGGTTTATGTATTTTAGGTATCCTACTTTTAATATAATTTTATACGAAATTTTTTTTTTGAGGGGGAGGGGGTATGTTTGAATATAGATATTTGAGATTCGTTTTATGATTTGTTTTTTTTTCTCTTTCTTTCTTTCCTTCTTTCATGGATGTGAATAATACATATATGTATAATATAATTAAAAATCCTCTGAACGCCTTGCTTATGCCTTCTTTGCTTTTGCTTTCCATCGCGATTTATTCACTAGTATATCCACTCTCTTATGCCATATACCGGGAAATTAAGTTTGCGTACTGTACACCCAGTCCAGTCCAGTCCAGTCCATTTATCCTCTACCTTCCTTTCCCCTTTCCTATTTCTCCAGAAATATCACCTATCTCCGATTTCGATCCGATGTATCGTGGTTGATAATTCGAGGTTTCTTATCCAAGAAGTAATTCATAGACTATGATTACGGTGTTTATCATTATAAGCGGTACTGTTTATGTTATTAGCCTTTCTCTGTCTTTCCTTCTAACCATCCTTCCTTTGCCCCATCGGTTTCAAAGCCTCTGGCTAGGATAGGATATGAGTTTATAATGGGGGAGAAACGTACTCCTCATCAAAGTCCTGATACTCGTCACAAGATTGATTAATTTATAACCGATACTGGGATCTGCGACGTTGGAATTCCCAAAGGCGGGTTCGGAGATGGTGTTGCTCCATCCTACTGTTTAACGTATTAGCTTTTCCTTCCTTTACGCTGTTTTTAGGTCGTAGTTCGTAGTTTATGGTTTGTGAATGTGGATGTGGATGTGATGGGAGGGAGAGACAAACATCTTGCCAGAAATCGATCTTCGGATAATATGGCTATGGCGTTTACTATTAGGACTGAGACTATTATTCGCATTCATATTAGCCATCTTCTCTTTCCTTTCTTCATATTGCACATCCGCGCGACAGCTTGCGCCATCAATAGAACGTTCATAAAGACCAGTTCTCTATTTTCCTATAGAGAGGATCTGGCCTTGGGCGCAACAACATTCTCAAAGAAAATAGGCATTGAAAGGGTCTTGAAGGGAATGGTAGGTACGTACTATATATCAGATTCCCAAATGCAAAGAACATCATCTTGGAGAAGTGTTTGAGGGTGTTGAATCGTAAGGGTTTGTGAGGAGTGTTTTGCGTAGAGGAGAAGGCTGGTGGGGATGATGCACGTGTGGTTGTTGCCAGAACTTGGGAATTGAGAAAGTTGTGCACGGACCAGGCGAGGCTGTGGTGTGGGCTGGGAGGTTTTGGAGGGCTAACGACGACGACGACGTTAGGTTTAAGAGTGGAATTGTCATTTTTATTTGGAATTTAGGGCGTTCTTTCTGGGAAGGGGATGGCCGATTGCTTAATAATTGAGTGAATTGAGAGATTTCTGTTTCGTGGAGCGGTTTCTATCGCGACTTGAAGACCAGCTAGAGCTACATAGTCATTCAATGACAGAGAGCTACTAGACAAAGATTCACAATGAATCCAACAGGTTCGCCCAAACTCCCCTCCTACATATAGAATATCTGCTAACACAAAACGGAAATAGATATCTACCTCTCCACCCTCATTCCCCTCTTCATCCTCCTCCACCTCCTCATAGCGCCCTACACCAAAGTCGAAGAATCATTCAACATCCAAGCTACCCACGATATCCTAACATACGGCCTCCCCTTCTCCAACATAACCCAATTCATCCAATCAAATTACGATCATTCCTCCTTCCCCGGTGCAGTTCCAAGAACATTTTTCGGAGCTTTAATACTAGCCGGATTATCGAAGCCAATATTATATTTAACTGGAGGAGAATATGGACAATTTGTCGTTAGGGCTGCACTTGGGATGTTCAATGCTTTTGCGTTATTGAGATTTAAGAATGGGTTAGCGAGGGCGTACGGAAAGGATGTAGGAAGATGGTATATTTTATTGCAGATTACGCAGTTTCATGTCGTATTTTATGCGTCGAGGACGTTGCCGAATATGTTTGCTTTTGGACTTAGTAAGTTATATCTTTTGGCTATATTTTGCTATCTATGGCCTATTATGAGAAGGGAATATACTAAGACGGGAAATAGCAACTCTTGCATTTCGAGAATTCCTCCCAGGCGATCTATCTCGCGGTCCCAACGGACAGACCCGACAAAAGCAGTTGGGAATCTTCTACCTTGTCTTCGCAGGTGCAGTCTTTCGGTCAGAGATAGCAATCCTACTATTCACACACCTGGCATATCAGCTCCTCAACCGTACAATCTCTCTTTCAACAATCACCAAATCTGGACTTGTTAGCGCACTAATCGTCCTCTCACTAACTATCCCTATCGACTCGTATTTCTGGTTAAAACCAATTTACCCCGAACTCTCAGGCTTCATCTATAACGCAATCCTAGGGAAATCTTCAGACTGGGGAACCTCACCCTTCCACTACTATTTCACACGCTACCTCCCCTCACTCCTCCTGAACCCTCTAATCCCTCTTGTCCTAATTCCCACCTCTTTTTTCATCCCCGCCTTACAAGGCCAAGCAAGAGATTTATTAATCCCGAATCTATTATTCGTTGGAATATATAGTCTCCAACCACACAAGGAATCCCGGTTCATAATCTACGCCATCCCCCCACTAACAGCACTCGCCTCCCTAACCGCCTCATACATCTGGACCCGACGGTCAAAAACCCTATTCTACAAACTCAGCGCATTAATAACAGCCGCGTCAGTCCTAGGATCATTCATCCTCTCAACAATCATGCTTCTCATCTCCTCCCTAAACTATCCAGGAGGAAACGCCCTCTCACAACTCAACGAAATAATCCTCCATTCCCGCCTTCCATTTACCAACCCAATAAACATCCACACCGACATCCTAACCTGCATGACAGGCCAAACACATTTTCTCACATTACCTTCCCCAACTAAAATCTCCAACCACCCAATTTCGATAATTTACGATAAAACAGAAAACGAAACAACGTTACTAACTCCCGAATTCTGGGATAGGTTCGATTGGGCAATAATGGAAGATCCATCAAAAGCCATTGGGAAATGGGAGGTTGTTAGGATGGTATTTGGATATACTGGGATAGAATTCTTGAGACCGGGTGATGGATCGAGTTTGAAAGAGAGACTTGAGGTGCTGTATGAGGCTAATAATGTTACCTCTTATTCGCAGAGTAAGGGGGAAGAGGTACCGCCTAGTAGTGAGGAGATTAGGAGGAGGGCTGAAGAGGGGGAGGAGGTGGGAGAGGAAGAAAGGGAACGGAGACGACATCTTGAGAATTTGAAGGCGAGGTTGTTGATGGAGGAGATGGGAAGGTTTGGGACTTTTAATTTGGTTAGAGAGGCGGTTAGGGGTGTTACTAGGGGGTGGTGGATTGGTCCTAGAGTTGAGGGAAGACTTAGGATTATGAAGAAGGTTAGGGATTGAGATGTATTTGTAGATAGGGATTGGAATTTATCTTGTTTGAAATGATTTCAGGTCCTTTATTCTAAAACTTTGATAATTCCTCTCTCAAGGATTCAAGATATCAGAAAACATTCCCTACCTACAATACTTACATATATAACTATAACTTAATAATAAAAAACCGCACTACCTCTTCTCAACTCCCTAGCACTTACTATTTCTTAGTTTTAAATCCCGATTTCATTCTTAAATAATCATATAAGACGAGGATAGAAACATGCTTAATTTACTAGATAGATAGATATTTTAATATCCTAACGTGATAATTACTTTTCCCTTCGATAAATTCTATTATTAGTATAACCCGTATTCTGACCTATGAGACTAATATACTCACTTTATATTCTTTTAACACACTAACGACCCTTAAGAAAATCACCTATTATTAGACCAAGAACACAACAATTAAAATTCCTTTAGTATAAAGTGTATCGATAAATAATAAATTAAAAGAATAAATTAAAATTATATAATCTTATTTCTTTAAAACCTTAAATCTAAAAACGTGTTTCTCTCTCTCTCTCTCTCTCTTTAAAAAAAGAGAAGTTTAATCGATAATAGTTTATATAATAACGTTAATATAGGAATTATATTTTAAGATTCTTAGGCTTGTTTTAGTTTAAAGAATTATATTAGGAGAGATTATTTTTTTAATGATTTAGATGTTATATAAAAAAAGAGAGAGAGAGGAAATGCTAATACTTTCCAACTAACCGGATCTTAAAAACGAACTAAGATCTAGTATCAAGAAGAAGAAAAAAACGGATATTTTATTAAATTATCTTCAAAACAAGATAGAGCCAACTTTACTTTTCGTATATATTTACAAAGAATATATATTCCCGTCCAATCCACGGAGTAACAATGCATCTACCAAAATGCATCGAACATATATTTTACGTTCCGTATTCCAATCCCTAATCCAACCATCACACCCAGAAGAAGAATTACCTGTTTAAAACGCCCCCACCCTCTTTTCCCCCTCTTATATATAAATACCCCGTCCGTCCCCCCACAACCTAAAGCGCACACTCCGTAGAGTTGCTCTGCGTACAAAAAACCATCTGTACCGGCCCCGCCCTCACCCCCCTTCCTACCATCCTCTCCCTCATCTCCGCCAACCTCGGACTCGCACTAAACTGCGTCCTATTCAACCCCTGTACATCCTGCCTTCCGGACCAAAGAACCTCTCCAGCCGCGCTGGCTCTAGGCCAAACCATGTCATCCAGATTAACCGGATCGGTTTGTTCGGACCAGATATGAACTTCGCCTCCGACGACGAGATGTTGTTGGGAGGCCGGAACACCGGCGAGGGGGTCGTAGGAATAGATGAGTCGCCAGTTTTTGGTGGGGGAACAGTAGTCGTTGAAGGGGTAGTAGGTGGCGAAGGAGGTGCCTTCGGCGAAATCGAGCCATTGGCCTTTGCCGCAGTCGAGATACTGGGTTGAGTTAGTATGGTGGTTTTTTTAAGTTTTCAATAGGGGAAGAAAGGGGATGCTTACCCATAAGTTATAATTCCCGGCTAGAACCTTATGTCCCAAAGCGGTGATAGCCGCTACGGACTCGGAACTCAGCCATGATTGAACAAGGACATCAGATCCTAATGTTAGGTTCCAATCGAGTGCCATTTCTTCCCATACAACAGGTGTGAGACCTGCTTTCCGGATCGCTGCATGATTGTAATCGACAAGTTTTTGAATTAGTGGTGCGATTACCGATGTTTGGTTTGAGTTTACAGTATCGTCGAGGAGATAGACCATTTTATTGACTTCGTCACCCCCAGTGTGGAAATACGAGGAGTAGGGGGATACTCGGGGGAGGACATCTGGCCAGAGTTTTCCGAGGAAGTCGTAGACTGCTTGGGAGTTTAATTTGAGAGATCCACATGGTGGTTCGTTGCAGTATGTATCCCATGGGTGAGCATCAGCTCCTGCAACGAGATCTGGGTATGCAAGGCCAATTGAAGTTGTGTGACCTGGCATGTCAAACTCGATTATGACTTCAATACCACGATTTACGGCGTATGTCTGGATATCTTTGATATCCGCTGGACTGTATGAGAGGCCAGTTGCATAGGCGCCGTTTTTTGCCAATTCGGGCAAGGCCGGGATCTCCAGTGGCCACGATTGCGAGTCGGTCATGTGAAGATGTAGACGGTTGAACTTGTTCATGGCGAGTGCATCGATAGTACTTTTTATGGTCTTGACTGGATACCAGTTTCGCGAAACATCCATGTTGAGTCCACGATGAGAGAATTTCGGTGCATCAGTAATGGCAATAGGTGCCAAGTTGGTGTACAATCCACGACTTGTAGAGTGTTGGTAGAAAAGTTGGAGGAATGTTTCGAGAGCATGTAGGATGCCAATAGCTGATACTGCTTCGATAGCGGCGGTTCCATCTGTGCCTATGTTGATTTTATAAGACTCATCAACCTGCCCAGCCAACGGCTTGAAAGTGTCGGAGTTGTCGACACCGGTTTGAGTGATCGTGACACTTTTGATCTGAGCCTTGTTTGAGTAGGCAGCTGGTTCAAATTCGGAAAGTTTATTTCTCGCTACGAGTTTCCATGGTACCAGGCCTTGAGAGAATAAAGTATCTTTGGCCCGGGAGATTGCGCCTTGCACAATAGATTGACTGGTGAAGCCTGAACCTGCGCCGGCTGCAGTGAACTGTCCGCCAAAAAACACCTGTTCAGTACTTGTGCATTTAGAATCATCAAGGAAAGGAAGCCAGCATACATTTCCATTCCCCCCACGATAAGTGAATTTTACATCCGAAGAGATCCACAACACTGAACTCCCGCTTGAGAAATTTTGAGGGACCGGCCAGATGGCGAGGACATGGCTCGCAGCCGAAAGCAATAAATATAATGAAGGTCGCATTGTGATTTTAAATATTAAGAAAACCCTATCCGAAGCCCCGTATGCAGACGATCTCTCTTCTGGAAGAGCAAGCCAGCCGAGGACAGCTCCTTAAAAGAGATCCGACACCACAGCGAGTCGAGCTAATAAAGGCTTTTGGGTATGGCTTGGAGAGAGAGAGAAAGGGTGCCTGGTGCGAGGTACAATAACAGTTTAGAGAGGGGAACAAGGAACTTTATATACAGGAGCGGGCTTCCAGTCATACAACATCAAGAGCCAATTTCAAGGGATCGTGAATAGCAAGGACAGGACCCAGCGGCGAGCAGGAACAGGCACAAAACCAGGGCTGCGGTTGGTTGGGGGAGAGGGCGATGGGCTGAGAAGAGACACCGACGATCCAGGACAAGACGTGCAGCAGGTCTGGTGAAGGCGGGAGCATGCACTGTTCCTGGTCGATGCGCAGCTTGCCTTGGAGGGACAATCACCAAGTACCTGCTGGAGCGCTCTCCACAGCAGCTATCTCGCCGGCACTTGCAACGTTACGACAGACCACCGCAGGCGCGATAACGGGGTGAACGGACGAGGAGGACTGCTGAGGGGGAGATTGGGAGGGGAGTCGAGGAGTCGGGACGAGTGGGTGGTGGATGGAAATTAACGTTGGGTCGAGCAATCCTGCGGACCCAGCGTCCCAGTGCCAATCCAGCAGGTAGGATCTGGCTGGGCGGCGAGGAGGTCAAACCGACGTTGTCCCCTGGTCTGGTTGCTGGCGGGCGGCCAGTGGGTTTGGGGAGATGAGAGCCAACCCCACTGTACGGGGTATGCTGATGGCGAGCCCCAGGTTGGACGGCAGGCCGCAATGGCATCCGTGGTGGACCTGAGCGCGGCGTGTGGTGCCGTGAACCTTAATCTGATGCCAGGGCAGCACGGCCAACAGGCTGACGATGATATTTGGGTCTGACTGGCGGAGCGCGAGGTAAGATCGCTCAACTGGCTTTCCTGAGGGGTGGGACGCCAAACAGCGCATCACATCCCACCAGCGCCCGGCTATCTGAGTGCGCCGTTGCACTGGACGTGCGAGGACCCGACGAGGATGCGATTCTGAGTGTGTAGGGAATGTCCAGATGGTGGAGAAATGACAAGGTCACCACCGCGAGTATTGTAGCCCAGCCTCGACAATGATGGAGCGAAGGGAGGGCAAGGAGGCGTTTGAAACACCGAGTTGGCCGAAGTAGACGCCCTGCCAGGCGGTTGGTCTATTTCGAGCAGATCTCTCGTTGGGGATTAGATCAAGATCACGTTATTTTGCCGGACTCCCAGGGTGAAGCTCACGAGGCGGTGCAGACAGACAATAAAAATAGAGCAGAATGCGGACGTCGGGCTTGAACCGGTTGGAGCGGCCTTGGTGATGAGGGACGAGCCGTTAAAGGGGACAGCCTCCCATTGCAGTGAGACTTACTAGGTGCTCAAGTGCCGGAAATATGACAACCCCTTGCTCAGCACTCGAACTCAAAGCTATGCTTTCTCGCCAGTTTTAAAGTTTATATAACGAATGAGAACAGCTGAGGTTTATCCATGATTGCAACAAGGCACAAGGCAGGATAAAGATCTTGCCGCTTCCAAGGGGATGGACAAGCGAGGTTAAGTCTTAAGCCAGACTTGACGATTGTTGGTTAACCGACTATTCGTTACACGCTCTTGAAGCAATAGATAATCGCCATGTTCATGCCGAGTAGATTGCGAATGTATCGATGCTAGATATCTTCGACATTTTATCATTCTTAATACTAGTTCTAGTAAAGAGATATAAAATACTAGGTTAATTTTTACATGCTTTAGAAGCTTTAAGTAGTAACTAATATCCCTTATAATTGTTTTAATTTAGCGCTCTCCTTATGCTTAGAAAGTACGTAGCCTAATAGGGCGTACAAGGAGACTACTTCTTGGGTCCTGTGGAATTGCTGTCGTGCATAGCCAAAATCGACATCAGATCATTACTGCAGATTGGAGAGGAAGAATCATCGCCGCATTTTGAAGACGACTTGCCTAGCATTAAGTGAATAATCGAATAAGTCTCTCAGTAAGCAAAGGATAGAAGAGACCAGATGACAATAAGTCCTCTTAGCTTCCGTCATGACTCAGCAAACAGTCGCCCCAATGTGTCATAGCTCAATGCGTGATCACGTGCCGGGGGCTATGTCTTTACTGAGGCTCTGTCTTTCTTTGCAATCAACCTTGCTCCAACTACCTTTCTCTATCCGCCATTCAACTCCACGCGCTTTGCAACTCACGAGTGGTATAAAGGTATTACCTGAATCATCGCGATCGATCCCGCCCGCGCAAATCCTCGGCACTTCTCTTGTTAGACCATTTGCGCATCGAACAATCCCCTATCTACAACGTCTTTCAACTCACGGAGAATCTTCTTCTAACGCGACCATGTCTGTCGAGGTCGTTCTAGAGTCGCCGTTAGCCAACGCTCTAAATGCCGCTATCCCCCCAAAGCTGGTAGAGGTGGGATGGAGTCAAGGTGGTGATGATTCTGCGCTCTCTGAATACATCATCCTGATGCTGGTCAATGGCAAAACACAAGAGCAAATCGCCGCAGAATTATCAGGCGATCTTCTCAACCTTGGACCCGATGATCCAGGAGCACGCGACTTCTCACAATGGCTCTTCCACCAAGTGGAAGAGTTCAACCAACACCTGAATGGAGGTGGTAGAGGATATCAGGGAACAGAGCCTGGGATTTCCCACACGGAAAACCCTCATCAGGATGCTGATATGGGAGATGTATCCGATGCTGGAGACAGCAATGTGTACGCAACTATAACTCTTAATTCTCGAGCCAATTTTAGACCTCCTTCCTTAAAGTCAACCAACCTAACACAAAACAGACCTACAGGACCCAAATCCATGCGAAATAATAACAGTAAACCTAGAGACAAACGCATGTTTGGCCATCTAGCCAAGGCCATGGACCGCTCCAACGAAGCTGTTCTCCACCGTGTTCGCCCCCAAAATGGCAACGAGCGCATCAACTCACACGCGCGACCTCCAACTGGACCGAGACAACAAGGGGCCGGTCGAGGAGCACCACGGGTAATCAATCCTCGAGCAAACGTTGGGATAGGAGCTATGAATATGGCGCAAGGCCCAGCTGGCGCTTCCATCATGAACATGAACCCACAACAGCAGCTCGAGTTATACGCAATGCTTGAACAGCAGTCGAGGCTGATGGCACAGATGCTAGGACCTCAACAGCAGATGCAAATGGGTAGAGGGGGGCCTATGGGTAATGGAATGGGGAGGGGCTTTCACCAACAACAACAAGGAGGACGATCCCTTTTCGACCGGGTACAGCCAAATCCTCAACGACCCGCACACAACGCATTCCGAAAAGGCCCACAGAATAGTGTTTTTGGAGGCCAAGCACCAAGCGAGTCGGCATCGTCCTCTGCTATGGATGTCGAGATGTCTGGGGAGAAGAAGGAAGTTGATCCGGAGAAGACAACTTGCAACTGGAATTTGAGTTGCACAAATAAGGATTGCAAGTTTGCCCATCAATCTCCTGCAGCTCCTCCCGGAACGGCCATCGACTACGATGATATCTGCGCCTTTGGCGCTGCATGCAAAAACCGAAAATGTACTGCCAAGCATCCTTCACCTGCTCAGAAAGTTGCACATCAAACGTCAACAGAATGCAGATACGGAGCATTATGCACCAATGCCCAATGTCCATTTGCACACCCTTCGATGCCAGCATGCCGCAACGGTGCAGACTGTACGATACCTAACTGCAAATTCACCCACACCAAAACCGAGTGCAAGTTTAATCCTTGTCTGAAGGCCAATTGCCCGTTCAAGCATGCTGAGGGTCAAAAGAGAGGGAAGTTCGACGATAAGGTCTGGACAGCGGACGGAGGAAACAAGGAGCATGTTAGTGAGAGGAAATTTGTGGATGAAAATGGACCGGAGGAACTTATTGTGCCTAGAGCTGCAGAGTCAGTGGCAGCACCTGAATTGGTCACATAAAAGAGAACATCCTAATGAGGGAATTGTATTTGATGATTACGGGGGAAAAAACACTGTATACCATTTTATTTAGCTGGGACCCTGCATGGGCTGGACGGGCGTTGGGACAGGACTCTGCACTCTGGACATGATTGCAGAGGAAATATATTTGCATAGAACGAGAATTGACTGTTGTGTTTGACATCTCAGAGTAAAGATCTCTGTTGACATATTTAAGCAGCTAAAACCATTTTTGTCCTGACTTTGTTGCTCGAGTCTGGAGGGCAAGCCGAGCTAGCTATTTACCCAAGCTTGCTCCAAAAACAATTAACCTAAGCAAGCAAGGGAAGTTCGGTGTTCAAGTAATCAGTTTGTGATGTTCAATTTTTTGAAGCTCTCCAAGCTACCCCTCAATCGTACCATCACATATACCCTTGTAAGCGAATGCACTAAGAACCTCAACTGAAAACGCGCCTTTCAACTTCAGCAACCCAAAACACTCAATTGTGTGAATTCCAAAGACCATGAATTATCTTGTGCCAGAGCAGGCTCTGGTCACTCTTCTCCGACAATGCTACGCCAGACCCAGATGTCAATTGCTCCGCGCAAGCCATCGCGCTCTCTCAACCCTCCCCCTCCATAACCATCCTCTTCGCTGCACCTCCCAAACGCCCTCCTCCTCCCTCTCCTCCTCACAAACTAAACTTCAAACCCGCACAGTAACTACTTCCTCCAAGACCCACGAAGACGAACTGATCGATTACCTCATGGCCGAACCGCAAGAACAAAAAGGTGTAATTAAAAAAGTAGCAATTTTCGGATCTGGAATTACTGGGTTATCAACAGCATGGTTCTTAACGCATCTAGTTCCCGATGCCAAGGTTACGATTTACGAGAGCGGAGAGAGGGTGGGGGGCTGGTTGAGTAGTAAATATTTGGAGGTTGAGGGTGGACAGGTTTTATTCGAGTTGGGACCTAGGACTTTGAGGGCACAGGGGACGAGTGCTAGGGTTATGTTAGGTTTGGTGAGTTTATTTTCTTTTCCTTAAAAGAGAAAGATGGTTTGCTGATTATGTTTCGGACTACAGATTTCTCAATTGGGAATTGAAGACCGGGTTATAACGACACCGAAAACCTCTCCAGCAGCTACAAAACGATATATTTATTATCCGGACCATCTCGTCCAAATGCCAAGTAAAGACCAAGGTATATTTGGAAACTGCAATTCAATATTAACTGAGGAGTTGTGGTCAGATATTATCCCCTCAATATATTCAGAATGGACTACACCACGTCGACCCTTTAATTTAGAAGACGAATCCATATCCTCCTTTCTCGAACGCCGATTCGGATCTCGAGGGATGGGTGATAATATTGTTTCCGCAGTCTTGCATGGAATATACGCAGGTAATATAGAAAAATTAAGTGCCAAATCACTTATTCCCGCACTTTGGACATCAGAAAAATTCGAAGGGGGGATTATAAGAGGATTTTGGAAGATGGCGAAAAGACGTGGGAGACCGAAAGGTATCCGAGATGTGATTTTAGAACAGGGTTTGCGAGCGGGGATTCTTAAAAGTGGTTTAAACGAGATTATGAAGGATACGAGTGTTTATAGTTTTAAGAGGGGGATTGCTACGATTACGGAGGAGTTGGAGATGTCGTTGAAGCAGAATAAGAATGTGGAGTTTAGGATGAAGGACAAGGTTTTGGGGATTGAGTATGATGAGAAGAACCCTGGTGTTTTGGTATGCCTTATATCTCAAAATACAGCTTTTCAGTCTACGTGTACTGACTTAAACTCCACAGGTCAAAAGCACCCGTTCCAGTACTCCCATCCACTACACCCACAGCATCTCAACCATCTCAGCCCCCGCCCTCGCATCCATCACCTCCCCCGACCTTCCCCTCCCCACCCTCGCCAAAGTCCCCTCCGTAACAGTAATGGTAGTAGGCCTCTACTACCCCCCTCCCTTCCAACTCCCCATCTCCGGTTTCGGCTACCTAATCCCCCTCTCAATACCTCTATCCCAAAATCCAGAAAAAGCTCTCGGTGTGGTTTTCGATTCCGACGCCATACAAGGACAAAATATAATAGATGAGAAAGGAAAAGAGATGGGTGTTAAAATAACCGTTATGATGGGAGGACATCTTTGGGAAGGATACGAAGATTCCGATTACCCAACTGATGGTGAAGCCGTAGAAATGGCTCAAAGTGTCGTGAAACGTCACTTGGGTATTGAAATCGAACCAGAGGTGGCGAGATGCGAGTTGCAGAAAGATTGTATTCCTCAATATCTCGTGGGTCATGAAGAGGGAATGAGAGTGGCGGGAAGAGAGTTGGAAAGGGTTTTCAAGGGGAGGTTGGTGGCGACGGGGAATTCTTATGTGGGGGTCGGGTTGAATGATTGTGTTAAGGGCGCTTTTGGGTTGGTTAATGAGTTGATGCAGAGGAAGGTGGTTAGGTGGGGGGGTATTGGGGGGGATGTTATGGGGTGGGGGAGGAAGGGGGGGTGGATGGGTGGGGGGAGGAGGATGATTTTTGAGAGGATTGGGAAATAAGGGAGGGAGGGAGAGGGTATATATGATAGATAGATAATAAGGATAGAATATATGGTTGCTATTTTCGGAAGTTCAAATTCGATATTAAAACTTCTGAGATTTGGAATATAGTATATAAATTCTTGATAGATGTTTTAAAGAACTGATAATAGAAAATAACAACAACGACAACAATAAAAAGTTCTAAGAAACGAAAAAACCATTATATCTATCTATCTATATCAAATTATATTATATTATCCTCACGCTTAGACTAAAATACATACATATAACGTGGTTTATCACCGAGCCGTGAATATCACCGAGCCGTGAATATCACCGAGCCGTGAATTTTTCCTTGGCATTACACCCTACACCCTTAAGACGTGTTTTCTCTAT